>OZ035954.1:0-374664 GCA_964034955.1 Orchesella flavescens
CTTTTAAATAACCTAACCACTCTCTTTTTAATAGAAGGTTGGGGACAAAGCTAAAGTACATTTAAAAAATTTCACACATATGAAAACAAAACACAAAATTCCTTATATACCCTGAACACATGTTTCCCGCTTTTAATAACCTAACCTAACCAACCCAGAACCCAACGCGCGAAGCGCGTCAAAAGGATAACTAAAAATGCAAAATCGAAATTAACCTATTTAGATAACCTAGTTGGCTTCTTGTTAACCAACGAGATTCTCCCCTAACGTAACCTAACCCCGATAAAAATTTCAGACCCAAAGTTTATATTAAACTTGGTGTATTAACCCTACACTCATGCATTTTTTGATTTATGCTTTTTACACCGTATGCCAGATGGAAAAACTAAGTCGGAGCATAATGCTGGAACATATTGCCACAAGTTATCAAACTTACCGCCCCTTGGCGTAACTGGAACCCCAGAAATAGGCCCTGCAAAATACTGTTGCCAAGTTCACCATAAAACTACCATCACTTACATTAAAGTTGGCGTCCTCAATTTACAACTTACCCCAGGAGGAAAAACTCAGTCGGAGCTTAATGTGGTATTATATTCTCACATGTTATAAAACTACCAGCCCCTTGGCGTAACTGGAACCCCAGAAATATGCCCTGCAAAATATATTTGCCAATTTCAACACAAAATGTCCCATTTACCTAGGTTTTCGACGACCCCCCTACCTTAAACTTTATTACCCCGCCCCCAAACTTTGAAACCATACATTTTAATTTATTTCTACACTTTGTATGCGTTTCAGCCCAATGGAATAGCATCTACCAACTTGCTGGGCACATTTTCTACATTAACCTATCTTATCATGGCTTATCTTACTGATAAGCCAAATTCGAATATCTTTAAAAATTGCCTTTTCTTTTGTGGTCATTTTGACGTATCAACAAGTATCGTGCGCCAAGTGGTTCTCGAGATATTTGGTGCAAAAAGTCGTAATTTTCACTATCATCAAGTTGGCATGTATGCGATGCTGGTTCGGCACGGTAAGGTTGTCGATAAGCGTAAGATCCTAAATAAATAACTGTTGAAGTGTATCTGGTAACAAATGCTTTGGGAAATCGAATGGTACAATTTTTAGCGCTGTAACTATATTCGTTTTTGAGTTATGGCTGATTTCTTAAATCACCCCAGTATATTTCAAGTTGCCCCACCATAAGGGGCAATATGAGAAATGACGTACTGGTTGAGATCTGCCCAGAAAACAATTTTTTTGACATTTTGAAAAAGTGGCAATAACTTTACAACGGAACAAGTGCCAAAGTCCAAAGTGGTACCAATCGTCTCCTAATAAACGTCCCGTCAGGAGACACATATCTATATTGCTCGTTGTGACTTCCAGATTTGTCAAACCGCACCCCAACTGTATATGACTGGCCCAACATATGCAACAAAACTACACACACCTTCCCGCTGCATAAGCAATACTATGCAATTTTAACAAAAACTAAAGTCTCAACGGGTCGGTGAATGAAATGATCTGTTTGCTTTTATATAGTACAGACCGGCATTAAAATACAATTATTTCAATCTAAACTCAAGAGCTTCAAAATATTATTATGCCTTGGCTCTGTTGTTTCTTTTGGCACAACAGAGTAAATAATATAAATAAATAGATAGACGGAAAGACAAGCAGAATAAACAGAAAATAATAAAATATGTTTTTTGACGAGATCATAAACTTTGTTGAAAATCCGAGTGAAAGAGGTTTATTTGGTAGAGGGAGGTTTAGTATTGCACCCATATGGATTCTAGATGAAGAGCCCGTTCATTGGGATGAGAAATCTGTTTAAATAAAGTTAATTGGTTGATAATTGTTCAATAGGGGTAGGCATAAAAAAAGTAGTTTGCCTGATTTGACTCCGAAATGAAAGAGGGTAATGGTCTTAAAAGGCCGTTTGATGCCGTTTTAAGGATTGTTAATAATAATTATGTTGTTGTGGATGCCTCATCTGAGCTTTATTTGCTGATTTTGGGTCTTGTTTGCTAATTTTTAGCAAATATAATTTTGCATTGTTTTTCAAGTTTTTTTTACAAACTGAAAAAATTTAGATTTAAAAAATAAAATATAGTTCATGCTATTTCGCCAAGTTGCGCCATTTACTCTGGCCATTTATATTTTTCCCCTTTGAGCTCTTCCTCCTACTTGAGCCGGTTCATATAGCCACGTATTTTTCACCTTTTTATATCAGGTACATAGTATAACCAAGCATTCTAACGCAACCTAAGCTCATACTCATTACACCAACATTCGTCCATTTTGTGATCAATAGCATTCGAAAGCCATAAAATCAGGCCCCCTATCACATAATCCAAGGAAAACCGCCGTACCACCATCAAGCCACATGGCAACATGGGTTTGGGAGGGACGTTGAGTTTTCCATACTGGCTCAAGCAAGCGACTGCCTCACATCAAGACAATGGCAGCCACACAATGACATCCACAATCCAAGCAATGTTATTTATTATTAAAGTTGAAGTTACCAGATATAAGAGTTATGTAATCGGACGTGGTTTATTTGATATTAGCATGGGACAAAGGTTATAGCTGCCCAGCTAACGTACATCTCTGACATAGATTTTCAATAGAGGTAGACTCATCAATCAAATACTTTACTTGAGCTTCCACAGATAATTCCGTATTAATATCCTTCATTAGATTCCTGGCAGTCCCATTAAGTCTGCGTCGAATATACCTCATTGTTTCTACCGCTTTCGTTTGTAAGTTCGCCACACTGTTGACCTGTTACAAAGTACCTCACATCAATACAAAAAGAGGGACTGCCTCACATTCTAAGACCAAATGAGCCCCACAATGGCATGCATGATCAAAGCTGTGTTATTTGATGTCAAAGTTGAAGTTTCCAGATGTACTATGTAGTAGTCAGATTTTGCAATGTGCCCGACGGAAGTTCTTTGATTCTAGCCTGGGACAAGCTCAATCATTCGAAGCTAAGCATTCACGTAACATATCCTGCCTATATTGTATTTGGTTAGGTTATTTTAGGTTATGAATACTCAACAATTAATCATACATAGGTCTACAACTTTCAACATTATCTTCATTTCCCTCAAAATTCTGAAAATCACCCAAAACTTCTCAAAGATAACCCTGACCAGACCAAAAAACAAGTTTTAATACAGACTTTGGTCTAGAAGTTTCAACACATACCCAAATTCAACAAAATTGGCCAACCTAACCAAATACACAACAGACAACTTCAAAACAAAGTTCAAATACAGAAAAAGGTATACAAATATCCAAGTGTCCTAGAATTTCCACGAGTAACCATAAGGCGAAACAATACATAAATCTATAATCAACTCAGACGTAACCTTGAATCACAATTTCTCATATAGACAAAGGTCTTTAACTTCCCCGTTTTTCAAATATAAATTTTCTTATAGATTTTCTTATAGATTTTCTTATAGATTCTCTTATTCAATTGTATTATTATCTGTGTGTATAAGCAATTCTTGTTAGGCTAGTCACATTTAGACACAATACAGTACTTGTAATGAATAAAATCTTAAAACATAATAAAATATAATAAATGAGAACATGCCTATTAATACATGCATTTGAACTTTTGTCAGTTTGTTTTCTGTTGACATGAAACTGCGAACGTATTAAAAGCATCTCAATACTAAACACAAGTAAGCTTTTTCGTTTTCTGCTTTTCAACTAAGCCGGCAAGGCTTAGCTGGCCTTGAATTCCTTTCAGAGTTCACAGACGTGAGTTCGATTCTCACCCTCTCTAACTTGCGTTGTTGCGGTGTAGCTCCATTGCCAATACGCTGGTCCCATTGCAAACCGGGGCCAATTTTCTTATAGATTTTCTTATAACAAAGTGTTGACTGCATAGTCACTGGGGTTGCGCTCCCGGGAATTCATAAGAGTTCCTGGTGATAGCGTAAGGTGCCGAGAGGTCGTCTAGAAGTTAGGGCATGTGACTGTTAGCAAACAGAGTTCAAAGCCAGATTTTTTTTTTGTATTTTTGCATTTTACATGGCAAAACTAACATGCCAAGTAGTTTATGAATAAAAAAAATATTTTTTTACTAAACGTCCATGGACCATAAAGCATTTCAACTCGGTGGATAGTTCTCTGCTTCAAAAGTTTAAATTTTCTCGACAGGATAACCTAATCCTAACCTGTTTCTTATAGATTTTCTAATAGATTTGCTTAATCTCGCTTTATGCGTGTTAACCTTTTAAATAACCTAACCACTCTCTTTTTAATAGAAGGTTGGGGACAAAGCTAAAGTACATTTAAAAAATTTCACACATATGAAAACAAAACACAAAATTCCTTATATACCCTGAACACATGTTTCCCGCTTTTAATAACCTAACCTAACCAACCCAGAACCCAACGCGCGAAGCGCGTCAAAAGGATAACTAAAAATGCAAAATCGAAATTAACCTATTTAGATAACCTAGTTGGCTTCTTGTTAACCAACGAGATTCTCCCCTAACGTAACCTAACCCCGATAAAAATTTCAGACCCAAAGTTTATATTAAACTTGGTGTATTAACCCTACACTCATGCATTTTTTGATTTATGCTTTTTACACCGTATGCCAGATGGAAAAACTAAGTCGGAGCATAATGCTGGAACATATTGCCACAAGTTATCAAACTTACCGCCCCTTGGCGTAACTGGAACCCCAGAAATAGGCCCTGCAAAATACTGTTGCCAAGTTCACCATAAAACTACCATCACTTACATTAAAGTTGGCGTCCTCAATTTACAACTTACCCCAGGAGGAAAAACTCAGTCGGAGCTTAATGTGGTATTATATTCTCACATGTTATAAAACTACCAGCCCCTTGGCGTAACTGGAACCCCAGAAATATGCCCTGCAAAATATATTTGCCAATTTCAACACAAAATGTCCCATTTACCTAGGTTTTCGACGACCCCCCTACCTTAAACTTTATTACCCCGCCCCCAAACTTTGAAACCATACATTTTAATTTATTTCTACACTTTGTATGCGTTTCAGCCCAATGGAATAGCATCTACCAACTTGCTGGGCACATTTTCTACATTAACCTATCTTATCATGGCTTATCTTACTGATAAGCCAAATTCGAATATCTTTAAAAATTGCCTTTTCTTTTGTGGTCATTTTGACGTATCAACAAGTATCGTGCGCCAAGTGGTTCTCGAGATATTTGGTGCAAAAAGTCGTAATTTTCACTATCATCAAGTTGGCATGTATGCGATGCTGGTTCGGCACGGTAAGGTTGTCGATAAGCGTAAGATCCTAAATAAATAACTGTTGAAGTGTATCTGGTAACAAATGCTTTGGGAAATCGAATGGTACAATTTTTAGCGCTGTAACTATATTCGTTTTTGAGTTATGGCTGATTTCTTAAATCACCCCAGTATATTTCAAGTTGCCCCACCATAAGGGGCAATATGAGAAATGACGTACTGGTTGAGATCTGCCCAGAAAACAATTTTTTTGACATTTTGAAAAAGTGGCAATAACTTTACAACGGAACAAGTGCCAAAGTCCAAAGTGGTACCAATCGTCTCCTAATAAACGTCCCGTCAGGAGACACATATCTATATTGCTCGTTGTGACTTCCAGATTTGTCAAACCGCACCCCAACTGTATATGACTGGCCCAACATATGCAACAAAACTACACACACCTTCCCGCTGCATAAGCAATACTATGCAATTTTAACAAAAACTAAAGTCTCAACGGGTCGGTGAATGAAATGATCTGTTTGCTTTTATATAGTACAGACCGGCATTAAAATACAATTATTTCAATCTAAACTCAAGAGCTTCAAAATATTATTATGCCTTGGCTCTGTTGTTTCTTTTGGCACAACAGAGTAAATAATATAAATAAATAGATAGACGGAAAGACAAGCAGAATAAACAGAAAATAATAAAATATGTTTTTTGACGAGATCATAAACTTTGTTGAAAATCCGAGTGAAAGAGGTTTATTTGGTAGAGGGAGGTTTAGTATTGCACCCATATGGATTCTAGATGAAGAGCCCGTTCATTGGGATGAGAAATCTGTTTAAATAAAGTTAATTGGTTGATAATTGTTCAATAGGGGTAGGCATAAAAAAAGTAGTTTGCCTGATTTGACTCCGAAATGAAAGAGGGTAATGGTCTTAAAAGGCCGTTTGATGCCGTTTTAAGGATTGTTAATAATAATTATGTTGTTGTGGATGCCTCATCTGAGCTTTATTTGCTGATTTTGGGTCTTGTTTGCTAATTTTTAGCAAATATAATTTTGCATTGTTTTTCAAGTTTTTTTTACAAACTGAAAAAATTTAGATTTAAAAAATAAAATATAGTTCATGCTATTTCGCCAAGTTGCGCCATTTACTCTGGCCATTTATATTTTTCCCCTTTGAGCTCTTCCTCCTACTTGAGCCGGTTCATATAGCCACGTATTTTTCACCTTTTTATATCAGGTACATAGTATAACCAAGCATTCTAACGCAACCTAAGCTCATACTCATTACACCAACATTCGTCCATTTTGTGATCAATAGCATTCGAAAGCCATAAAATCAGGCCCCCTATCACATAATCCAAGGAAAACCGCCGTACCACCATCAAGCCACATGGCAACATGGGTTTGGGAGGGACGTTGAGTTTTCCATACTGGCTCAAGCAAGCGACTGCCTCACATCAAGACAATGGCAGCCACACAATGACATCCACAATCCAAGCAATGTTATTTATTATTAAAGTTGAAGTTACCAGATATAAGAGTTATGTAATCGGACGTGGTTTATTTGATATTAGCATGGGACAAAGGTTATAGCTGCCCAGCTAACGTACATCTCTGACATAGATTTTCAATAGAGGTAGACTCATCAATCAAATACTTTACTTGAGCTTCCACAGATAATTCCGTATTAATATCCTTCATTAGATTCCTGGCAGTCCCATTAAGTCTGCGTCGAATATACCTCATTGTTTCTACCGCTTTCGTTTGTAAGTTCGCCACACTGTTGACCTGTTACAAAGTACCTCACATCAATACAAAAAGAGGGACTGCCTCACATTCTAAGACCAAATGAGCCCCACAATGGCATGCATGATCAAAGCTGTGTTATTTGATGTCAAAGTTGAAGTTTCCAGATGTACTATGTAGTAGTCAGATTTTGCAATGTGCCCGACGGAAGTTCTTTGATTCTAGCCTGGGACAAGCTCAATCATTCGAAGCTAAGCATTCACGTAACATATCCTGCCTATATTGTATTTGGTTAGGTTATTTTAGGTTATGAATACTCAACAATTAATCATACATAGGTCTACAACTTTCAACATTATCTTCATTTCCCTCAAAATTCTGAAAATCACCCAAAACTTCTCAAAGATAACCCTGACCAGACCAAAAAACAAGTTTTAATACAGACTTTGGTCTAGAAGTTTCAACACATACCCAAATTCAACAAAATTGGCCAACCTAACCAAATACACAACAGACAACTTCAAAACAAAGTTCAAATACAGAAAAAGGTATACAAATATCCAAGTGTCCTAGAATTTCCACGAGTAACCATAAGGCGAAACAATACATAAATCTATAATCAACTCAGACGTAACCTTGAATCACAATTTCTCATATAGACAAAGGTCTTTAACTTCCCCGTTTTTCAAATATAAATTTTCTTATAGATTTTCTTATAGATTTTCTTATAGATTCTCTTATTCAATTGTATTATTATCTGTGTGTATAAGCAATTCTTGTTAGGCTAGTCACATTTAGACACAATACAGTACTTGTAATGAATAAAATCTTAAAACATAATAAAATATAATAAATGAGAACATGCCTATTAATACATGCATTTGAACTTTTGTCAGTTTGTTTTCTGTTGACATGAAACTGCGAACGTATTAAAAGCATCTCAATACTAAACACAAGTAAGCTTTTTCGTTTTCTGCTTTTCAACTAAGCCGGCAAGGCTTAGCTGGCCTTGAATTCCTTTCAGAGTTCACAGACGTGAGTTCGATTCTCACCCTCTCTAACTTGCGTTGTTGCGGTGTAGCTCCATTGCCAATACGCTGGTCCCATTGCAAACCGGGGCCAATTTTCTTATAGATTTTCTTATAACAAAGTGTTGACTGCATAGTCACTGGGGTTGCGCTCCCGGGAATTCATAAGAGTTCCTGGTGATAGCGTAAGGTGCCGAGAGGTCGTCTAGAAGTTAGGGCATGTGACTGTTAGCAAACAGAGTTCAAAGCCAGATTTTTTTTTTGTATTTTTGCATTTTACATGGCAAAACTAACATGCCAAGTAGTTTATGAATAAAAAAAATATTTTTTTACTAAACGTCCATGGACCATAAAGCATTTCAACTCGGTGGATAGTTCTCTGCTTCAAAAGTTTAAATTTTCTCGACAGGATAACCTAATCCTAACCTGTTTCTTATAGATTTTCTAATAGATTTGCTTAATCTCGCTTTATGCGTGTTAACCTTTTAAATAACCTAACCACTCTCTTTTTAATAGAAGGTTGGGGACAAAGCTAAAGTACATTTAAAAAATTTCACACATATGAAAACAAAACACAAAATTCCTTATATACCCTGAACACATGTTTCCCGCTTTTAATAACCTAACCTAACCAACCCAGAACCCAACGCGCGAAGCGCGTCAAAAGGATAACTAAAAATGCAAAATCGAAATTAACCTATTTAGATAACCTAGTTGGCTTCTTGTTAACCAACGAGATTCTCCCCTAACGTAACCTAACCCCGATAAAAATTTCAGACCCAAAGTTTATATTAAACTTGGTGTATTAACCCTACACTCATGCATTTTTTGATTTATGCTTTTTACACCGTATGCCAGATGGAAAAACTAAGTCGGAGCATAATGCTGGAACATATTGCCACAAGTTATCAAACTTACCGCCCCTTGGCGTAACTGGAACCCCAGAAATAGGCCCTGCAAAATACTGTTGCCAAGTTCACCATAAAACTACCATCACTTACATTAAAGTTGGCGTCCTCAATTTACAACTTACCCCAGGAGGAAAAACTCAGTCGGAGCTTAATGTGGTATTATATTCTCACATGTTATAAAACTACCAGCCCCTTGGCGTAACTGGAACCCCAGAAATATGCCCTGCAAAATATATTTGCCAATTTCAACACAAAATGTCCCATTTACCTAGGTTTTCGACGACCCCCCTACCTTAAACTTTATTACCCCGCCCCCAAACTTTGAAACCATACATTTTAATTTATTTCTACACTTTGTATGCGTTTCAGCCCAATGGAATAGCATCTACCAACTTGCTGGGCACATTTTCTACATTAACCTATCTTATCATGGCTTATCTTACTGATAAGCCAAATTCGAATATCTTTAAAAATTGCCTTTTCTTTTGTGGTCATTTTGACGTATCAACAAGTATCGTGCGCCAAGTGGTTCTCGAGATATTTGGTGCAAAAAGTCGTAATTTTCACTATCATCAAGTTGGCATGTATGCGATGCTGGTTCGGCACGGTAAGGTTGTCGATAAGCGTAAGATCCTAAATAAATAACTGTTGAAGTGTATCTGGTAACAAATGCTTTGGGAAATCGAATGGTACAATTTTTAGCGCTGTAACTATATTCGTTTTTGAGTTATGGCTGATTTCTTAAATCACCCCAGTATATTTCAAGTTGCCCCACCATAAGGGGCAATATGAGAAATGACGTACTGGTTGAGATCTGCCCAGAAAACAATTTTTTTGACATTTTGAAAAAGTGGCAATAACTTTACAACGGAACAAGTGCCAAAGTCCAAAGTGGTACCAATCGTCTCCTAATAAACGTCCCGTCAGGAGACACATATCTATATTGCTCGTTGTGACTTCCAGATTTGTCAAACCGCACCCCAACTGTATATGACTGGCCCAACATATGCAACAAAACTACACACACCTTCCCGCTGCATAAGCAATACTATGCAATTTTAACAAAAACTAAAGTCTCAACGGGTCGGTGAATGAAATGATCTGTTTGCTTTTATATAGTACAGACCGGCATTAAAATACAATTATTTCAATCTAAACTCAAGAGCTTCAAAATATTATTATGCCTTGGCTCTGTTGTTTCTTTTGGCACAACAGAGTAAATAATATAAATAAATAGATAGACGGAAAGACAAGCAGAATAAACAGAAAATAATAAAATATGTTTTTTGACGAGATCATAAACTTTGTTGAAAATCCGAGTGAAAGAGGTTTATTTGGTAGAGGGAGGTTTAGTATTGCACCCATATGGATTCTAGATGAAGAGCCCGTTCATTGGGATGAGAAATCTGTTTAAATAAAGTTAATTGGTTGATAATTGTTCAATAGGGGTAGGCATAAAAAAAGTAGTTTGCCTGATTTGACTCCGAAATGAAAGAGGGTAATGGTCTTAAAAGGCCGTTTGATGCCGTTTTAAGGATTGTTAATAATAATTATGTTGTTGTGGATGCCTCATCTGAGCTTTATTTGCTGATTTTGGGTCTTGTTTGCTAATTTTTAGCAAATATAATTTTGCATTGTTTTTCAAGTTTTTTTTACAAACTGAAAAAATTTAGATTTAAAAAATAAAATATAGTTCATGCTATTTCGCCAAGTTGCGCCATTTACTCTGGCCATTTATATTTTTCCCCTTTGAGCTCTTCCTCCTACTTGAGCCGGTTCATATAGCCACGTATTTTTCACCTTTTTATATCAGGTACATAGTATAACCAAGCATTCTAACGCAACCTAAGCTCATACTCATTACACCAACATTCGTCCATTTTGTGATCAATAGCATTCGAAAGCCATAAAATCAGGCCCCCTATCACATAATCCAAGGAAAACCGCCGTACCACCATCAAGCCACATGGCAACATGGGTTTGGGAGGGACGTTGAGTTTTCCATACTGGCTCAAGCAAGCGACTGCCTCACATCAAGACAATGGCAGCCACACAATGACATCCACAATCCAAGCAATGTTATTTATTATTAAAGTTGAAGTTACCAGATATAAGAGTTATGTAATCGGACGTGGTTTATTTGATATTAGCATGGGACAAAGGTTATAGCTGCCCAGCTAACGTACATCTCTGACATAGATTTTCAATAGAGGTAGACTCATCAATCAAATACTTTACTTGAGCTTCCACAGATAATTCCGTATTAATATCCTTCATTAGATTCCTGGCAGTCCCATTAAGTCTGCGTCGAATATACCTCATTGTTTCTACCGCTTTCGTTTGTAAGTTCGCCACACTGTTGACCTGTTACAAAGTACCTCACATCAATACAAAAAGAGGGACTGCCTCACATTCTAAGACCAAATGAGCCCCACAATGGCATGCATGATCAAAGCTGTGTTATTTGATGTCAAAGTTGAAGTTTCCAGATGTACTATGTAGTAGTCAGATTTTGCAATGTGCCCGACGGAAGTTCTTTGATTCTAGCCTGGGACAAGCTCAATCATTCGAAGCTAAGCATTCACGTAACATATCCTGCCTATATTGTATTTGGTTAGGTTATTTTAGGTTATGAATACTCAACAATTAATCATACATAGGTCTACAACTTTCAACATTATCTTCATTTCCCTCAAAATTCTGAAAATCACCCAAAACTTCTCAAAGATAACCCTGACCAGACCAAAAAACAAGTTTTAATACAGACTTTGGTCTAGAAGTTTCAACACATACCCAAATTCAACAAAATTGGCCAACCTAACCAAATACACAACAGACAACTTCAAAACAAAGTTCAAATACAGAAAAAGGTATACAAATATCCAAGTGTCCTAGAATTTCCACGAGTAACCATAAGGCGAAACAATACATAAATCTATAATCAACTCAGACGTAACCTTGAATCACAATTTCTCATATAGACAAAGGTCTTTAACTTCCCCGTTTTTCAAATATAAATTTTCTTATAGATTTTCTTATAGATTTTCTTATAGATTCTCTTATTCAATTGTATTATTATCTGTGTGTATAAGCAATTCTTGTTAGGCTAGTCACATTTAGACACAATACAGTACTTGTAATGAATAAAATCTTAAAACATAATAAAATATAATAAATGAGAACATGCCTATTAATACATGCATTTGAACTTTTGTCAGTTTGTTTTCTGTTGACATGAAACTGCGAACGTATTAAAAGCATCTCAATACTAAACACAAGTAAGCTTTTTCGTTTTCTGCTTTTCAACTAAGCCGGCAAGGCTTAGCTGGCCTTGAATTCCTTTCAGAGTTCACAGACGTGAGTTCGATTCTCACCCTCTCTAACTTGCGTTGTTGCGGTGTAGCTCCATTGCCAATACGCTGGTCCCATTGCAAACCGGGGCCAATTTTCTTATAGATTTTCTTATAACAAAGTGTTGACTGCATAGTCACTGGGGTTGCGCTCCCGGGAATTCATAAGAGTTCCTGGTGATAGCGTAAGGTGCCGAGAGGTCGTCTAGAAGTTAGGGCATGTGACTGTTAGCAAACAGAGTTCAAAGCCAGATTTTTTTTTTGTATTTTTGCATTTTACATGGCAAAACTAACATGCCAAGTAGTTTATGAATAAAAAAAATATTTTTTTACTAAACGTCCATGGACCATAAAGCATTTCAACTCGGTGGATAGTTCTCTGCTTCAAAAGTTTAAATTTTCTCGACAGGATAACCTAATCCTAACCTGTTTCTTATAGATTTTCTAATAGATTTGCTTAATCTCGCTTTATGCGTGTTAACCTTTTAAATAACCTAACCACTCTCTTTTTAATAGAAGGTTGGGGACAAAGCTAAAGTACATTTAAAAAATTTCACACATATGAAAACAAAACACAAAATTCCTTATATACCCTGAACACATGTTTCCCGCTTTTAATAACCTAACCTAACCAACCCAGAACCCAACGCGCGAAGCGCGTCAAAAGGATAACTAAAAATGCAAAATCGAAATTAACCTATTTAGATAACCTAGTTGGCTTCTTGTTAACCAACGAGATTCTCCCCTAACGTAACCTAACCCCGATAAAAATTTCAGACCCAAAGTTTATATTAAACTTGGTGTATTAACCCTACACTCATGCATTTTTTGATTTATGCTTTTTACACCGTATGCCAGATGGAAAAACTAAGTCGGAGCATAATGCTGGAACATATTGCCACAAGTTATCAAACTTACCGCCCCTTGGCGTAACTGGAACCCCAGAAATAGGCCCTGCAAAATACTGTTGCCAAGTTCACCATAAAACTACCATCACTTACATTAAAGTTGGCGTCCTCAATTTACAACTTACCCCAGGAGGAAAAACTCAGTCGGAGCTTAATGTGGTATTATATTCTCACATGTTATAAAACTACCAGCCCCTTGGCGTAACTGGAACCCCAGAAATATGCCCTGCAAAATATATTTGCCAATTTCAACACAAAATGTCCCATTTACCTAGGTTTTCGACGACCCCCCTACCTTAAACTTTATTACCCCGCCCCCAAACTTTGAAACCATACATTTTAATTTATTTCTACACTTTGTATGCGTTTCAGCCCAATGGAATAGCATCTACCAACTTGCTGGGCACATTTTCTACATTAACCTATCTTATCATGGCTTATCTTACTGATAAGCCAAATTCGAATATCTTTAAAAATTGCCTTTTCTTTTGTGGTCATTTTGACGTA
Source organism: Orchesella flavescens (assembly GCA_964034955.1). Lineage (NCBI taxonomy): Eukaryota > Metazoa > Arthropoda > Collembola > Entomobryomorpha > Orchesellidae > Orchesella > Orchesella flavescens. Next base: position 13,717 of record OZ035954.1, read on the forward strand.
TCAACAAGTATCGTGCGCCAAGTGGTTCTCGAGATATTTGGTGCAAAAAGTCGTAATTTTCACTATCATCAAGTTGGCATGTATGCGATGCTGGTTCGGCACGGTAAGGTTGTCGATAAGCGTAAGATCCTAAATAAATAACTGTTGAAGTGTATCTGGTAACAAATGCTTTGGGAAATCGAATGGTACAATTTTTAGCGCTGTAACTATATTCGTTTTTGAGTTATGGCTGATTTCTTAAATCACCCCAGTATATTTCAAGTTGCCCCACCATAAGGGGCAATATGAGAAATGACGTACTGGTTGAGATCTGCCCAGAAAACAATTTTTTTGACATTTTGAAAAAGTGGCAATAACTTTACAACGGAACAAGTGCCAAAGTCCAAAGTGGTACCAATCGTCTCCTAATAAACGTCCCGTCAGGAGACACATATCTATATTGCTCGTTGTGACTTCCAGATTTGTCAAACCGCACCCCAACTGTATATGACTGGCCCAACATATGCAACAAAACTACACACACCTTCCCGCTGCATAAGCAATACTATGCAATTTTAACAAAAACTAAAGTCTCAACGGGTCGGTGAATGAAATGATCTGTTTGCTTTTATATAGTACAGACCGGCATTAAAATACAATTATTTCAATCTAAACTCAAGAGCTTCAAAATATTATTATGCCTTGGCTCTGTTGTTTCTTTTGGCACAACAGAGTAAATAATATAAATAAATAGATAGACGGAAAGACAAGCAGAATAAACAGAAAATAATAAAATATGTTTTTTGACGAGATCATAAACTTTGTTGAAAATCCGAGTGAAAGAGGTTTATTTGGTAGAGGGAGGTTTAGTATTGCACCCATATGGATTCTAGATGAAGAGCCCGTTCATTGGGATGAGAAATCTGTTTAAATAAAGTTAATTGGTTGATAATTGTTCAATAGGGGTAGGCATAAAAAAAGTAGTTTGCCTGATTTGACTCCGAAATGAAAGAGGGTAATGGTCTTAAAAGGCCGTTTGATGCCGTTTTAAGGATTGTTAATAATAATTATGTTGTTGTGGATGCCTCATCTGAGCTTTATTTGCTGATTTTGGGTCTTGTTTGCTAATTTTTAGCAAATATAATTTTGCATTGTTTTTCAAGTTTTTTTTACAAACTGAAAAAATTTAGATTTAAAAAATAAAATATAGTTCATGCTATTTCGCCAAGTTGCGCCATTTACTCTGGCCATTTATATTTTAGACTTGCGCTTTATATAAGAATTGGGTCGGCTTTTCAAGCCATTTATATTTTAGACTTGCGCTTTGTATAAGAATTTTGCCGATTTTTCAAGCCATTTATATTTTAGCCTTGCGCTTTGTATAATATTTGAACAGGCTTTTCAAGCCATTTATATTTTAGCCTTGCGCTTTGTATAAGAATTTTGCCGATTTTTCAAGCCATTTATATTTTAGCCTTGCGCTTTGTATAAGAATTTTGCCGATTTTTCAAGCCATTTATATTTTAGCCTTGCGCTTTGTATAAGAATTTTGCCGATTTTTCAAGCCATTTATATTTTAGCCTTGCGCTTTGTATAAGAATTTTGCCGATTTTTCAAGCCATTTATATTTTAGCCTTGCGCTTTGTATAATATTTGAACAGGCTTTTCAAGCCATTTATATTTTAGCCTTGCGCTTTGTATAAGAATTTTGCCGGTTTTTCAAGCCATTTATATTTTAGCCTTGCGCTTTGTATAAGAATTGGGCCGGCTTTTCAAGCCTATTATATTTTAGCCTTGCGCTTTGTATAAGAATTTTGCCGATTTTTCAAGCCATTTATATTTTAGCCTTGCGCTTTGTATAAGAATTGGGCCGGCTTTTCAAGCCTATTATATTTTAGCCTTGCGCTTTGTATAAGAATTTTGCCGATTTTTCAAGCCATTTATATTTTAGCCTTGCGCTTTGTATAATATTTGAACAGGCTTTTCAAGCCATTTATATTTTAGCCTTGCGCTTTGTATAAGAATTGGGCCGGCTTTTCAAGCCTATTATATTTTAGCCTTGCGCTTTGTATAAGAATTGGGCCGGCTTTTCAAGCCTATTATATTTTAGCCTTGCGCTTTGTATAAGAATTGGGCCGGCTTTTCAAGCCATTTATATTTTAGCCTTGCGCTCTGTATAATATTTGAGCCGGTTTTTCAAGCCATTTATATTTTAGCCTTGCGCTTTGTATAATATTTGAACAGGCTTTTCAAGCCATTTATATTTTAGCCTTGCGCTTTGTATAAGAATTTTGCCGATTTTTCAAGCCATTTATATTTTAGCCTTGCGCTTTGTATAAGAATTTTGCCGATTTTTCAAGCCATTTATATTTTAGCCTTGCGCTTTGTATAAGAATTTTGCCGATTTTTCAAGCCATTTATATTTTAGCCTTGCGCTTTGTATAAGAATTTTGCCGATTTTTCAAGCCATTTATATTTTAGCCTTGCGCTTTGTATAATATTTGAACAGGCTTTTCAAGCCATTTATATTTTAGCCTTGCGCTTTGTATAAGAATTTTGCCGGTTTTTCAAGCCATTTATATTTTAGCCTTGCGCTTTGTATAATATTTGAACAGGCTTTTCAAGCCATTTATATTTTAGCCTTGCGCTTTGTATAAGAATTGGGCCGGTTTTTCAAGCCATTTATATTTTAGCCTTGCGCTTTGTATAATATTTGAACAGGCTTTTCAAGCCATTTATATTTTAGCCTTGCGCTTTGTATAATATTTGAACAGGCTTTTCAAGCCATTTATATTTTAGCCTTGCGCTTTGTATAATATTTGAACAGGCTTTTCAAGCCATTTATATTTTAGCCTTGCGCTTTGTATAAGAATTTTGCCGGTTTTTCAAGCCATTTATATTTTAGCCTTGCGCTTTGTATAATATTTGAGCCGGTTTTTCAAGCCATTTATATTTTAGCCTTGCGCTTTGTATAATATTTGAACAGGCTTTTCAAGCCATTTATATTTTAGCCTTGCGCTTTGTATAAGAATTTTGCCGGTTTTTCAAGCCATTTATATTTTAGCCTTGCGCTTTGTATAATATTTGAGCCGGTTTTTCAAGCCATTTATATTTTAGCCTTGCGCTCTGTATAATATTTGAGCCTGTTTTTCAAGCCATTTATATTTTAGCCTTGCGCTTTGTATAATATTTGAACAGGCTTTTCAAGCCATTTATATTTTAGCCTTGCGCTTTGTATAATATTTGAACAGGCTTTTCAAGCCATTTATATTTTAGCCTTGCGCTTTGTATAAGAATTTTGCCGATTTTTCAAGCCATTTATATTTTAGCCTTGCGCTTTGTATAAGAATTTTGCCGGTTTTTCAAGCCATTTATATTTTAGCCTTGCGCTTTGTATAAGAATTTTGCCGATTTTTCAAGCCATTTATATTTTAGCCTTGCGCTTTGTATAAGAATTTTGCCGGTTTTTCAAGCCATTTATATTTTAGCCTTGCGCTTTGTATAATATTTGAGCCGGTTTTTCAAGCCATTTATATTTTAGCCTTGCGCTTTGTATAATATTTGAACAGGCTTTTCAAGCCATTTATATTTTAGCCTTGCGCTTTGTATAAGAATTTTGCCGGTTTTTCAAGCCATTTATATTTTAGCCTTGCGCTTTGTATAAGAATTGGGCCGGCTTTTCAAGCCTATTATATTTTAGCCTTGCGCTTTGTATAAGAATTTTGCCGGTTTTTCAAGCCATTTATATTTTAGCCTTGCGCTCTGTATAATATTTGAGCCGGTTTTTCAAGCCATTTATATTTTAGCCTTGCGCTTTGTATAATATTTGAACAGGCTTTTCAAGCCATTTATATTTTAGCCTTGCGCTTTGTATAATATTTGAACAGGCTTTTCAAGCCATTTATATTTTAGCCTTGCGCTTTGTATAAGAATTTTGCCGGTTTTTCAAGCCATTTATATTTTAGCCTTGCGCTTTGTATAATATTTGAGCCGGTTTTTCAAGCCATTTATATTTTAGCCTTGCGCTTTGTATAATATTTGAACAGGCTTTTCAAGCCATTTATATTTTAGCCTTGCGCTTTGTATAAGAATTTTGCCGGTTTTTCAAGCCATTTATATTTTAGCCTTGCGCTTTGTATAATATTTGAGCCGGTTTTTCAAGCCATTTATATTTTAGCCTTGCGCTCTGTATAATATTTGAGCCGGTTTTTCAAGCCATTTATATTTTAGCCTTGCGCTTTGTATAATATTTGAACAGGCTTTTCAAGCCATTTATATTTTAGCCTTGCGCTTTGTATAAGAATTTTGCCGGTTTTTCAAGCCATTTATATTTTAGCCTTGCGCTCTGTATAATATTTGAGCCGGTTTTTCAAGCCATTTATATTTTAGCCTTGCGCTTTGTATAATATTTGAAAAAGCTTTTCAAGCCATTTATATTTTAGCCTTGCGCTTTGTATAATATTTGAACAGGCTTTTCAAGCCATTTATATTTTAGCCTTGCGCTTTGTATAAGAATTTTGCCGGTTTTTCAAGCCATTTATATTTTAGCCTTGCGCTTTGTATAATATTTGAACAGGCTTTTCAAGCCATTTATATTTTAGCCTTGCGCTTTGTATAAGAATTGGGCCGGCTTTTCAAGCCTATTATATTTTAGCCTTGCGCTTTGTATAAGAATTTTGCCGGTTTTTCAAGCCATTTATATTTTAGCCTTGCGCTCTGTATAATATTTGAGCCGGTTTTTCAAGCCATTTATATTTTAGCCTTGCGCTTTGTATAATATTTGAGCCGGTTTTTCAAGCCATTTATATTTTAGCCTTGCGCTCTGTATAATATTTGAGCCGGTTTTTCAAGCCATTTATATTTTAGCCTTGCGCTTTGTATAATATTTGAACAGGCTTTTCAAGCCATTTATATTTTAGCCTTGCGCTTTGTATAAGAATTTTGCCGGTTTTTCAAGCCATTTATATTTTAGCCTTGCGCTCTGTATAATATTTGAGCCGGTTTTTCAAGCCATTTATATTTTAGCCTTGCGCTTTGTATAATATTTGAAAAAGCTTTTCAAGCCATTTATATTTTAGCCTTGCGCTTTGTATAATATTTGAACAGGCTTTTCAAGCCATTTATATTTTAGCCTTGCGCTTTGTATAAGAATTTTGCCGGTTTTTCAAGCCATTTATATTTTAGCCTTGCGCTTTGTATAATATTTGAACAGGCTTTTCAAGCCATTTATATTTTAGCCTTGCGCTTTGTATAAGAATTGGGCCGGCTTTTCAAGCCTATTATATTTTAGCCTTGCGCTTTGTATAAGAATTTTGCCGGTTTTTCAAGCCATTTATATTTTAGCCTTGCGCTCTGTATAATATTTGAGCCGGTTTTTCAAGCCATTTATATTTTAGCCTTGCGCTTTGTATAATATTTGAACAGGCTTTTCAAGCCATTTATATTTTAGCCTTGCGCTTTGTATAAGAATTGGGCCGGCTTTTCAAGCCTATTATATTTTAGCCTTGCGCTTTGTATAAGAATTGGGCCGGCTTTTCAAGCCATTTATATTTTAGCCTTGCGCTCTGTATAATATTTGAGCCGGTTTTTCAAGCCATTTATATTTTAGCCTTGCGCTTTGTATAATATTTGAACAGGCTTTTCAAGCCATTTATATTTTAGCCTTGCGCTTTGTATAATATTTGAACAGGCTTTTCAAGCCATTTATATTTTAGCCTTGCGCTTTGTATAAGAATTTTGCCGGTTTTTCAAGCCATTTATATTTTAGCCTTGCGCTTTGTATAATATTTGAACAGGCTTTTCAAGCCATTTATATTTTAGCCTTGCGCTTTGTATAAGAATTTTGCCGGTTTTTCAAGCCATTTATATTTTAGCCTTGCGCTTTGTATAATATTTGAACAGGCTTTTCAAGCCATTTATATTTTAGCCTTGCGCTTTGTATAAGAATTTTGCCAATTTTTCAAGCCATTTATATTTTAGCCTTGCGCTTTGTATAAGAATTTTGCCGGTTTTTCAAGCCATTTATATTTTAGCCTTGCGCTTTGTATAAGAATTGGGCCGGCTTTTCAAGCCTATTATATTTTAGCCTTGCGCTTTGTATAAGAATTTTGCCGATTTTTCAAGCCATTTATATTTTAGCCTTGCGCTTTGTATAAGAATTGGGCCGGCTTTTCAAGCCTATTATATTTTAGCCTTGCGCTTTGTATAAGAATTTTGCCGATTTTTCAAGCCATTTATATTTTAGCCTTGCGCTTTGTATAATATTTGAACAGGCTTTTCAAGCCATTTATATTTTAGCCTTGCGCTTTGTATAAGAATTGGGCCGGCTTTTCAAGCCTATTATATTTTAGCCTTGCGCTTTGTATAAGAATTGGGCCGGCTTTTCAAGCCTATTATATTTTAGCCTTGCGCTTTGTATAAGAATTGGGCCGGCTTTTCAAGCCATTTATATTTTAGCCTTGCGCTCTGTATAATATTTGAGCCGGTTTTTCAAGCCATTTATATTTTAGCCTTGCGCTTTGTATAATATTTGAACAGGCTTTTCAAGCCATTTATATTTTAGCCTTGCGCTTTGTATAAGAATTTTGCCGATTTTTCAAGCCATTTATATTTTAGCCTTGCGCTTTGTATAAGAATTTTGCCGATTTTTCAAGCCATTTATATTTTAGCCTTGCGCTTTGTATAAGAATTTTGCCGATTTTTCAAGCCATTTATATTTTAGCCTTGCGCTTTGTATAAGAATTTTGCCGATTTTTCAAGCCATTTATATTTTAGCCTTGCGCTTTGTATAATATTTGAACAGGCTTTTCAAGCCATTTATATTTTAGCCTTGCGCTTTGTATAAGAATTTTGCCGGTTTTTCAAGCCATTTATATTTTAGCCTTGCGCTTTGTATAATATTTGAACAGGCTTTTCAAGCCATTTATATTTTAGCCTTGCGCTTTGTATAAGAATTGGGCCGGCTTTTCAAGCCTATTATATTTTAGCCTTGCGCTTTGTATAAGAATTTTGCCGGTTTTTCAAGCCATTTATATTTTAGCCTTGCGCTCTGTATAATATTTGAGCCGGTTTTTCAAGCCATTTATATTTTAGCCTTGCGCTTTGTATAATATTTGAACAGGCTTTTCAAGCCATTTATATTTTAGCCTTGCGCTCTGTATAATATTTGAGCCGGTTTTTCAAGCCATTTATATTTTAGCCTTGCGCTTTGTATAATATTTGAACAGGCTTTTCAAGCCATTTATATTTTAGCCTTGCGCTTTGTATAATATTTGAACAGGCTTTTCAAGCCATTTATATTTTAGCCTTGCGCTTTGTATAATATTTGAACAGGCTTTTCAAGCCATTTATATTTTAGCCTTGCGCTTTGTATAAGAATTTTGCCGGTTTTTCAAGCCATTTATATTTTAGCCTTGCGCTTTGTATAATATTTGAGCCGGTTTTTCAAGCCATTTATATTTTAGCCTTGCGCTTTGTATAATATTTGAACAGGCTTTTCAAGCCATTTATATTTTAGCCTTGCGCTTTGTATAATATTTGAACAGGCTTTTCAAGCCATTTATATTTTAGCCTTGCGCTTTGTATAAGAATTTTGCCGGTTTTTCAAGCCATTTATATTTTAGCCTTGCGCTTTGTATAAGAATTTTGCCGGTTTTTCAAGCCATTTATATTTTAGCCTTGCGCTTTGTATAATATTTGAGCCGGTTTTTCAAGCCATTTATATTTTAGCCTTACGCTTTGTATAATATTTGAACAGGCTTTTCAAGCCATTTATATTTTAGCCTTGCGCTTTGTATAAGAATTTTGCCGATTTTTCAAGCCATTTATATTTTAGCCTTGCGCTTTGTATAAGAATTTTGCCGGTTTTTCAAGCCATTTATATTTTAGCCTTGCGCTTTGTATAAGAATTGGGCCGGCTTTTCAAGCCTATTATATTTTAGCCTTGCGCTTTGTATAAGAATTTTGCCGATTTTTCAAGCCATTTATATTTTAGCCTTGCGCTTTGTATAATATTTGAACAGGCTTTTCAAGCCTATTATATTTTAGCCTTGCGCTTTGTATAAGAATTTTGCCGATTTTTCAAGCCATTTATATTTTAGCCTTGCGCTTTGTATAATATTTGAACAGGCTTTTCAAGCCATTTATATTTTAGCCTTGCGCTTTGTATAAGAATTTTGCCGGTTTTTCAAGCCATTTATATTTTAGCCTTGCGCTTTGTATAATATTTGAACAGGCTTTTCAAGCCATTTATATTTTAGCCTTGCGCTTTGTATAATATTTGAGCATGATTCTCAATTAATTTCGGATTCAGCTTTGAGCTGTGCTTAATATTTGAGCATGATTCTCAAGCAATATCTGATTCAGCTTTGAGCTGTGCTTAATATTTGAGCATGATTCTCAAGCAATATCAAGGAGGATTAGTTTAGGAGCACCGATTTTTAGTTTCAACCAAAACTGACCCTCTAGGCATTCATCCATATCATGATCACTATATAATTCAGGCTCATAACAACATGGGAACTGCTTCATAAGTAGATAAACTACTCAGAATAATATGCACTACCATAATTCAAAAACTATATTGAACTACCAATTATAGTCTCGGAGTTATGGTACAATTATCCCCGAAAGCGGGAATTTTTCTTATAGAAAATCGGGAAAACCCGCTTATACGCAGCGCCCCGTGCGTCATACGACGCTGGAATTAATTTCTATGGGTTCCCAGGTTAATGATTAGCCACCTCACCCCTGTTTCACCCGGATGCGGGCATTAGTTTAGGAGCACCGATTTTTAGTTTCAACCAAAACTGAACATTTCATCACATCACTATTATTATACCAACCTAGCCAAACTAACCCCACTCGATTCAATTGTGACCTAAATATTAGTAAAAAATGACACACTTCCACTACTTAATACAGAACGTAACATGGTAGCATTATTTATCACTTCAAAAAAATTTATGTACCTAACCAACCAACCTAACCATTGCCCCAGCTGGATAGAAAAAAACCATGGGGCGTCCCCACAATATATACCTATAGCTAGCTCGGAATTAACGACTACATGATCGAACAACAACGTAAATATTATGTAAAAAAACTGTACTCTTTGCATTATATGTAAATGTTATAGGTACCACTTTTTTACCGGGCCAAAGCAAGCCAGATGATAATGCAAAACTTATATGAAGTTGAGCAGTTCGCTTACATTAATTTACATACGAACATAAATCCCTGGCTTCATTTTAACATTTATATGCACAAAGTATAATTTATAACTACTGTTCTTCATTATGAATATTATGCTTCCGACTCAATCTACAATTCTTGAATATAAAAGCGAAGCAAAAAATTTAAGCAAGATCGTAAAAATTAGATATATATTTACCCCTTTCGAATTAACGCATGACATTTTATGTCAATGCTTCTGCGATGATGAAGAAATGTCCCTGATAATTTATAACGTATCCCTTTTGTTCTTTTTGCAGAAATTCTGACCTGGTCAGTCTCCATCCAACTCTGAAGGCGTAAAGTTCACTTTACATTTTTCTTATAGTTTTGTGTACATAAAGTTTTGTGTTAAATTTGATAGTTTTTGAGAAATTTAAATGCCGAGTTAATTCCTGGATATTGGAATTTTTGTGAATTTTTCCAAGTTTTTTTTGGATTCCCTCTTAAGGGTATGTTTTGTTGATACGTATCGGTAGTAAATCAAATTATAAACCACTTTTCCTCTATAAAGTTTTGTGTTAAATTTGATAGTTTTTGAGAAATTTAAATGCCGAGTTAATTCCTGGATATTGGAATTTTTGGGAATTTTTCCAAGTTTTTTTTTGGATTCCCTCTTAAGGGTATGTTTTGTTGATACGTATCGGTAGTAAATCAAATTATAAACCACTTTTCCTCTATAAAGTTTTGTGTTAAATTTGATAGTTTTTGAGAAATTTAAATGCCGAGTTAATTCCTGGATATTGGAATTTTTGTGAATTTTTCCAAGTTTTTTTTTGGATTCCCTCTTAAGGGTATGTTTTGTTGATACGTATCGGTAGTAAATCAAATTATAAACCACTTTTCCTCTATAAAGTTTTGTGTTAAATTTGATAGTTTTTGAGAAATTTAAATGCCGAGTTAATTCCTGGATATTGGAATTTTTGGGAATTTTTCCAAGTTTTTTTTTGGATTCCCTCTTAAGGGTATGTTTTGTTGATACGTATCGGTAGTAAATCAAATTATAAACCACTTTTCCTCTATAAAGTTTTGTGTTAAATTTGATAGTTTTTGAGAAATTTAAATGCCGAGTTAATTCCTGGATATTGGAATTTTTGTGAATTTTTCCAAGTTTTTTTTTGGATTCCCTCTTAAGGGTATGTTTTGTTGATACGTATCGGTAGTAAATCAAATTATAAACCACTTTTCCTCTATAAAGTTTTGTGTTAAATTTGATAGTTTTTGAGAAATTTAAATGCCGAGTTAATTCCTGGATATTGGAATTTTTGTGAATTTTTCCAAGTTTTTTTTGGATTCCCTCTTAAGGGTATGTTTTGTTGATACGTATCGGTAGTAAATCAAATTATAAACCACTTTTCCTCTATAAAGTTTTGTGTTAAATTTGATAGTTTTTGAGAAATTTAAATGCCGAGTTAATTCCTGGATATTGGATTTTTTGGGAATTTTTCCAAGTTTTTTTTTGGATTCCCTCTTAAGGGTATGTTTTGTTGATACGTATCGGTAGTAAATCAAATTATAAACCACTTTTCCTCTATAAAGTTTTGTGTTAAATTTGATAGTTTTTGAGAAATTTAAATGCCGAGTTAATTCCTGGATATTGGATTTTTTGGGAATTTTTCCAAGTTTTTTTTTGGATTCCCTCTTAAGGGTATGTTTTGTTGATACGTATCGGTAGTAAATCAAATTATAAACCACTTTTCCTCTATAAAGTTTTGTGTTAAATTTGATAGTTTTTGAGAAATTTAAATGCCGAGTTAATTCCTGGATATTGGAATTTTTGGGAATTTTTCCAAGTTTTTTTTGGATTCCCTCTTAAGGGTATGTTTTGTTGATACGTATCGGTAGTAAATCAAATTATAAACCACTTTTACTCTATAAAGTTTTGTGTTAAATTTGATAGTTTTTGAGAAATTTAAATGCCGAGTTAATTCCTGGATATTGGAATTTTTGGGAATTTTTCCAAGTTTTTTTTGGATTCCCTCTTAAGGGTATGTTTTGTTGATACGTATCGGTAGTAAATCAAATTATAAACCACTTTTCCTCTATAAAGTTTTGTGTTAAATTTGATAGTTTTTGAGAAATTTAAATGCCGAGTTAATTCCTGGATATTGGAATTTTTGGGAATTTTTCCAAGTTTTTTTTGGATTCCCTCTTAAGGGTATGTTTTGTTGATACGTATCGGTAGTAAATCAAATTATAAACCACTTTTACTCTATAAAGTTTTGTGTTAAATTTGATAGTTTTTGAGAAATTTAAATGCCGAGTTAATTCCTGGATATTGGAATTTTTGGGAATTTTTCCAAGTTTTTTTTTGGATTCCCTCTTAAGGGTATGTTTTGTTGATACGTATCGGTAGTAAATCAAATTATAAACCACTTTTCCTCTATAAAGTTTTGTGTTAAATTTGATAGTTTTTGAGAAATTTAAATGCCGAGTTAATTCCTGGATATTGGAATTTTTGTGAATTTTTCCAAGTTTTTTTTGGATTCCCTCTTAAGGGTATGTTTTGTTGATACGTATCGGTAGTAAATCAAATTATAAACCACTTTTCCTCTATAAAGTTTTGTGTTAAATTTGATAGTTTTTGAGAAATTTAAATGCCGAGTTAATTCCTGGATATTGGAATTTTTGGGAATTTTTCCAAGTTTTTTTTGGATTCCCTCTTAAGGGTATGTTTTGTTGATACGTATCGGTAGTAAATCAAATTATAAACCACTTTTCCTCTATAAAGTTTTGTGTTAAATTTGATAGTTTTTGAGAAATTTAAATGCCGGGTTAGTTCCTGGCCTGTGAAATTCAGCACATATTTCGCATTCAATTTTCATCACATTCATGCATTCTAAGTATATGAATACATTCTCCATTTCCTATTAAATACATTAACAACCGTCGTAAATCCTATAACGCTTCACATCATCTTTTCTTTTTCCTTCTATCAAAACAGACGCTGCTCCTTACTCTCTAACAAGGAAACCTTGGAACAAGAATCTCGTCACTGGAATCTGCAAATCGAAGTCTCAATCAAATCATAAGGTAAGTGTGATTTTACATTAGTATGTACTCACACATGCTTAATATTGCTTGCACATCCTCTGCTAGCTTACTTTCTATTACTTTCGCGCAGTACCACAACTATTTAAAGCACACACCGTACACAAATCAGACTACAAAGACTTCCAATGTTATTCTGAAAGCATCACCATCTTCAGTAACACATTCAAGTTGTAAGTCTAATTCAAATTCTTTTGTTCGTAAGAATGGTTTTTGCTTTTGAAGCTTGCGCTTATAGACCGGCAAACGAAGTATTCCAAAAGCATACCAATTTTCTCGTAACCAAATGCATTCATAATTACATTGAAGGACACACTTGCACAATAGGGATATTTTGTCATATTATTTGAGAAACTAACAGCAAAGTAGTGAGAAGGAAAATCTAGCAAACTCAGCTCCAAATATGAAATACAAAATTACGTAAAACCTGTTGGGAATAACCTTTGTTTAAAGATTTAGCCTTGTATGAAGTCCTCGACCTTTAAATTTAACATCTAAACCTCAGAGACAATGGGCTAATTAAAGGGCATAGGGAAAAGTTGCAAAGCAATGATAAAATCAAACACCCTTATAGAACCCTTAAGAGTTTGCAAAGTTTCAATGCATAACATTACCAACTTTTTGTCTTTAAAGTTTCAATAGTTAGTAAACAAAATGAAATGGCAATCCGGGTACTGGTACAATTCAACCAGGATGTGACCTTCCACCAATGAATTGAGTTAAACCAAATTGCTGGTATCGCCAAATTGCCAACATATTTATAAAAAAACTAAATTTGTGAACATGTTTCACATGCAGGAATTTCCACTTTTCGAAATTCGGCTTTCTAGGTGGTTTTGACACATAATTTAACATGGGCAACAGAATGTCGAAGTGGGTGATAATTCATGCGCCTGACACATACAAAAGATTTCGTCATTTGTCTAGAAAATGTTACCTACAGTGGTATTGCAAGTGTTTAAATCCTTGCATTTGTGAAATTAAAAACCGAAGTGGACAGCACAATTTTCAACATTTTCCCCAAACGCTTTCCCATAATATGCTCTAAATTGAATGGGCTTTCTAATGTTATGCTTTTTAATGCGCTATGTTGACATGTCACGACATGGCAAAGAAAAGTCTGCGTTGTCTTCAAAATTTAGATGCGCAAGTGTTTAAATCCTTTACAGAATCGAGGGAACGCTTCACGATTTTGCGTGTCATCCTTGCGCAGGGCCATGCTAATCTTCTCTGTATCGTTCCAATTTTAGTATATGTATTACAAAGTAATACGATTCCCTTACAGCAATAGGTTAACTTCCCCATAGATTCAGAAATTCATACACGATCAGCAAAGATTAGTTCTTGGAAGCAAGACAATCGCATGAGGACTTCATTAAAGCGATATGCAGAGGTTTCCGTCCAGTAAAACGCCCACTACAGATCAATACACACAGGACAAACTGGTTGACGAGTGGCGAGAAAGTAGTATCTGTTTGGCCCGGAGTGTGGGACAAGTTCCTGCAATCAGGCAAGATCAAACTTTACATTGTTGACCATAACAACACTCAGAGTGTATGTGGGAAACTTGGAAACGGATTCAAATCCAACTTGTGGTCCCACTGCTGCGGGGGAAACCAATGGTACTTTCTCGCCACTCGTCAACCAGTTTGTCCTGTGTGTATTGATCTGTAGTGGGCGTTTTACTGGACGGAAACCTCTGCATATCGCTTTAATGAAGTCCTCATGCGATTGTCTTGCTTCCAAGAACTAATCTTTGCTGATCGTGTATGAATTTCTGAATCTATGGGGAAGTTAACCTATTGCTGTAAGGGAATCGTATTACTTTGTAATACATATACTAAAATTGGAACGATACAGAGAAGATTAGCATGGCCCTGCGCAAGGATGACACGCAAAATCGTGAAGCGTTCCCTCGATTCTGTAAAGGATTTAAACACTTGCGCATCTAAATTTTGAAGACAACGCAGACTTTTCTTTGCCATGTCGTGACATGTCAACATAGCGCATTAAAAAGCATAACATTAGAAAGCCCATTCAATTTAGAGCATTTCATGGGAAAGCGTTTGGGGAAAATGTTGAAAATTGTGCTGTCCACTTCGGTTTTTAATTTCACAAATGCAAGGATTTAAACACTTGCAATACCGCTGTAAAATAACAAACTTGGGACTTTACCACAATAAACAATAAGGAGATTAATCTAATCTACATGTAGTCAGGTGATGTTAGAAAAGTGCGCATTTAAGATTTATTAAGCACATACCAGAATAACTACCATGATTCATTGTAAACAATTGGTGAGACCCTTTGTGTGACATCAGATTAATTCATGAAAATGGCCACCTTATTGGCGCGTACTAGCCAAAGTAAATTATATATTGTTACTGATAAAACTTGTACACTACAAAAATCAGCTACAACACGATCTAAATTGACTAACAGGATAAAACGAACAATTCATTCAGGCATCAACAAACAACACCAGCAAAGAGATGCAAACTATAAACTTTAAATCGCAAAACGAAAGCCCGAAAATAGAGATTTCAGTAGAGGTCAAAACGAATCGAAAGCGGGACAATGAGGGAAACCTTATTAATGAGCACGAGAATCAAGGTTTTCACTTATTCGTCCAATATCCAACTGATATAGTGGAAGGCAAAACGGAAACGATGACTTACAAATTCCCGAAACCACCAACAGATGTGTATATACGAATAACCGAGAATGAAAATCCAAATGATGAGAAAAAAATATCAAACGGACATTCCCAAAATACTGAACAACCACAAGAAAACCGAAGATGTCTGAACGTGAAACTTCCTAAAGAAGTAAATCCCGATCAAAAACTAAAGAACAGAGGTTCGCAATCAACCATAATGAAAAAATGCCATAAAATTTTAAACGCGTATAAACATTTTCAAACAACCTAATTTATCATATTGAAAATTTCCGCCTTTACTAGACGTAATATGTCATCCTCTTAAAAAGGGGAGGAATAAGCGAAAAATAACATGCAAATTCGGCCAGCTGGAATATGTGTTTTGGGTCCCTCTGTTACCAATAAAAAAACAAAAAAGTGAGATGTTTGTTTACTTTAAATTTGATATACAAAAATACTTATGAAAAATTGTATTTACTTTGCTTGTAGAATGTATGCAGCTTTTATTAATAACGTGAAACGTAAAAACTGCTAAACTTTGAATGTTTTGTGTAGATGTCTATAATGCACTGGAAGGATCTAAAACATACCGAATACGAAACGGTGCAACAAAAATATGTTATAGCGTGAAAGAATGTGCAGGTGATATTTTTAGTTTTCTGCATCATTTAACTGAAAATACTATGAAAAGAAATTTGTTGCAAGCGGCAATGTACAAAATAGCAGAACAATATAGTGAAAAATGTTGCATGCTTCCTGTCCACTTATACCAACATCACACGAGCAATTTAATCCAAGGCACTGATGTGCATCATAAATATGTCCCACATGACATGAGGCAAACACAAAAATTGATATATGCCCCCTTACTTATAATTGATAACGACATGGCGATAGGTCACTTTTACTTAACCACGATCGATATTAAAAACAAAATTGTAAGCGTTTACGATTCGCTACAGGGGTGGTCCTCGGAAACTGATCAAGAGAGACACATTAAAGTTATACTTGACGCAATATATGCAGGACCAATTAAGGATAAATATAATAACGATAGTGGTGATAGTGGTGATAGCGACGATAGTCGGGATACTGTTGATAGCGACGATAGTCAGGATATTTTTGTACAAGTAGCACCAGAGTTTGAAATTGTTCGTCCTAAAATCCCTAACGTAAATAACGACAACGCCTGTGGCTGGTGGGTGCTGTACTTTACAGAATGTTTATTAGAAGAAAAGAAAATTAGAAGGAAAAGTACTAAACAATTGCAAAATTTTAAAAATAAAGTTTTAGAAACATTATTACGAACAACAAGATATGGTCAATGCTTCTTGAGGAGGTTTTTAAATAATAATCTTACATAGACAGGGTTCAATCTTACCATAATTATGTACATGTGGAGCAAAATTATATACATATGTACAACCGAGTTGAATTAGATTGCTCGTGGTTCATAACGGCAAAGAGATATAGTGTAAGTGAATTTTAAATCGCGTGTATTATGCTATAGATAGATAGATAAATTTTATTTCAGTGTTTACAGGTATCAGTCAATAATAAGATTGTTCTTCCAACCCTACCACTTTTAAAGTATAGTAAAGTAAAGTAATCACAATTAAGTTTTAAATTTTACTCGCCGTCTTCAATAATAGGATACAACACTGATTAAATGTGTTTGACATGCTTACTGGAATAATAGCGTGGAAACTTCAAGTTTGACCCTTATGGATATATCAATTTAAGGTACGGTGCAATTGAACTAGTTTATATCTGTATTTAACCAGTAATAAGAATTCAAAATGTGAAGGTGTGAATATTACATGATCACATAAAGGCAGAGATGTTAGTAATTCAAATTACTGTAATATAATTTGTAATAAAATTACAAATTACATAATTTTGGTATGGCAGGACCAACGAAGTTATTTGTAATTTGTCATTTTGACACCCAAAATTTCAAATGTAATTTGTAATAAAAATACTCTCTTCAAAATCTTTTTAAAAATTGCTCAGAAGCCACCCATTAAACGATGTAAAATTCAATTCTTAAGGTTAAGTCGGTGTGCTTTTGCAAAGTTTGGGACAAAATGACTGTTTTGTGAACCATTTTCAAAAACTACTTTCGACGTTATGAACCAAAATGGGATATATACTGTTTTTGCATTGGTTAAAATTTGTAATTTTTGAAAGTAGTTTGTAATTTTTAAAATCATTTTAAGGAAAGTAATTTGTAATTTTTGCATGGAAAAATGTAATTTTAACATCTCTGCATAAAGGTACATCTAACCTTAACACAGTTTTGAAATGCCAAATTTAATTCGTTGGATAAAACAATGTGTAGCCAAAAAGCACAAGTGTTCACCAATTGTTCCACTGTCAAATATATATTTAAATAATTGTAAGTACTTAATAATCAGAATAATTATCTACTACCATGGACCCAGTTTATGTTTTAATTAACCACCCAGTTTAAATATGTAGAATATAAAAGTCTGCTAACACTGTCTTATATAAAACATGGAGTTATTTCGCAAAGCCAATCCATCTCAACTATAATCAATAACCTAATTTAGCCAAACATTTGTCCATTTCAGTTGTTGAAATCTGACTAAAAAAAATTATTAAGCATGTAAATTAGACATTTCTATACTTTAAAAGTAAAAAGGTACAAAAACATTGTGTAATAAAGGTATTAAAAACATAATGCGTGTCGCCAATGAAATAATCAATCCATCTTCACTCGATACTATGTTTTTTACTTGTTTCATTGTCATAATTTGGTGCATAAAATATTTTAAATCATCAGCTTCATCGAAATACATATGAAACAAATACCAACCAGGATATAATATCTCAGATAGGGCGGATTCATCTGTTGTAGTTTCTGAATGTTTTACTTTACTGGAATACATGACTGTAATGACTTACAAATAGAGAGTGTAAAGGAAGCAAATAATGTACAAAATACAAAGACTATACACCAACACGCGAAAAAGACCCATACTACTCGAGTTTGCAGGCGGAGACTCGAACAAGGAGGCATGCTTTGGTAGGAGGTTCAACCTAGTACCAACAAACGAGAGTGAATTATCAGGTATGGAAGGACAACTAAAACGATGAGCATATCACTAGGAGGAACAATAAAATCACAAGACAATATGCCACGTGACGCGAGATAACGGAACACAGTAATACGTACTAACAAAGCACGGGGGTGGAAAACCTTATAATACTATAAAGCATTAAGTTATAATTAAGCGTCCTTTCCCTGCATCAATGCTTCCTTTACGGTATCCATTATAATTTATAAAGATACAGTCGACATCACAAATAAAAAGAATTCATACTTGCATCATTTGACATCACCGTTATTTAATACAGTTAATTTCAAACTTTCTGTTTGTCCGTGACTTGAAAATGTCGATGGTCAAAAATATGAAGCGGATGATTAGAGAATTTACCAATTTTAACCCTACCTACTAACGCACCTGTGCTTCACGATTTTGGAAGAAAGTGTGTTTTTTGGCCACGAATGATGCTCAAAGTGTGTGAGGAAGCCGTGAGAACAAGTTAAATCGATTTGTTAGCGCAAACTATAAAGCACGGGTGCGTTAGTAGGTAGGTTAGTATCTTTATAAATTATAAGTACTAGCTATTGCATTATTTAGCGAATTTAATTTTATAGCGGATCAGTAACACATTGAGGAATGCTAGATGAAAAAGTGTTAATAAGTTTTAACTGCATGACATAAGTTTCTGACATTTGACTTACTGAGGTATGTGACAGTGACCAAAAATTGTCCAATTTTTACACTACATTACCAAAAGTTCAATTTGGCGGCACAACTTTTTTTCTACTTTGAAGGTATTTTAATTTGAGCTTCGGTTCGTTGGTTTATCTTATGTTGTTCTGTAGCTGGGCCACCGGGAACTGAGCCGGTGTTATTATTATACGAAATGATATCTATTTAGACACATAGATATGTGCTGAGTCTTTGAGAAATCTTGGGCTTAGTGTTGTTGTTATACCTCCCCAGTTTTGACCTTTAACGGCTACGTAAATTACATTTTGTGCCACATGCAAAACAACTGGCCGTCAACACCACGTCGTTTATAGGTGAACTCTTATCATAGAATGAAAGAAAGAGCTTGGCAACATGGGTAAATAACCAACAACGAGTGGAGATAAAATATAAACTTGAAAATTTTGGATAGATAAAAAATAAGACGTTTACAAGTTCTCAGTTAATGCTTGGTTAGGTTAATAAGCTGTGAAGGTGTTCTTTGATTGTTAGCTGAAATCTGTTTCTAATGTGTACACAAATATTATTATTTTATGAAAGCTACAGTAAAAGCAATTAAACCTGTGTTTATCATAAAGTTAAAATTTCACCTTTTTGGCCAGATTACATAAGCCAGTAAAGTGGATACTTGGTGGGTATACAGAACACTTATTAATAGTCATTTTACTTATTACTTTCATCTCTCGATATGTTACTGATCCGTCAAAAAATACAGGCACTCCAGCATGGCTATGCTAAAATAATCAAAGCAAGCAAAGTAGAGAAAATATACTTATTAATGTGCTTTGACTGAGCAACCACACAAGTAGGAAACTGGGGATTTGGCATATTTTATTGAGTCGATATACAAAACATATTTAAGATTACTCTAACCAAGTTACGCACCATTTGTCTAACAGATCCAATACAAAAATGGGGGAGCAAGAAGGACTCCAAATAATAACTATACCTTACAAAATTGCCACCATGTCGGACCTAAGTGCTGATATAGACACATTTCTATCATTCGCGCTACCTGCCGGCGACATGAAAGACACCATGCCAGGAGCCGTCATTCAAACTCCATCCCAATTCAAACCTACATCAAAATCATTAAAGAAACTTGAAGACTTATACATTACGCCAATCACGTATGAGGTGTCAAAAGTGAAATCTGGAATCTATAAAGTCGTCGAGGTTGAAATCGATCCTCCGATGAAAATGACTGTGAAACAATACAAGAAAAAATACGGCTGCGGCAATAGAATAAGAGACCCTAATCGCAAGGAGAAACAGTTTCTTCAAAAACTGAAGGATGTTGTAAAAGATGATGCCAAAATGCTTTTTCCTTACGCAGCCCATATAACCAACCGCCCATTATTCAAGCCAACTTGGAAATTTGAGTTTTTGAACTTCAATTACCTCAATAGTATTATGCATGAAGCTAATTCAATATATCTTGCTGAATGTGGAGGAGTAGACTCTCCATGGCTCTACTTTGGTTCGAATGGATCTATATTTATAGTCCACGAGGAAGATTTAGATCTAGGAAGTATGGCGTACCATCATTATGGTGGATTCAAAATATGGTATCTTATAAAAAGGTCTGACAATGCGCGTTTTATGGAACTATTGCATAAGCTAAAATTGAAAAAACCATTCCTGGCCAAACTTGAAAAACATCAGTGTCCTGACTTTGTCAGGCACAAATCAATGTTCTTAGATCCAAATGTTGTACTAGAAAATAATATTCAAGTGTATAAGGTAAATATGGTGACATAACATAATCAAATACATCCAATCTAACAATGAAATAAGGTTTTGCCTAATTTTTTTAAAAAATATTTCCAGATTGTACAACGACCAGGGGATTTGGTAGTTTTACCAGCAGCTACATTCCACTGGGGTTTTAATACAGCCTTCAATGTCTCAGAGAGTGTGAATTACGGTGATAAAAATTGGTTGCCATTTGGCATGACAGCGACTGTTTGTCCGAAAGCATCCAAGTTAACAAGAGATATGTACTTATACCATTCTTACTACGATTGGTGATTTACAATTACTTTTTATAAAAACAAATATTGGCCTTGCTTTTAAATTATCCCGTCAGACAGTCAAAAGAATTGAATTGTTTTTGAAATATTGTAGTTTCCAAAGCTATTTGGAAGGTAATTACAAAATGATCAGTCCATGGACAGGGAGTGAGGTCGAGATCCCGAAACCTGAACTCAAGATTAAAAAGGGGTGCGATTTAAATGAGTTTCATGCTAGAGGAGTCTACAAGGTTGCAGCTTTTGCAACATATAATGGGGTCCAAATAGTGTATGCAGAAATAGCTGGCAAAAATTTTTGGATAAAGAGGAAAACACTGAGCTACCTTCGCTGGGCACAGACAAAAATATATGTTATTGTACCGGACGAATATTTCAATGCCAATAGAACAGAAAGACCTCCAATTTGGAAAATTGCGGACCAACTAGCCCGTTATCCGAATGTAAGTCATTGCTAAATCTAACCATAGTCATCATACTGATGCATTGATTATTTCAATATAATTTCAAACAAAATTGAACACACAGACATGTAGTAATCAACAAATGCGTTCGCTAAGCGTCACTATGCATCCACGCGATGAATTATTTTTTCCGGATAACTTGGAGTATGAACCTATGTTGAGCAACGATGCACGGGTTAATTTGGACAACATAATAAGCTCATTGGAATCGCCACCACCAATGTATCCCGGGTCCAATGAACATCAAGCACAAGTGAACACGGAAAGTTCTGACAACACCAACGGAATAATTGTGGCAAGTTTTAGGTCACCTGCTATACTCTCTGTTTTTGTAATAATACGTGCCACTATAACGACCTTTTAAATGTATTCAACTCACAGGGAGTAACAAATCGACCACAGTATTATACAGATTGCTCGATTCCATCATACGCCACTTCTGAACCCACCTTGCAAAGTAATCAAGTAGTACTATATGATCCTGCGGTACAACAACAGGTCCAACAACATATTGTTGACGAATCTATGGCTGACCAAACGCAGCACTCTAGCAATGATCTATTTGAGTTGGATGATATTATTGAACACTTGTTTACACGTGAGTAACCATATTCATCAAAGTATTTACGCGAAAGATATGTGAACCCAACCTTTCATGGACGTTTTTTTTCAGCAAGAGAAACAACAGATTGCTCGATTCCATCATACGCCACTTCTGAACCCACCTTGCAAAGTAATCAAGTAGTACTATATGATCCTGCGGTACAACAACAGGTCCAACAACATATTGTTGACGAATCTATGGCTGACCAAACGCAGCACTCTAGCAATGATCTATTTGAGTTGGATGATATTATTGAACACTTGTTTACACGTGAGTAACCATATTTCTCAAAGTTTTTACGCGAAAGATATGTGAACCCAACCTTTCATGGACGTTTTTTTTCAGCAAGAGAAACAACAGATTGCTCGATTCCATCATACGCCACTTCTGAACCCACCTTGCAAAGTAATCAAGTAGTACTATATGATCCTGCGGTACAACAACAGGTCCAACAACATATTGTTGACGAATCCATGGCTGCCCAAACGCAGCACTCTAGCAATGATCTATTTGAGTTGGATGATATTATTGAACACTTGTTTACATGTGAGTAACCATATTCATCAAAGTTTTTACGCGAAAGATATGACAAAATAAGTTTTTATGGACGTTTTCTTTTAAGCAAGAGAAACAGCACATTCGGCGATGCACACAGATGAAATACCTCAACAACAATGTATTCAAAATGAGGTATTAAAAAAAATTATTCTCATTTTTTTAATATGTTGGTACTTGCTAATTGTACTCCTTTGTTAAAGTTGGAACAAGAGAAAGTAACTGCACATTCTTCGATACAATCCGATGACACTGCTGAACCAAACCAGATACAAATAGTGGTATTAATTATATACCTTATTATATAAATTTGGCTTACTTCATCGTATTTGACACGTGTAATATATTGATGTAGTTCGAAGTGGAGAGGGTATTAGCTGATCGTGCTATGCAAACAGAAGACATTCCTAACGAAGAAGCTACACAAAGCATGGCACCCATCAACCTCAACCTCACGATTATTCATGTAAGTATTTTCTCCTATAAATTTAATTTTTTTGTCGAATGTTTACCGTATGTCCTCATAAGTTTGAGTTTCTTTAAAAATCTGATAAAAAGGTATGAACAACAAGGAGGGCTCCGAAATCTAATTAAAACTAAAATTCGTTGAATTTTACCTGAAGTTCACTATTATTTACATGCAATATAACCAGTTAGAAAATTGCCACGATTCAAAATTATTGCAGTAAAATATTAACTTTTATAGTATGACCTAAATATTCGATTCGGAACAAAAATATGAACATTAAAATCTTGATTTACTTACTTTGAATTTGCTAATTTTCTATCGTTGCAAGTTTCAAAATGATTATATCGCATGTGTGTAATAGTGGATTTCAGGGAAAATTAAAAGAATAGGGGCCCTTATTTTCGGGTCAAGGGCACCTGATTAATTTTGCATTGTCGATTTCAAATCTGTTAGCACTGAATACTTTTCAGATTCAATGCAAACAGAGATTATTTGAATTTTGTGGAATTATGTTACATTGAAATCAGTAAATTCAATCAGTAAGTAAAATTAAACTTGTCTGTTGTAGTAAACGATAGCAAAAATTTAATTTTAGCAAATATAATATACTGATGATCCTTCAGTTTTCCCCAAAAATTTTAAAATTATATCTTTAAAGCTGTAACCGATATGAGTCATTTTTTTGCAATACTTGATCCCATTATTTATCAGCACTAGTTTGTCCCTTTAATCAGTTAATTTGACTTAAAACAGCAAGCATTTCATGTATACTCTTCTTAAGGTTTCAGATATTAAACGCGACTGATGAATATATGAATACGAAAAAAAATTTAATGAATGGTTCAAGATTGTTATACGCAGCGAAACCATTTTTGAGCATGAAATATATTTGTACTTAATACAGGCAAAAAAAAACATGGAGTGCGTAATCACAGACAGTGACACCAATTTAAAAATTAAGTCGATGAGGAAAAATAAGGGTCTATCATTAATATATAAGAAACAATGGACCCCTATAAACCGAATGAGCAAAAAAAAGGAGGTAAAGTTTGGTTTAAAAAATCGGTCGTATGTAAATTCATTTTAACAAAGACCTTATTGAATGATTTGCAGTCTCCAGCACCTGTGGGCCAACACATATGCGGGTTCTGCTTGCGCACTGTAAAGCTGCTGACTAGTTTATACCGTCACCAACGTCAATGTACAAATAAACAAGATTACGACGAAATAAGGAGAAATGTATTGTTGAGTAACTCCAGTCCTTGTTTAGATGATCGGAGTGTTTCATTTATAATCAATACATGTGACGTTATTTGCCCATTTTGTATGGGGACATATTCCAGCAATCAAAATTTGAAACGACATCTAAAAATGGATAAGTGTAGCAAGGTTGAACAATATGACAAAAAATTGAAACAAAAAAAAGCATCAAAGGAAAGATAATGGAAAATTGAAGCAAAAAAGCATCAAAAACAAGATAACCAAAAAATTAACAACTTAGAATGCCACCAAAGCATCTACCATCAAATATTTACTAAGCTCTAAAACTCTACAGTAAAACTTAAGATTAAATACTCATAAAAATATACTAAGAACCAAATGTTACATTTAAAAAAATATACATGTTAATCGTACATGATACGCTATATGTCAATATGTGTAAGCTAAACTTGCAAAAGCTTATCAATGTTTTCGAGCATTAGGAGCGATACAATTCCCTATCATGCCTGTTAGTAAACCAAATTTGTCAAATTTAACATTACCAGCAATACAATTCCTAAGCTTGAATGTAAGTAAACCAAGTTTGTCCAATTAAACATTACCAGCAATACAAACCCTAGCTTGAACGTAAGTGAGTCAAAATGTGTGCAATTTTACATTAGGAGAAATACAGTTCCTAAGCTTGAATGTAAGTAAACCAAGTTTGTCCAATTTAACATTACCAGCAATACAAATCCTAAGCTTGAATGTAAGTGAGTCAAAATTTGTCCAATTTAACATTAGGAGGAATACAGTTCCTAATGTAAAATTGGACACATTTTGACTCACTTACATTCAAGATTAGGAATTGTATTGCTGGTAATGTTAAATTGGACAAATTTGGTTTACTTACATTCAAGATTAGGAATTGTATTGCTGGTAATGTTAAATTTGACAAATTTGGTTTACTTACATTCAAGCTTAGGAATTGTATTGCTGGTAATGTTAAATTGGACAAACTTGGTTTACTAACAGGCATGCTAGGGAACTGTATTTCTCGTAATGTAAAATTGGACACATTTTGACTCACTTACATGCATGCTAGGGAACTGTATTTCTCCTAATGTAAAATTGGACACATTTGGTTTACTAACAGGCATGCTAGGGAACTGTATTTCTCGTAATGTAAAATTGGACAAACTTGGTTTACTAACAGGCATGCTAGGGAACTGTATTTCTCGTAATGTAAAATTGGACAAACTTGGTTTACTAACAGGCATGCTAGGGAACTGTATTTCTCGTAATGTAAAATTGGACACATTTTGACTCACTTACATGCATGCTAGGGAACTGTATTTCTCCTAATGTAAAATTGGACACATTTTGACTTACATTCACACTTACATTCAAGCTAGGGATTTGTATTGCTGGTAATGTTAAATTGGACAAACTTGGTTTACTTACATTCAAGCTTACGAGCAATGCCAATCCTCTGCTCTCTTGTGAGCAAGCCAAATTTCTCCAACTTTCCACAACGAGTAATACAAACCCTGCTTTTATCCTACTCTTGCGTGTTAGTAAACCAAGTATCTACAATTTTGTGTTTAAAACGGCGTTGAAAGTCTTGTAGAATTTGTAGAGCTACCAAGAAATTTGTCACAAAAATACTTGGAGCTGCATGCTTTTGTACCACACACACGCAAATCTAGCATAGACGTGGTAAAAACCACTAATTTTAACTAATGACGTTGCTTTTATTTGCATATGCTTCCAACTCCCTATTTCTATCTTTAAAACAGAGACGTCTCTAATTATTGATTCGGTTTTCAATTTTAGATGCATCGAATAAGCGAGGAAACACGAAACTACATTTGCATGTGAAAAGGCCAATTTTGGCTTACGATGGGCTTCATCGCTGTCCAAACTGTTGTATTTGGTTTTTTTCTTTACAACAATTGAAAAATCACAAATGTTCCGAACATTTAAAAACTATGCAGTGCATAATTTGTGAAAAACACTTGATGACAAAAGAAGATTTATCTTCTCATATTTCCCTCCATACCAAAGAAAGGCCATACTCGTGCGTCTACAAATTCTGCAACGAATCATTCGCAACCAAAAAACAAAGATCAATGCACACACAAAATGACCATGCATCGAAAAGTGTCAAGAAACTTGAGTGCAGTGTATGCTACAAACGCCTGACAGCGCGTTACCTACCTATGCACTTTCGCATACATACTAATGAATGTCCGTTATCGTGTAGCTTTTGCGGAAAAAACTTTAGGTTTTACAAAACATTAATTGCCCACAGAGCATCGCATCATACAATAAACGAGTATAAATGTGAGTTTTGTCAAAAATCATTTAATAATCGATACTCCCTATACCAGCATACAAAACGGCATACCATGAAAAAGAGATATCGTTGCAACTCGTGTAATTTCAAATTCAAAACAAGACCCGAATTAGCCAGACATGTCAAACGTAGACACAACGTCGAAACGCAATATCGTTGCAAAAGAGATAAAATAATACCCAATACATACAATTCATCTACACCATCCCCACCCCGTTCAATTGATTTGCAATATCATTGCATTATTTGTAAAAAGATGTTTCGAAATATGAATAATGCGAAAGCGCACTTGGAAATGCACACGTTCAGATTAGTAAAAATTTAAAGAATTATGCTAATAATACAGCAGTAGCATTTTTGTACCTTTTGTTTTGTAAATAAAGTTGTGTTTTTCGTAGCAGGTACTTATGTAAACTAAGAACTTTGGTACTTGAATATAAAATTGAATCGCTTATGCTATATCAGAGTAAACATCAATGGTAAATGCACGTATCAAAAAAATATACTGCATGCATTCTTTTTGTGGTCACTATTTAACATCTAATTTTGTTGTAATAAGGATACACATGAGGTCAAAGTTTCAATGTTAAGATTCATTGATTAAATAAATTCAAATTGTTTTATTAGTTAAATTACATACAAATACATACAAAAATAGGATATATATATAATACCGGTTACATGAAAACAAATATACCACAATCTTGAGTCACAAATCCAATTGCAAAGTTATTAATGTATAATATAAATGTCAATATAAATACTGGACTTAATAAAAATACCGATTTTTTATGTAACACCTGATTTGCCAATGTACCTTATAGTTATCGCTATACTTCGTTGATTACCTGCACAACTCATGTGATAATATTTTTGGCCACTAATACAGTAGTATATAAGCATATTAAAGTAACTACAGCCCTTTGCCAACCATTGGAAATAATTTGAGATGCCAGGTGACAACGTTTGCATTAAACTGACTTTGTATTTACCTGTCGTCGTCACATATAGCAACCAAGATAAAAGAACTACATTGTAACCCGTTCATATTGCAATCATATTTACGCATGGCAAAGATATACACATTCAGTTGAAAGCAAAATCTCTACGACTCCAAACATTACGAAAAGAGCGAAAGCGTTGCATAAATTAAATAATGTTTATCACAATAGAACTTACTATGGTCGTCATTTCTTGAATACACTGTGCATAGTTTAAATCAACATACTAATAATTAGTAAGTAATACAGTAAAATCAAGAGAACGAATTATCCTCCTGTATTATCCTGTAACAATAATATAATAAAAAAAATAATAAACAAATATGCATAGTGGTGTAATGCCCTCTACCTGTTGAGGTCGTGGCTAGGCGGAAATGCGTTTAGTTTTGCATGACCACCACCATACAACTGCAGACACGCTTTTAATTTATATCTCTGTAAAATGGAGCATTCGTGTGCGGCAGCATGCTACATGTAAAATTGAAGATGTTCCTACACTTTGTGCTAGAATCGGACACTTTCTAGTACTATTTTTCACCACCAACACATGACTTTACTGGATAGTGTTTGAGTGCCATCGACGGTTGTGGCGAGGTAACATATTGGTTACTCATCCACATTTTGTACAACTGATACCGGTTCCCTGTTTATGAACTCTCTTGTGCTTTTGTAGACCACTATAACTGAAATAAAATCCGACACATTGATTGCATATGCGACTACATCGGGGATGATGCTGGATCATATGAAAGGGAGTCGCAGAGTAATGGTCAAATAATGCGGGGCATCAATTGCACATAGATTTATGAAGCTTGCTACCCAATCTATTGCTCACTGGGTAACCCAATGATTTATTCATTAATGATGATTTTGGTAGTGCTTGAGCATGGATTTCCGATTCTTGAATAGTATTCAATCATATTGAATAGTATCACAAAATGTGTCAAAACATTGTTTCATACCATGACTAATTTTTTCGTTGTTGGAGGTATAAGTAGAACAATCCTTCTCTGTGGGACTCTTATAGATCGCGGGAGTAGGACATGGAACTATTCCAAACGAGTTTGACAAGCGCTCACTCGCCACCAGTGCCAACAAATTCAAATTATACGTACCTAAGGTATCAATATTAGAAAACGTAAAATTCCACTGATTAATGGGAAATTTGGTCGATTCCGAGGGTTGAATTCAAACAAATTCTCGTTCAACAAGCCGCCGAGAATATGTGTGCACAGAATGGCATTGTCCTTCAATTTTAATTAAATTTGTAACATTTGTCTGAGACAATCTCCGGTTGTGGTGAAATGGGTACGAGTGTAGCCGTATGCCAACAATTATTATCATTCTCTACTAGTGATAATTTCCAAAGAAGAACAAGTGCATCTGGGCTATAATCTAAAGCGATTACATTGTCAAAATTCTCAATCACGTTCAAGGCTATATTTACCTGTATATCACCACCGTTCTGATGCATGATATTGTATTGAGAATTTTTGTCTGCATTCACCTGTGTAGTGGTTGGCGTTATAGTCACATTTTGTATTGGTGTGTCCATTGTAACAAGTCGCTCACTATTAAAATGTCCACTGAACGGTAAATTAAAAGCATAACTATAATCGTCCATAACATTTATTCGATGTTTGATGGTCAGCAAAATTATCAAGAGTCTTGCAAAGGCAAGGCAGCTCAACACAAAGACAGAAAAATATATTCATTCTGGGCATGATTTGAACTAAAAACATTGCCTCTCGTTTTAGTGTTTCTCAGTGTTAATCTACTTGCCTATATTTAAAGAGCACGAAAGTTCAAGAGTTTGTGAAATCATTTGTTAGTGTAATGGGTTTTAAAAACATGTGCTTGTAAATGATGAACATCGTAGGACAATCAATGATACTCATATTTTCACGTCTTTATTATATACATCACAACAGTATGCAAGAGTCCAAGTCTGAATCCGATATGGAATTTTATTTTTGTTTTTAAATTCTAAAGCTACAGTTTCTTATCATAAAAATGGACAACAACTTCAAAAATTAAACTCGTTACTTTCTAATCCCAACAAAATCAAAACTAAATCAAATTTTTCAATGGCATGATGTATTGGTACCGAATGTACAGTAAAACATGTAACAAGTGCATATTCGCATCACAGTCCAATGATATTAAGAGATGTGGACATTAAATCTGAATGCGCATGTAGGAACTAAACGAAAATAAAAAAAACTTGCATAGTTAGGAAATCAATGGCTTGAGTTTTTCCCATTCACAACAAGCGTACCACTGTATGCAACACTCCTTCAGCAGTTTTCAGTCAGTCTGTGTTGGCGAGAGTGAGAGTTTGGATCGAACCAAAGCATTGTCACGATTTGTCACATAATTTGTCACGATGACACATGACATGTCCAATTGAATACGAATTTAACATTGAAATTAACAAACAGTTCAACTAATATTGTAATATATTTTAGTGCATATGAAGTGATACTGTAAAAGTTATATACGTTACATAATATATCAACTACAAATCCGTTAAAGATAGGGTCGTTTATGTGTACTTGGTTCATACTCTGGACAGTTGTAACTTTGCCCATAACAAAAAGAACGAGTGTAACTAAAGTTTTTATATAAACTAGCGTTATGGAGGTCACAACCTCACAGGTTGGTGGCCCTATAAATTGTTCTTCAGTGACCGGTTGGAATAAGCCTACTGTCGTACACAACACTCAAAGTGATACTCACACTGATAATTTCAACGTCAATCTTTCGTATCAAAGCAAACATACAAACCTCGTAAACAATAATAATAACCAGCAACAGGGAGTAACACTAAAATTAAAAAAGGTGAAATGTCTAGCATGCGGCCATCCAATTATCAGCCACCTTGACAATGATACCGCTGTTGATCCGCATGATGTCAAACATATCACAATACAAAATGTTTGTGATTTAATGATGAAATTCAATAAGACCACATTCATACTTAGTTGTTTAAACGAGAATTTCCAATACTGCAAAGGGTGTAACAAAATGCTGGACGAACTCTCACTCCTTAAGGACCAACAGGACTATTTGCAACAAAAAATCAACAAAAAGCTACAAGCATTTATATACAAAGTGACAAGAAGCAAGAAAATGATCATGAAGATGGAAGCTAAAAAGATTATTCCATTCAAGAAAAAACTGATCGACTGTAAGCCTGTTGCAAAAATATACCATGTGATTCCATTACTAATTCTTTATTTACGAAAAACGTTAATTGTTTTGCAGGTTATTATAGCTCAATGGCTAAAAATAATGCACATTCGGTGCCAATCGACAATATGCATTCTAAAGACGATCCCATAACCACAAAGCCACACACTGAACCGCAGAATGCAGATAACGATGAATGTAGGCATGGTGAATCTTCATATGATAAATTTCACATGGTAACAAGGGGTAGAAGAAACCAGACAGTGAAAACTGATGCCACCAATCCCAATCAAAATCTAGCACCAATCTTGGAAAGGGCTGACGAATCAATTAAAAAATCTGAACCATGTTTTAAACCCCATTGTAGTACTAAAATCGTACAACCCAGGGATACTGGGTTAAAAGAAAATCACACCAAATATCCAATTAACACAAAGAAAACCACAATGTTATCACCTCAAATCCGGTTAACCCGAATCAATTATCATCAGATAATTGAAAACATGAAGAATAAATCTCGGTAAACCGTAAAACAGTAGCAACAAAAAGACAGAACTGTCACCCCTATCATTATCAATCTAGATTTTACAACTATTCATGTGTTTGTATGCGTTTGACAGAGCCGACATCGTAAATGCAATGGAAACAAGCGTCGCAGTTATCAAGAACGAACCAACTGTTACAAATATACGCGGTTAGATTTTAAAAGCTTTTTATTTTTAATAGTTTTTACTCACCTCCTGAATCGTAATCATAATGATACCTATGGCATTCTTTTGATTACTTTATAGACAACACTAACGTTAAACCAGGAACAACGCAACCCAACACCATTCCTCCTGGCAACGGCAAACAAAAGACGGCATCAAGTAATTACGAGAAATCAGCACAATGGAGAAAAACAACAAGGACAAAGAATAATCTTTCTAATAATGTCCAAAAAGCTACAAACTGTTATCTACACAACATTAGAAAGGATCCAAATGAAATTCGAATCTTTAAATGTGACCACTGCGAAAGATCATTTCCAAGATTAAACCATCTCATGTCTCACATGCGCATCCACACAAGAAAGGCTTGTGAAAAGGTAAACTCTCATTCAGAAATCCACTCACAACCTAGTTCTGATGTGGAAATCTTGAACGTAAAAAGGCTAAGAAAGCAACGATTTCAGATTTTAAAACCACCTACTCTAGAGAGGAACAGTGGTATATGTACACTCAAAATCCAATGCAACGAAAAAAAGCGTCATGTTAAAGAGGAACAACTGGATTGCAATTATAAAAAACCTGCAATTCCCTTAGCATTATCAAAAGGCAGACAACGAGACACTAATGTTAGCGATGACGACTATGGAACTCCTCCAAAGCTAGAGATAAAACAGGAGGCTTTTCTGTAATCAGAAGTTAACTAAAGACTTAGGTTTTGAGATACCAAATACTTATTCCAACAGTAGCATATTTACATACATTAATTTTCCATATGCTTTGTATTCAAAAAAGGATATTATTATATATTATATTGTATTATTATAAATTTATTATGTGTTTTTACTTTTTTGTAGCAGCTTAGTTTTGGTGGTTTAAGAAAACGTTTACGGAGTAATTGGCAAGTTTTACGGCCTAAAATGTAGACGTTGATACTTGATTAATATGATGTTCCACACACAACAACGAATTACCTTTTCTCTACTATCCCAGTTATGCTTCACACCCGTTAGAGTCCATTAAATTTTTAAAATATTTTCTTGACAAACATTGTGTATAAAATTACTAGACCAGCTTCAGGAAAAAAAATCACAATCATTTCTAACTTGTGCATACAAAATGATTTTAATCCATGTCCTCAAAAATTATCGGCTTACTCAACATTTTACGCATCAACCATACCATCTTAAGCGGACGTAAATGTGTTTAATTAAGATTTCCTTATACTGTAAGAAAAAGTCATGATTTCAGTCACCGGAAACAACAACAGTAGAGATACTAAAATTACTTACCATGATTCCTATGATTTAATTGGAGAAAAAATACAAGTTTGAAATAATACTTTTGATTATGAGGAATACAAATTACAAGTTGGGTTATGAATTTAAAAGTTACCTATCCAACAAACACATTGTGAATTTTAATGCTTGTGCCATAATTTTGAAAAAAAATTTCGCATTTACTTTTATTTAACAAAAAACATGAGACATCGTCCTTAAATAGATTATTGCGTCGTTCTATGCGGTTATGAAAGGACAAATATTTATGTGATTTTATTCTGTTGATAATGTCTTTTAGTTGTGGCCCCAAATATACAAAAATGGTTGGTTCGTTTTAATATAATTTGAATAGCACTAAGATAATCTATAAGCACTTAATTGTAAAACATTTAAATACGTAATGATAAGGAATGAAATCGAGGTTACGACGCAAACTATTTAATACAAGTACATTCATTATGAATGTGATCATAAAATTACACCATACACCTGGAAGGTAAACATAAACAACAAGTTGTTCAGCTATACATTGTTTAATATGTAAACGCATACTTCAAAGGTCGGTATAATTACGACACAGACTAACCATATGCTCTCGGTTTATAATGATGGTGGAATGCGCGAAACAAACTCGATGACACATAAAAACGTCCGGCTCCCAAAAATTCGAAATTTGTGAGGAATCTCTGTTTCAATGTTCATACTTTTAGAGCCACCAAAAAAATGACTAAAATAAAAACAAAAACCTTTAAATAAAAACGAACAAAACAGTAATTCAACACAAATAATTTGAAAACCTTGCTTGCCAGTGACGATTTGTCTCCGCAAAATTTCAATCACAATAAAAAAATTACCAACATGACAACCTCAAAATTAAATTCGACTGCTTAGGTTATATGCTACAAAGTTTACATTTGACAGAAATGTAACTTTACCTTTTCAGATAATATATATTTTGGATGATCGAAATATATATTATTTGAAGTATGCTAGCTTATCGATATCCAAATCAAAGGTCAAAGTCATATATTTTTGAATTGCAAACTATACAACGTGATGCATCAAAATTATGGTATTTTTTAGAGTAATTCAACCATGATAGTTTAAAATGTATACAAATGAACTCTGCGTGACTCTCGACTGGCTGAAGTACAAAATTTCCTACTTGTTAAGGTGGTAAGCTAATCAATATATATTTTTTAATAATATGGTTAACAAACTATGGCATCCCCCTTCCTATAGAGGATATGTCTGCTTGAAATCTAACTTTGTATTCATGTACCACACCTTCTCATATCATGCATGCTTAGGTTGCGTATTATGCTAAAAAGGGCTTGTGAATGTTCTAAAATCGCATTATTCCTAAAGACTACCCCATACGTAATGCAATTCTTGCTTTTTGTATTTTTTTGCTCGATTATCCAAAGCTCGTTAAAAATTTAATAAAAAATATCTCCTTTTTTATTTAACAGGTTCCACGATGAACAATTTTACGGTCCCGCATGTAAGACGATACTACTAAATTTGATTGAAGTACAATATTTTATAGCGAGGTTATGTTATTGTTTACAATTGACATGAATGATTTTTTTCTTTCCTTTTAGCTTGTTTTGGCGAACATATTTCAAAAGCTAGATCCAAAGGATAAGATAACATTCTCCAGATCCCATGATATATGCCGCCATTTGGTGGCTAGCAAGAGAAATGAGTTCCTTGCCAAAGAGGTATGTGCTGAAAGGTTTACTGTCAATCCTTTACAATACATAAAAATTACACTTTGGTTATGATCCATTGAATTTATTCTAGGTTATACCAGTACTTGTTAAAAAAGGGGAATACCACGAACGAAAAAACAATACCATACTCCAACTCCGTCTACTCTGTCCATCATGGAACCAGGCAGTAAATCAACATCTAGACGAAAATCCAATGACACATAGAATACAAAATACTGATGCGGTAACTCGTACCAAAATTGCCCATTTTCCCAACGTATTCGATTCTACAGACTCACTAAAACGTTTCCTTGAGGACATGGACACACACCCTGCAAACCCCTTCCCACATAAAGATGTCATGCTTCTACATTTGCAATGCAGAACAGGAAATTGGGGTCTTGTAGATCGCAGGGACGTGGAAGACTACTGGAATAATGCCATTCGAATGCTAGGCAAATTTGGGAAACACATTTACGCAGTGAGATTCGGTGCATGCTATTCAGTGAGCACTATCGACATGGGATTTCGTTTTGGAGAGTGCCTATCTTTACTCCCCAATCTGAAGAGACTTCTTATTTATGACGGACATGAAGAGCTTGTGCGGGGTGATAATAATTTGTATGTACGATACGTAGACTTTTTCCTAAGAAATCCTCTCCCACAACTCCACTCTTTGGAAGAAATTTTTATCAACCATGCTAGCTCTATCGTTGTTGAAGCGGTGATGAGGTGTCCTGATCCAGCTAACATGAAATCACTGAAGATTCCCGGGGTGTGGCTTCCAGACACGGCATATACTTTTATCAATTTGGAACTGCTAGAAGCTACCATGAGTGATGATAAATTCAGAAGGCTTATCAATCGTGACATTGTGCCACCCATTCAAACGTTAGTGTGGTCCCATACACAAAGGGATATACACGCCAACACTCAACTAATAATCATGGCAGCGCAAGCCTTACAAAACACTCTCAAATTCTTTGAATGCTCAGCATCCAGTATAGAAAGCTACGAACATGAATGGAAAGTATCAGACTACAATTTACCAAACAACGTAAAATTGAGACTTCGTAAATTGCGGATATCTATAAGGCAATTAGTAAATTTTTTTGCGTTTGTGAATCAAGATTAGTATGCAGGTTGTTGGGATGAAAAAGTCAAAAAAAATTCATAAAATAGTGTAGAATCTACCCATCCTTCTTTTCAAAATGGTTTCTCTGCTATACGATATCACTTCACTGCACCTCACTTTAATAAATTAAACTTTCCACTTTTACTGCAATTATCCTACTTATCACCAACCTTACCAATGCCACTCTACCATATTTGATGAATAAATTTACCAAAAACGTGCTAATGACGTTAGTGTTGGAGTTAAGGGAAGGGGTCCACCGACGTTAAAAAAACCCTTAGTAAGGATAACACTAATAAAGGCACCGTCGGTGAGAGCGTAGAAATTGCTCGGCAAAGACCCATATAAAACATGAATTACGCGTATACAAAGATTCACTCATAATCAAACAATAATAACGTTACAACATAACATTTAAAGATGCTTGAACAGTCACAATGTATTCATGTACCACCCCTTCTCATATCATGCATGATAGCTTGTATATTATGCTAAAAAAGACTACCTAATTTGTACTGCAATGCTTGCTTTTTGGTCTTACTGCTCATACGATAATAATTTACTATAAAATCCTACAAATAATAACGTGAAAACTTTAAATACGTAGTCATTATGGTAGGGGAACGGGGAAAATTCACATTTGGCTTAACATATTGATTAAGTCGGAACCGAGATCGACTACTACTACTCTACTTCTATCTCATTCACAACTACATACATCGGGCATATAAACCAATATACATGCCAAGTATGTTTGATAATTGGTGGAAACTTTCATATTATACAACGTATCCGAAGGAACCAACTTATTTAATAGCAATCTTGATCTTGGATTTTGGAATAATAAAGTTGAATCCGTTCTCCGAAGCAATACACAACTTTGCTTGTGTTCTTGTGTTTGCTTGCATCACGAAAAGGGGTGATAAAATATCATTCAACTGGGTTTTAAATTCTGTTTCGATTGTTTTTTAAATTTCAGAAAATGTATGCCCTATTAAGAGAAAGTTGTTAATTTTGTACATTCAGCACATTCGCTCTAATTCAGCAAATTACACAATTGTTAGCTAATCAATTTTCGTATGAATATGATCGATCTCTATAACTATGATAGCAAGATGAGTTTGAGAAGGGTATAAAACTTTAACTTGATCCAAATAATGTTTTTCATTTATTACCTCACAAATTAAAGGATTATAACAGAACAACAATCAAATTCAAATACAATCATATGCATAATGCTTGTGAAACATTTAATAAATCCTTAAGAAGTAAACCGATCTATTTTGAACCATAAGGTTATGAATACAGTGCATTGTTTTATTTAAATCTAGACACCATTATTTAAAAACCTTAATAAAAGCTTTAATTTATACAATAGAATTGAAACATGTATTTTGGTGCACATAGAAGATAAAAAATTGTCTCTAAACAAATCGCCCCTACTTTTATTGTTACATTGGTATTACTTTTAATATGTTTACACTGCTAATATTTTGTTATTAAAACATAAAACTTACAAGTATAGTGTATGAGTAGTCAAAACTATTTTTCAAAGTTGTGATACAATTGTATTTCAACAAAACCTACACGAAATAACAAGATAATTTCTGGAATGGCATTGAATAGCTACGTAAAACTTGTGTATGGGCTGTCTTGGTTTTTAAACTCATTTACGATAAACACTTATAATTTTCCGGTTTTGCATTGGAGTGAATTGTGTTTGCTCTACAATGTCATGGCAACACTTTTTATCAAACCCACGAAGGTAGTTTACTTGACTACAGTTGTAACCCTGACGATGCCATTGATTATGTCCCCCCAACTGTCCAAGCTGTAACCCCAACTGTCGATCAAACCATTGAGGGTATTGACACGAATTACATATGTAACGCTGGCAAAAAAAGCATTGGGGGCATTCCCAATGCTGAACTTTACAAACCTGAGGCTGTGTCTGCTTATGACCTAAGTAAGCCCCGGGCTGGTTCCCATTAGTCGCTGTTTGATAAAATCCAGGCTGGTTCACGTGAGTCTCTTGATAAATTCCAGGCTGGTTCCCATGAGTTGTTGTTTGATAAATTCCAGGCTGGTTCCCATTAGTCGCTGTTTGATAAAATCCAGGCTGGTTCACGTGAGTCTCTTGATAAATTCCAGGCTGGTTCCCATGAGTTGTTGTTTGATAATTTCCAGAATGGTTCCCATGAGTTGTTGTTTGATAATTTCCAGAATGGTTCCCATTAGTCGCTGTTTGATAATTTCCAGAATGGTTCCCATGAGTTGTTGTTTGATAGATCCCAGGCTGGTTCCAATGAGTCTCTTGATAGATCCCAGGCTGGTTCCAATGAGTCTCTTGATAGATCCCAGGCTGGTTCCAATGAGTCTCTTGATAAATTCCGGGCTGCTGCAGTTGATTATCATGATAAATCCCTGTCCGGTTGCAATTATTTTCTGGGTAAATCTGAGGCTGTCGCTTAATATATTTGTATTGCCCATGGGTTTCTGGATTTGTCGTTGGATCATCCTGTCCGTGGGCTTGAAGCGGCTTTATTAATGGCGTAATGTGACGCATGGTCATGTTGTACGGAACAAGAGACATTACGTTTGAAGAATTTTGTACAGATTTGACATTTTCAGTTGAAACACGGTTGTGTACCAAATGTTCATTCATTCCTGTGTTATCAAGAGCAGTATTATAGTATTGGATCAAGTTATCATCCCTTTCTGATTCAAATTGATCAATCCCTGGTTTTCTAATTGACCAAATTTTCAGAGATTGCTCAGGGTTAGAACGCAGAATAGGTTGATCCAAACGTGAAGATGAAAGTGTGCAATCATTTGTATACTCGGGCTGATTTTTTGAATCAAACCAATCTATGTCGTTATTGGGCGAGAACGACACAGCGTTTTGTGTTCTAGTGGTAGAACACTCGGGTAAATGAGATTCTAGTGATGGAGTATTTAGGACCATTAAATAGCCTTTAGAAGCCTTTTCCCACTTTTCTATTTTACTGAAAATATCGATTACATCATCATCAACAAGCGGCTTTTTTGTCACACTGCTCATGATCTTTGACTGCTTTTCTGTCGACAAACCCTATCATAAAAATAAAGAAACATATCAATTTATTGTCAAAATTAAAATTAACTCAGTGCATGAGAGAGAATAGAGAGCAAATCAAACGCGTAAATGTACCATGGAATATATAATGCTGCCAAAATTTGGTGATTCTTTCATTAATAATACAGCAGCAAAAAACACCATAATATGCAAGGTTCAATTTAAACAATGATAATAACTTGTTTTCAAATCAACACGAAACTACAGGTTATTTATTTTCTAGACTGTATTGTTATTACCGGGTATTTCAATCCTCTTGGATAAGATACAATCCGGTGTGTATTATGTTTTTCCAAGTACTGACCCCTTCCCTACTGGAATTCAAGGGGAGTTCTCTAGGCCGGATCCTAACGTAGAAGCTCCACTTTAGCCTGTACTTTTTCAATTTACTTGAAGAAAAAAATAATTAAACGGTTAAACGACATTGCAAGTACAAGTATAAATGCCCATAATTGCATGAAACATAATCTAGTGTAGCCTAACCATAATGGCTCACACTTTAACGGATACAAATATGTTAAGCAAATAACAACAGTACAAAATGAAATCATAACGCTCTTGGAGTACTTGACCCGACATTTGCGGTTATTACAAGCATAGACAGATCGTAAACTTAATGTAATGCAACATACATGGATAGTGCTAAGCTGCAAAAACATGATCTTCTGATAACTTAACTACGATAAAACAACACCTACAGGTCCGTGAAGAAATACATGCGCATACGAAAATTTCCCAACACAAGCTAAAACTCATTGCAGTTAACATGGGTATCATACATGTCGCCAAACATAGA
The DNA here is from genome assembly GCA_964034955.1 of Orchesella flavescens. Lineage (NCBI taxonomy): Eukaryota > Metazoa > Arthropoda > Collembola > Entomobryomorpha > Orchesellidae > Orchesella > Orchesella flavescens. The sequence goes on from OZ035954.1 coordinate 53,062, forward strand.
ATGTTATATATTAGCATAATTTTGACGGAATAGTAACAATACACCCAAAATGTAGCGTTACAAGTTACGTACATAATATTACAAAGCCAACAGATACACGCCTATAGCATTCACCTTAGCCATGAAACCCGAATGGTTTTCACATTGCATAATGAAAAGCCCGTTTTTCGTAGCAATCACAATCTTGTATAAAATCAGATACATGTCGGTGCAGAGAATCAAAAAGCAAATAGCCCTGACTGAGTAAAATTAAAACAATTTGCTCAGGTTGGTAAGAAAACACTTTCATTTCAATTTGAAAACTTGTGGCGACAGTTGGTTTCTCTCAAGACAGGAATCCACTTTAAATGGAATGGATCTTTTAAGAGGATATTGTGCTGCAACAACACAATTCAAATCAACAAGCCAATACACTGGAAAACAAAACCAAGACGAGGAGGACGTTTTAGACCTACATAATGCGGTATGTAATGACGACCTGAATGAGATTACCGATTTGACTGAACAACACAATGGAAAGTTGGTGTTCCATAGAGATGCCGATCAAAACACGCCGTTGCATACTGTCTGTCTTGTGGGTAAGGCCATCAAATTTTAAATGTATTGCAAGTTTAATAATTAATACCACTAAATGGGCAAGTACTTGATCAACCAACAACTATAACATGTGAATTCGGCGGGTACTCGTTTGCCGTGTTCCCGAGTTAGCCTGTTATAACTGACCGACCGTCACGCACAGGGTCAAATTTATGAATTCATTCTGAAATCATAGATAATAAAAGGGCTACCGAAATAGCAAAGATATTATTGGGAGTCGAAGAATCTGAAGATTATCCTTATACGCTCAACGTAAAAAGAAAAGAAATACTGTTTTCAAAAAACAATGAAGGCCAAACGTCCCTCCATTTAGCAGCACGCAACCAAAACAACGAGTTGGTACAATTTTTGTTAAGAATGGGATCGGAACATGACGCTATGGATAACATTAATAATACGCCACTTCATTACGCAGTTCAAAGTAATTTCAACAACACATGAATCTTAAAAACTCATACCGGTATAACATAACGTATTAAAAAAATACGCAGGTGACTCGGACGATGCAATAGAATGCGTTCGAGCCATTCTAAATTGTGACAATACTCGAAGAATCCTAAACATGTTGAATAAAGAAACTAAAACACCATTGCATAAAGCAGTCGAAAAGAACTACGTGCGTATGGTCAAGTTCTTGTTAGGTATCGATAAAGGATGTAATTTAGGATTCAAAAATGTGGCCTGGCGAACAATACTTCATTATGCTTGTGTTGGCCCTGGTGAGTGTCCTTAAAACACAGTTAATTTGAATACCTTGAAAATACATTGAAATTTACATTCGCAAACTCTTAGATATAGTGAGTGAATTTGTTTAACAACCTTTTTTATGAAGGTGAAAATGACGACTCTGTTGAGATTGTAAAAGAATTACTATCAAAATGCAATAAGCGCCAAATCAACCAGGTAGACATGACAAGAAAAACAGCTCTACATCATGCAGCCATTCAAAGGTTACCCAAGATAACAAAAGCGTTAGTAGACCACAAGGATACCAACGTACAAATACAAGATGAACTTTATAGAACTGCTTTACACTACGCTGCTGATAATGGTAATGTAACGACTATGCAAATACTTTTTAAAGAACAAATTACAACAAAACCACAACACATTAACCACTTTCCTACCGATAATTAGGCTGCTATCCAAAAGGATATGAATGCGTGGAGGTACTGATAGCGAGAAAGTTTAAGGACAAGGAAGAATCTATCAACTATCTTTTTGAGACAAAGGACAAATATGGATACACTCCGTTTATGATTGCTTGTTTAAAGTGTCCCATGAGAACTATGGAAAAGTACATCACCACAGCAAGCGAACTACACCACTGGTAAGAAACTCTGTGCTTTGAACCCTTTTTGTGTTAGGCAAATAAGGGGACTCAGACAAGCATGATAAAAAGTACAAAGCGTAGAAAACTACGCAGAAGCAAGAGCATAAGTAAGCAATGAAAGATACAATGGACTTTACGCGTGTGGGTTCCCAAAGCACAAACTAAGTACACGAAAATAATCCATCCTTCCGTTCCCCCGTTGACTAAACAATCCTGCTTAGAAGGTTAATCATAAGCCATCAAACATAACACACATCAAATACCAAAATGATACCCAACTATTCATTCACCAAAATTAAAGGTTAAACGACAAAAACATTGACATGATATACAAAAACTGCCCCTTAGCAGTCAAAGCTTTAATGGATGGGGCATTCTGTGAAGTCGGCCATGAACTTTTGCACAATGACGAAGTAGAAGATGTTCTTCTTGTGGACTACGGGTGTGTACGTTTATATTTCAGTCTCACGTTATTTTAAACTTTCCCATCATGAACGAGAAAATATGGTAAAAAGGTTAGGTTGGTTAAATGTGAAAATTAATGGATCGCAGGTCAATCACAGGATACAAAGATCCTGTGAATGGAAGCAGACAGCAAGAGACAAAATATTTATTTGAAGCTCTCCTGTGGAATTTTGACACGCAAAAGGAAATCTTGTTACATCCGTTGGTTCAACTTTTTTTAATGAAAAAATGGCTGAGACTATTACCAATTATTGTTGCATGGATGGCTTGGCTGGTACGTAAGATTTTGCCTACATTTAAAGCAAGAATTAAAAAAAATACCTAATCCTTTCTTCCCGTGAAACAGTTTTTATGGCTATTATCATACGGTATCCTTGTGTGCACGACCTACAAAACTGGTCATTCTGGTAACAATTACGCAATTGGAGTATTTGCTGCCATATTTATGTCTGTTCATGTGCTTGCTTCCATCATAAATGAAAGTTTTGAAATATGCAACTTTGGATTAGGATACTTTAAATGTCCTACCAATTATCTACAAACTATTCAGATTATATTAGCAATCACAGCAGTTGTGCCCGCCTTTAAAGGTGTACAACCAGAGAAATGGCAAAAGTATACAACAGCCGTTAGTACATAAATTTATGAATACTTATTGAATGAATTCACACAATGTAGTTCTGTATAATATGTATAAAACTGTAATTTTTATATGACTTGTCTTATTTTCATAAAGACTGGCGTACTTTTGGCGTATGCACTTAGCATGCAAGAAATTGGAAAGATGCATAGCAAAATTGGACTAGTTATTGAAGTCTTAAAACAAGTCCATATTCAGGTAGTGCAAGTGCTCATGTGTTGTTCCCCCCTTATCATTGGATTTACTTTTGCTTTCATGCTCATTTTTGATGAGGTATGCCATTCGAAATTATTGTATAATAAAACATTAAATGCAATTTTCACGATGTTGCATTTTGCAGGCTTCATTGCATTTAATATTTATGTACTGCAGCACTCATCACTTAACAGCATGTTCCCAAAGCAGATCGTGAAAATACTGGTAATGATGACAGGCGAAATTGACTTTGAAGAAACATTCAATCAAGATTTAGAACATGGAATTAGAAATGAGAGTGGCCATGGAAAGGAAAACGGTGGAGAGTTAAAATATTATTTTTTCCATCTTGCCTTATTTCTTGCATTTTTACTCTGTGTTACTGTTGAAATATACAGTGTACTAACTGGCTTTGCGATGGATAAAGTAATGGTACGTGCCAATAGTGTTAATGCTGATATTCTAAGCGAATAAAAACGTGGTTGCTAATAAATCTCAATTTTCTATAGGAACTACAACAAAGAGCAAAATTGGGACAGCTGACTAAACAATTAGAACATATTTTCTATATCGAAACAATACTGTTTGGTTTACGTCCCATTTGCATGATGCTCAACCGTGAGAAATATGAGTACTGGATGAGGAAACTGAACGTGACCACAATCATTATCGATAATAAAGTAGAATTCAAAACAGTTTTCAGAGAAAAACTCAAAAAAGATGTGGGACATTTACGAGATGACTGTAGTATTTGGGACTGCTTATGTTTCGGAGGAAAACGGGCGATTAAAAGCTGCATTCAGCCAAAATTGCCTGCAGATATTATTGAACAGATTTATAATTTAGGATCGTCAATCACAGAAAAACAAAATAACGAGGCGCTACTAAAAAACAATCGATAACTACAAAATAGCAATAGTCATAATTTTCAGAAACAACTTTTGGATCAACTCATCATTTGTGTACTGACGATTAGATACTAAGCTTTACTAATAATTTACCATCAATATATATCTATTTAAATTTGGACGCTAAGTGGTATGTCCTAAATATATCCATCTACAAACAATTGGTACTAAGAACCGTTGAATAAAATGTTTATCACATTAAAAGGAGCCACGGCCATTAGAATTTTGCAGACTAAAAGTAATATTAACATGTGTGGCGAAACTAACATTTCTACTATACAAAATAGTGCTTATGGGTTCCTGTAAGGGAATAGATCGTTTACTACTAATCTCAGAATGGAGCTTCGTACCCACAACCACATCATTTTAAAAACTCCTTGGTAGATTAACATTTCATTATTAAAGTTTATTCAATTTTGCAATCAATATGTGACATATAAACCCGCCAATAAAATAAATCTTACTTTTGTCAGGAATTCGAAAATGAATAATTTCATTTTCAGATTCTTCTTTAAATAAAAAAAACAACAATTTCTTTGATAATTTTTTTTGATCATGACTTTAAAAGTCCATTAAAGGTAACCATACATTGAATTAAACCAAAATGCAAATATCAAGTTTTTGATAACCGAAAAACAGTCAATAGCGTAGTTGCATAAAATTTAAATTGCCACGGAAACGACCACCTTAAGTGTAGAAAATGAACTGTCAATTAAATTACCGTGACAATACATGGTCAAACAGCAATAATAAACCTTAATACAATTTGCTCAAACGATGGCTAGGCAACGTGCATATACGTATAACGTTTTTCACATCGAATTACATGTTACACCATTGTCTGAAATTCTACCGACATGTAACGTAGTAGTATTGGTGTTGAACGTACACCAATATTACTAGTACAACTACATATACCAGAAAAACCTTATGTTTCATCGTCAGTTGCAATATTCACCCAGACGAAGCTGTAAAATTGGGTTGATGCTCGTCTTTACTCGTTTTAATAATCATATGACAGTCTGAATTATACAATCCTTGTTTGGTTATAAAACTGTCATGTTATAATATAAAACTGAATAGCTAAAGATAATGGGGCGTATGAAAAAACACAAAAGTGATAAAAAAATTCCAACATTAGGAATAGAGATTGCAAATAATTGGAAAAACGTTATACAATTACGATCACACGCTGCATACCATTCGGGGAAAAGACTCGTTACAAAAGAATTAGAATCGGAAAAATTCAAATATTCAAACAGGCTAGGTCAGTATTTGGTAGGACCGGAAATTGAAAATTCAATAGTAAAATCAATAACCACATATCTATCTAAAAAGGATGGAACACAAAAGTTTTATACACTCAAGGTAAACTTTAAGTACAACATCATAAATGGCTTTAATAATAAATACATTCCACGCAAAAACAGGTGAACTTTAAAATTAATATAGGTGTTCTCGGTAGTGGAAGGTGCTTCACAAGAATCAACTGATGAGATGCAAGGGCGACGGCTGATTCTTACTGAACATTGTATTACGTTACTCTTGAAAGGCGTAAAAGGAGTAGTCAGAAACTATGGGTTGTTTCGGGTAGTTGTAATTACAAAAAAATTATCTTTATTCTCATGTCATGCTAATCGAAACCTGTTCTGTAACAAAGACAATATTCTTCCCAACAGATAGTATGGAAAGAATCAGACAATGAGGACGAACGCATTGTAAAATTCAATACGAATGTTGTATCTAAACTTTGTCTGATTTTGGGTTGCTTCAAGCCAGACGAATTTAACTCTAAATTCGAAAGACTTACGAATTTACACAATTATGTACTTAAAAACACAAACTTATCCGAAGCCAAAGCTATCGATATCTTCTTTCAGGCACTTCAAATCCTGGAACGAGTGCACAAGGTATATAAAAAACTTTGGAAACATAACTTTCCGAATAAAGACATTTATCTTCAACTTAACTGGGAGAAATGTGTAATCGCAATCCTATTTAACTAGCTTAACATTGTACATCGGGACGTGAAATTATCCAACTTTATATTGGATACAACAAGTGGCAAATTAACACTCATAAATTTTAATCTTGCTCATCAAGTGTCCACGGATACTGAGAGAATTAATGACAACAGAGGAACACCTGCCTACCACCCACCTGAAATATTTTTTGGGAAACCATTCCTAGGTAGATAACCGTTATTTATCATTTCATCAAATCTCTCTGATAAGTTCACTTAATATTGAGTTTATGTGAAAACGTTTCGATTTTTAAACCTGGCAGGAAAACCAACAGACATGTGGGCGGCAGGAATTATGTTATATATTATGTTGTTTGGCCAACAACCATTTTATGACAAAGACGTCAACGAGTTATATCGCAAAATAATCAATGGAAATTTTGATATTCCTACGTAAGTTTTACTCTTTCAATTTTTTACCACATGTACAAATCTTTACATATTTTTCACGCCATGTAAATACCTAGTTCCAGAGATATAAACGTAAGCAAGGAAACCATTCAAGTCATAAAATCTCTTTTATTGACGGACCCAACAAAAAGATTAACAGCCTCACAGGCCCGGAAACAAGTCAAAAAAATCATTAAGCAGTCAAAACCTTCAATCCATAAAGCAAGAGACAAAGTAACCAATAGTGACCTTCAAGTAACACCAAGACCCATTACTAAAATCCAAGATTCTATTAATGGAATATTTGTGTCACTATGTGAAAAAATAGAAACGAAAAAGCTATCAAAGAATATGAAGGTAAGTTTATCGTCAGGTTGCACAAATGTACTCACATTCATTGATTTAGCAAGACACTACGTAAATGATTCATATATTTAATATGTTACATTTTTCAGGATTGTCTTATTATGATGCATCTATTAACGCGCGTGCTGGCTAATCCAAACATCCCAATTCCAGGTATATACGATCCCTAAGCAAGCAATTTGACAACAAAAACAGCAAACATAAAAACCAAGGAACCAGTTTCAACAGAATATCAAATTAAGACATTATTATGAGATTAGCTCAACAGTAGTTGCATGTGATGTTTAGTTTGATTATCCTGTGTTATTGACTTCCAATACAGTCCATTACATTTGATAAAATAATTGAGCAAAGTGAGACAATGGCAGCAGCATTTAATTCCAATGTACAGATTGATTAAGGCGGGTAAAGTGACCAACCTCTAATCTAAGAACATTAGTGAAGAATCTACATGTCTGTCTGTCTGGCTGATTCTTGGACACCATACTCCTACTGAGGTAGCAATGTGGTTACGTGGTGTTTCCATGCAAATTGCCACACTATAGTCTTCCTTTTACTTTAAACCTGACAAAACGAGACAAGTATGTGTTACTTACGAAAAATTCGGTAGATATGTAAATTTTACACATCGATTCCAGGGGTTTCCTAAACAAGTTTCTGATACCAATATATTTTTTTGCGTAAATACATTTTGCGAGATTCGAGGACGTAAATCTGTTTAGAGTAAGCATAAACGCTACTTAAATTTTTCTGTGTTCACAAGTTTTTACAAATATAACATTTACACAATGCAGACGTTCCAAAAAAAGTAAATGTAGTTATTGCACTGTAGCAGGCCGTTCAAACTCCAAATACTTGTTAGCATATTTCATGCAACTTTCGTCAAAAATACGTTGACAAATTGAAATTCTTTTCAGCAGCGGACATAAAGTCCAAAGAACATTCATACGACATGATGCCTCACAAACTAAGTGTTCAGTAGGACTGTAAACACACGTGGGATATCCCGGGTCCTCAATACGTAAAAACATTAAATACCTTAAGGCTGGAAACTTTGGAATTATGAATTCCGTAAACATTAGTATTTCATTCCTATCTATAGGATAATCAATAGATAGTTTATACACAAATGGATATTTAACAAGTGAGGATGAGAGTCTTTGATGTTTATAGTGTTCGAAGCGATTATTCTCCTCATCCACATCGTAATGAACAAGATCATAAAAACCGTCTAGACAGATATCTATGTACAGTTCAACGATTGTAGGTGCAAATTGATCAGTAAAACCAAATAAATCGTAAACGGTTCCGAAATCATCCATCTTTAACCCATCAAAGCTACTTACACTTAACCTTTCAAGATTACCTGCTTCGCCAAACCATTCTAAAAATGACATTGATGAAGTTAATATACACAATTGTTTTAAATTCGGTAGAGTATCTATTTGAACTATCCCAGTGACCTTTACCTCAAGTTTTTTCAATTGATTTGAATAAGCATTGAACGGCCAGGTCCAAACAGCTACTGAGCGGATGACTGACCGTCCGTTTTTCTTGTCTCTAATGATATTGTAAAACTTTACCTTACTCAGTAGCAATAACGTTGTCATTCTCGGTAATACAGGCATCAGAGAGCAACAAGAATCAACCCCTCTTACATGGATTTTTGTTGTGTCCATGACCAAGGCCTTTATCTTTTGACAAGACGTCAATATACTACTAAATATCTCTAGGGTCAGACTCAAATTTGATAAGCACAATATCGTCAAATATTGATTAGCACATACGGTCAATACATTAGCCTCGAAATTCAGATCGTAATTGGGACAATATCGACCATTTATAATTAAACACCTTCCTGGAACACAAAATCGGAGATGGTAATTAAAGAAGACACGTGAACAACAAACGGTGCATTGAAACAAAAATTTACATCTGTGTGGAATAACGACTTTTGAAATTGACGATGGAAAACAATCCCGTAAGGCCCTATTTGGTCTCCATGCTGTAACCATTGAAACAATGCTCTCCTCCAACACTTCATCCAAAAGCGTTCTCCAAAGGCGAGACACTTGACGATACTTGATTACAGAATCACAATTCTTTTTCCATAATTCAAAGGCTGGCAATGTTAGTCGGACCACGTTCACATCCAAAAGCTTGCGAAAAATGGCTTTCAGCATCTATTTATTTAAAGAAAACCCCACAGGGATATTAATAACATATCCCGAATATTAATGAATAATATTCTTTCAAAAATATTTGAATTGAATTAAACTAACTTCAGGTGGCAAATCTTTTATTTCCAAAACACTGGACATCACGTGGATCGTAAACATGTTTGAGTTGTTTCTCAACAGAGCTTGTCAGTACCAAAATGTTCAAAACAAAATTTTCATCTGTGACAAAGTTTTTTGACGTTATATTTTACTACTTACAAAAATGTACTTTAGATTATTTTCTGCGGAACTTTCTTTGAGTATTGTTACTCTAAGAGTTTGTATATTAGTTTAATTCACGAATACAAGTAAACAGACTATATGTACTTTTCTTGAAGAGGAACTAGCAGAGTAATAATAGTACAAATGAATGGGCTTGTAAGACTTGTGATGACGATAAACACTGTGTGATGTGCAGCATACATATAACTTTGCGTGATTTACACACAGTATCCTATAAAACGGAAATGAATGGTATTATGTATTATAATAATCTTATTTGGTATCAATTAAAGAATTAGAGTATGACAGTACATTGCAAATATACGTATGACACTAATCCTTGATAATATCGATAATGGGTGAATAGTTTGTATGAAATTAATGTGAGATGCTCTGTAATGAATTCAACGGTTCATGTTGCTTTTCAATCAAAGTATTGCAACGACTTATACTGGATTAGGGAAAACAAATACAAACCTTTAATATAACCAAAGTGCATTACGTTATTGCATAGCATGTAACCTTTTTATTGCCAAAGATGTTACACATTAATAATTTTTTCGTCAAACATACTAAGAAGCCCAGCCCAAAAGAAGATTTAAGTTTTGTTTTTGAGTAAAGAGTTTATTCAGGTTTTAAAACATAATGTATTAAACTTAGCCGACCATCCCCCATTTTACTCTTCTAAACACAAAAATAAAGTGAATTAAAATCATTGATTATTAAATATTATTTGCATAATTGCAACAGCCAATCACATGCCACAATGATTCATTACAATGCACACAATTTATTTGAATCTACACTCATATGTCAATTAGCAATAAATACAAATAAATAGTATTTCTTAATAAACTTAAAAATAGCTCCTCTTATACAGCACACCATAAATTTTAATTAAATAAGTTTTTAGCCGTCCTGGAAAGAACATCCTGAATTTGGACCTTGAGTACATAAAACGACGACAAGGTTACAAAATAATAAAGCGAATCGGTGTGTAACACGATCAGGTGGATTTCAATTAGTTGTCTCTACTACCTGCGTCATTTAATACCAAGTCGTGGCAATCAGTAGCAGCATCTTTCAAATCCATGAGTTTCTTCTCTGCCTCAAGTTGTTCCTCTGCCCTTTTCATTGCATACTCATGTGTGCATTCAAAGCTACAATAGATATTTCTGGCCCTTATTCCAAGATTTGTGTGTGGTAAATTTTTATCTCTTCTTTCTGGTGATTCATAAGGTATGCTAGACAGAAAACCCTTCACTTGCTGTTCTTTTGGTGCTTTTTCATCATCACGACCTGACACCAGCTGTGTTCTTATGGCATCTACATCACGTGTGGTATCTACTGCCACCTCTGTAGCTCCAACTACAAATGGTTGAAGTAAAAATCATGTATAATTAGCAAAAATGCAATAATATCAAGATTGTATCAAATCATTAGTACAAAACTGAGTCATCAAGTGATGCACAAAGTTAACATAATTAAATTGATTTCATTACCCGAATTACTGACAAGTAACCCCTCACAATCAGTTTCAGCATCTCGGAACCTTAACGAACGAAGAAGTGGCAACCTTGCTGCTTCTAAATCACCGTGTGACTCATTCACTGCCTCGAATTGCCCACAGTCCGGACCACTGAACAAATCAACTGGCTTTTCACCCATGGTAATAGTCGTTTCTTATAATGAGAATTTAACCCAAAATATTAAACACAATGCAATTCACAATGACGATAATCAATGAACACGTGCGGAACAGCCCTCTGAATGTAAAAAATTAATTGTTAATATGAAAAACTATAACGTGAATCCACAATGGCAATGATAGTTAAGTGATGCCAATGCATTCCGTGGGCTCAATCATTTGGGACTAAAGAAAAATTTACAGCTTCAACCAAATGGCAATAATCATGGAACACAATAAGCTAGCACAAACCCTCGATGGCAAACTATACATATATAAGGCAACACATGTACGTGTTGGTGCTTTCAAAGCTCCAGTACAAATATTGAAGGTGGAGACATTGAACTACTCGAGCTTGATATTTGGCATAGAATTATTTAGTAGTATTAGCTACTTTTATGCCAAGTTTAAGCCAACTCTACATGTTACAGACCTGGTCCTTCCCTCGTGAGTGCTTATTGGTTGCGCTTACCGTTCACAGTGTTACTTTACCTGCGCCATCAAAAAAACCTGTTTCACTTTACCATGCAAACTATATCCCTATCCGACTGCTCTTTCGTATACACTTTAAAATAACATTACCTTGATTTGATGGTATAAAAAGGTGCTACGAATGATAATTTACAATTCATTCTGTTGTTACAATTCATTCTGTTGTTCATAACATTCCGGATTAACGCGTTTACAAATACAAACTTAAAATATATATAGTATTTGTACACTACTGTTTGACGTGAAAGTATCATTCTCAAAAGTGATTGAGTGTATAATTTTTAATAAACTAAGCAGCCAAAACTAAACGCAGTAAAACTATACATAACCAACCAATTGCAAGATTTTTGTGAGTTGGCCACAAACAAACAGGTTATAAAACTTTTTATTTTCCATTGAGTTTTTATTTCCATATCAACATAATGTTTAAGTGTAGTTTAAGAGTATTGATTGTCATAATTTTAATTGTAGCTGCATTGACTATTATTAGGCACGTACCATGGTATGTATTCATTAAATTCGGAAATGTATTTACCAAATACTCAACGAAAATAAAACGTGCTCTAGAAACTATTAAAAACCACAACGTAACCCACAAAAAGGGATGATAAGCCCGGTTATTAAAGAATTTATAGTTGCAAGTATGTATACGTAAAATCTTACCTATTGCGTCTTATTGCACGATGTGTATTACTTGGATTTGTAGCTGCTTGAACTGCCATTACAAAATACTATAAAAACATTTTTTGTTGGTATTCTCCGTTGCAGCTAATAAATTCCACTAAGGAAAGTCATAATGAACAGAAGCTGTTACAATAAAATAGTTTTTCCTTAAATCAATAGTTTTACCAGTTGTATTTAATATCATCACCAAGCGCACGTTAATCATTTCAGCTTTATCTATTTAGTAATGAAATTATTTCGTTGACACGTCAAGCAATTGTCATCAAGCAATGGTAGTTTAATTATTAATATCGCATGATTTTTTTAGGATACTTAAATCAATCTAGATCAATTACATTAAATCATTTATAACTAAGCCACCAGAAAAATACTAACAACACTAAACGAATACAACAATGAATCTGAACTTAGGAAAACTTAAAATAAGGCGTCACACGCATGATTTCTTATTAATCTTGCTATCGTTTCCTGCAACCCAACTACCAAACTTCGTTTTTTGGCATTGCGCCTGGATACTTGAAAACCGAAAAGGGGGTTAGTTTTTCATCCTGTCATTTGTGGTGACCGTTTCTCTTCAATGTTAGTTTGACATTTATTTTGGTAAAAAAACACTCTGAATTACACCATCATGGAAATAAAAATTCATGTACACATGTCTGTATTGCAACTCGGGTAAAAAATTGGTCTTTATTTAAAATATTGATGTCACGTCAACGGAATATTATATGCGAATTTTTTATGCTTTTGGAAAAGTGAAAATCCAAATCGAAAAACAGAAATCAAAAACATAAAGAGCGACAACTTAAATTCAGGTAAAACCACAAGTAAATTATACGTAACTCAAAAAATGTACAACATGTGAGATTTGACCTATTATGTAGTAGGGACATGTTTTACACACACTTTTTGAACGATGATTATGTCAGGCACACTCATAAAACCTTACACTCAATTAAATATTCTTAAAACATTCTTTGGTGAGGAAACGCATTCTCAAATGAATAAACCTTTCTCTATCTAATTTGCTTTTAGATATTCAAGTAATCCGGAAAACTAATATCAGGACTGGAATTGACGTTTCAACTTTGTTCAGAAAAAAACAAAATTAAGAAAAAAAATATTCTTATACACCTCATACGTAACCTTTAAATCCAACTGGCTGATTATCACGATAACCCTGCATGAATTATAACATTACGCGGCGATAACATAGAGGGACAGAAAATTCTAAAATAGCCAATAATTACAAGTCACTTAAAGGTTGAAAGCCTTGTTACAAGTGATTGTTGCTGTAAGGAGCAAAAATAATAGTAATACTAAGAATATAAGCATATCAATATTACAAACAGCCAAAGAACATGACTTCAGCTGATTCATTCACGCTCTCAGACAATGAATATTGTAACCATGCTAAACTTGAAACATTCAACATAAAAAGGGACATTTTCACGCGGGAATATCACGGTTCTTTGCTGTCAAAAGTAGAATGGGACGAAGCATTTAAAAAATATAAAAGTCATATAAAAGACCACATAAACATACTTTCGTGTATATCAAAATACATAAAAGTTAACATAGATTATCCTATTTGGCCACCCAACTTGCCAACGATATGTCAATATGACAACCAATATACATATGACCTGACACGAGTTATGTATATTGCTCGAGCTGGAATGAGTGAATTAAGTGACACGGAGAATAATTATTGCATGTCTCCCGATGTTTTCATCCGGAGCATTTTGAAAAGCTTAACATTAAAAGGTATACATAGGCTAAACAAACATGGATTAAGCAGTGCTGATGTACAGCATACTATTGCTATTCCAGAAAAAGAAGAGTTGTATAGGTTGTACGTGCATCACCTTAACGCAGAGCCAGTAATTTTAGAACTCCTTGACTTAATTGAATTTCACAGTGTGCCTAGGCATGCGTTAGGCAAAGTAATACATCATGCAAATGCACATTTTTCAGATGTTGAATTTAGTGTTGACGTGTCCTTTTTTTTAGCAGCCGTAGGGAATGAAATTCTAACACATTATCCTGGCAAAATATATCTACATGCTTTAATGTATAGAGAAGCAAGTTTACACGAAAATTTAGGTTCAAGTGTTCCATACTCTGCTGCATACGGAATTGTGCAAGGGCTTAGACTCTTAAAGGATAATTTAGATCAAGTGTACCCAAAATATGCACATCTTATCTATGTGGTATACACATCTTGTCCAGATTTACTGGGAATTGTTTATAGGTCACCCCCTACAAAACCAGAAACAAACGATTTCAATGGAAAAAAATTGATCATTCCAAAATATAAAAAGTGTCCATTGAAACAAGCAAAGTTAGCTTTGACAGCTCAAGCAATGTACGTTATTTTTAAAAAGTTTCGAAAACCACATATAATACATACTTTTCAACCTAAATCAAATACACAACTGTTAAAATTACAACCAGCTCATACACATAACCAACAAAATAACACGTTCCAATTAAGTATCCCAAATTTATCATCCACTCCAACACTACAATTACCATTGGCCTTTCCACTTTCCTCACATATGCAGCAATGTCTGCCTCCAACTGCAATATCTTTCAACGAACATCTCGCAAATGTTGATAGCCATACAAACAACAAAAATACCACAAGCAACAGTAACAAGAGGTCCACAAGCAAAAGCAACAGAAAGTCCAACGGCAAATTATGCAAAAATGCATCAAGCAATAGCACCATTAACGAAACAAGCAACATTAACAACACATACGAATCCACTCAATACGAATACATCAACGATGACCCCCCAACACCAACCCAACACGATATATCACCTTATTCCAAATACCTAAATCGTGTTGGTGAGGACCCAGTACCTTTTTTAGCAGATCAAGAGTATGTAATTGCATCACTGGATGAAATAACGCCCACCATTACTCAATTTCATACTTAATCCGGGAATAAAAATGGTTTTCAAAGTTCCACAAGTATACTAGAAGCTTGATAAATTCTAAACTACATTAAAATATCAATCGCAATAGATAAAAGATTCCTCGAACAGAAAGCTACATGTAACTTTGATCATGCAATTACAATAAGCGAGAAACCCATTTTGTCCAATTTTATTGTTAGTTTTTCAATAAAATTGAACAAAAGTACTACTTACTGTTTTATATTATTGTAAAATCACAATTTCTGACACGACGTCTAACCTATAAAGTATTACATACTACAACGGACACAAGGGTAAAAATCTGCATCTACAAGCAATATATGGGCAATTTTTGGTTAACAATGGTATACATTTTAAACATCCCGGCAATACACATTATAAGTATATATTTGTAGGTTTTATCATCAACCTAACCAACATATTCATAGTTTATAATGTGTCAAATAACACATGGCATTTAGATTGCCTTAATAAGTTGCATTATAAGGTGATGTATAACAATGTAAATTTTTAAATTGTATTATAGTAGTTTAGTTTAGTTTGGCATGAACAAATTGGAATCATTAATTTTAATAGTATTATATACATACACTAATACCAAAAAAAAATAGTTTTACATATTAGCAACAGAGCTAGTAGATTAATTAGCATAAACCAACTCAAACAATTCCTGTAACCGGGTTGAAAAATTTAACAATAGTTGCATGTGTTAACATACAAGCAGCTGTATTCTAGTTTAACCAAGTATATTCACATCAAAAACCTGCTGAATGCATACAAAGTTCTAACAAAATATCATTAACCTAGTCGCCCGTTCGTATTTGGTTTGTGTCGAGCTGTCGTAATAGCTCTATTTATACGTATAAATATGATACGGAAACGACATGCTACTACATCTCAAGAATAATGGAAATTTGAACATACGTTTCATAATTCATTTATGATATAACTTTATCGAGTAAAACAAAAATAAGCAAAGAATTTGTGTAAAGTGTTTTAGTTGATTAATGTTGTGCTATTTCACAATTGTTTATTATAATTTATATTGTAGAATATCAACCAATTCTATGTAAGTAATCTTAAGATCATAAAAATTTAGACCAAGTTGAACCCGCATGCATGTAAAAATCGTCAAAAGATGTTGGTAATAAACTGTTATACTATACATGTACAGCTTTATGAATGAAAATATGTCCATCCTATAAAAATTATGAGGCAGAGAAATTGTACCAAATCAATTCGTAACTGCACACAAACCAACTCTTATCTGTGTCTATTGTTGTAATTTTTATTGATTATATATATCATATGGTGAGGAATCCTGGAAGTGTATCTTAGTGGTTGTCATAGTTGGTAAAAGCATTTTAGTTTGTTAGGGGTAATTTGCGTTTTGTCATTTTGAGAGCATGTCAGTGAAGAGAGTAAAGGTGGTTGTCATCAGTTTTGATCAGTTTTATCGTCAGTAGAAAGGTTATATAAAGTCATATCAGTAATCAGCCATACTTGTCCTATAAGTCCTATAAGTTGTATGTAAAAGCGTGCGAATCTCGTCTGAAATATTAATAAAGTTGCTGTTATATTTGTTATCCTCGTGTGTGCTTCTGATCATTTTAAGTAAAGAACCAACAAGTTCTAGTTTTAACATATGGAAAACTAGCTAACCAGCTTTTGCAAAATAAACTACGACAACAGAAAATTTGGTTGACTCTACATTTGCCAAATTTCAAATTTTATAATGGCCCAATTGTTAGATTAACCATATTCTTCGTAAGCAAGGACAATTTATTTACTTATTAGTTATGCCAATATATTGCAGGGAATTACTTTTGTTACATACATTGGTTTTAAATTTTGGTATGATACATTAAATGGAAATTTTCAATTACCATTTACTTTCATGTATCCAAAAAAACATGGGCAACCGGAATCAGTATTGGCTTCCTTCGTGCATTCTGTCTATGTTAAATAAGCAATAATTAAAGCATGTCATTAAATGAAATGATTCCTTAAGTATCAATTACTTGAAATATTAAAACTCTACTTTCAGGATTAATTTCATTCATAAGAGTAATGACAAATCGATCATGTCGAATTATATCTATATCGAACTACTCGTAGAAAGTATTAATTTATCAAACAATTAGTATACTCATTCAAATTGGAATGATAACAGTTTCTTAGTAGTCCATATCCAAACATGCACAGGTATGTACACATGTACATGTCTAAATAAACGAGTTAAACCTTCATAGATATGCGGCATTAGAGATATGTCATTTTCAGTAAATAGTATCCTTTTTTCAGTGTAACATTTTACAATGAAACTAAAGGTAAAGAAACACAATACCAAGACTGAAAACGTAGTATAAAAGGATGATAAATTCACTTTTAAAAGTAAGATTCTGCATTGATTGTCGGTGTGGCCATGTAACAAGATTGAAAACATTTGTACTTTTTGGATATAAAAATGAATGAAAAACTTATTAAGGAAAGTGTTTATCATCAAGGATAATAATATAGGTAAGCTTACATCGTATGTATGCTTATCATGTATTCAGTCATTCATTTGGAGAATAAGACAATTACTTTGTACAGTGCAGAAAATTACACCACTACTAATAGTTGCCTTATTACCCAATGGACTCTGCAATCATTATCCTGCTATTAAACGTCAATTTATGGGATAAAACATTGCTCTGCATAGAAAAGTTGTATTCGTTGCTTATTCCGTGCCATAACCATCAATGCGTTATGAAATGAATATTACACATGGTTCTGTAACAGAAAGCATAGATTGTATCGTTTTGCTTTCAGTATCTTGTTACATGGAATGTTACTCAACATATTGGCGTCTTCATATGTCAAGCAACCTCACCATACTATTACGTTAAATGTGAGACACAAATACTTGCAGTGTTTTGAAATCCCTATTTACATTTTCAGTACAAAACACTACTAATTCCAGAATTGTCCCTTCAGTATTCAATCTGCACTACTTACA
Organism: Orchesella flavescens; assembly: GCA_964034955.1. Taxonomy (NCBI): domain Eukaryota; kingdom Metazoa; phylum Arthropoda; class Collembola; order Entomobryomorpha; family Orchesellidae; genus Orchesella; species Orchesella flavescens. The sequence continues at coordinate 71,229 of OZ035954.1, forward strand.
AGTGTAAATCCTTTTACTCCGATCAAGTTTTCCACAACGCTTTTTGATATTGTGAAAGTTGCAAGGTATTTCTAACTAAGATCATTTTCTGCTTCTCCTTTAAAGCCAAGACAAAAAGACTATTGATTTCAGCAAGTTCGTACATAGTGTATACCACTGAATCGTTACGTCACCAACATATAACAAGCAGGTTATATACATTAACATGTTAGTAGTAACAAAATTATCACTGTCAATTTATTATAATTGTAATAAGAATGTTTTTTCCTTTGTAGTGTTACAAATTGTGCATTAGTAAAATATTTTCCCCGAAGAAAACGTTCCCCAAAATCTAACAAAAAATAATGTTTTAGTTTTGTATGCACTTAATCGTTGACAATCCGGTCAAGTTTTAAAACACACCAAAAAAGTATTACATTTGCATTCCTTTTTTGACACATTTTGAAAAACACACACAAATACAATTACAATAAACCAGAAACGCCTGCGGATCCCAAAAGCATTACAAGCTTCGTTTGTTAATGAAATTGAGACAAAAACCTTTAAAACAATAGTTATTCAGGCAAATTTGTTTAGAGAGTACAAATTCATTTTTCAAAATCGTAGTATAAAATATAAATTGAACTGAATTCAATGGATCATTTTAGAAGAACAGCAATTTTGACTCACTTACTACAAATACAACAGATCTCCAAGGCAATTAATTTCAATATTGCTGACAGCTTAATAACAACAATGTTAAGATTGCTAATGGGTGTGCTAATGTATAACAGCGTTTTTATCATAATAAGTGTATATTACAATATCAACAACAATGCACGTGTACATTTCTCAGTTATTTTTTAAAACTTTGTTCCAGGTGGAGCAACAAAAACTGCAGATACTGGCCGGAACAACGTTCAAGCAACGGGTCCCAAAATATTTATAAAATATTTTACTGCCAGTATGATTGCTATATTATTCTTCAGCTACTTAATATGCTTCCAAGTCTGTATGGGAGATGCTAATTCTGAGAAAACACGTGCATCTAGAGATGAGAAAAAAATAACATTTTCACCAACCTTTACGAAAATATTAGACAAAGAATTCAATGACGGACCTGAACTGGAATTTTTTTCCGGCGTACACTTTGAAGCAATCGAAGACGCGAAAATATTCACATCTATGGGTGCCATAATCTACACATACAAGCCGTTACATTCCCGTCTCTATAACGTTTACAGTAGAATGAATTGTACTGTTGAAAACGCCACATGTAAAGTATATTCGGACATACAACAACAGTTTTTAAAAACCAATACTTTATTGTATAGTTATGCAAACGAATATGTAAGTAATAATATAAGGAACGAGAAGCGCTTCCGACGTTATATTCAAGGCAAGTTACCGAACACTTTCGTCAAGGAGTTGAATCAAATTTTGGAGGCTTTAGCAACAGGTGAAGAGTTTGATGAAATGTATGAGGGTAGGAATACATTAGAAGCCAGACTTAAAGTTTTACAAAAATATATGATAGATGAACAGATGCACACGATCATGTTCGCAAAAGAGAAAGGAAGTGACAACACACCACTTATGTATACTTACGATGGTATGGAAAAGATTGTGAATGATTCAATAGCTAATTTACTAAAAATACAAAAGGAAGCATTATTCGTACCACTGGTGAGCATACACGAATTTTTATCGCAATTCCAGTACACACTGGCTATTGGAATGGAAAAAATGATTATTGATTCCTGTTTCAATAATAAACTATCTACACAAATTGTTTCCCCTGTTGTGCTTGAAAGTCACCTTGCAGCTTACGAAAAACAAATCAAACAGGCCAACTTTTCAGTGTTGCCAGAACTTCGTGATATGTACTATCGATATCCGCTAGTAGAATGTATGCGAGACGGCCTTACGGATGACTTAAACGTTATACTCAAGATACCACTTATTAAAAAGGGGGGCACGTACCGAATGTATCAAATGCATGCTGTGCCATTCATGTATGGCAAGAATATGTTTTCATTAGACTTGGACACAGATATCGTGGTTGTCAATCAAAATGACGAATCATTTTGGCCACTATCCAGGTCGCAAACTGATAAATGTGGAGTTTTTAGAAATGGACTATGCCAACTATCATTACGAGATACTGTCGAATCCGTAGCGAACAAGTGTCTTCGAGTTATTGTCAACGGAGGACACTCGTCCAACATTAGGTTTTGCAAATTTAAAAAGGAAACAGACGAGAATACTCGAGTAATAGTTATCAACAGATCCACACTCTACATTACCAATGCACCTTATCATACAAATGTTATCTGCACCGGAAACTCAAATGACGTTGGAAATAATACATGGGAAACAGAATTGGGTATAGGTGCAACTTTAGGTATAGATAACGAAGTTGGGACTCGTTTTGTGAAACTTCCATGCAACTGCTACATTCAACACGTTCACAAACCTAACACATTTTCCCAACATAGTCTTTGTAATAAACAGGAACTCATTCAACAAATTCAAAGAATACCAGCAATTTTAAAAAACCAGCCTGCTCAACTTCCTAAAGGCTATGATGATGCAAACTTCCCTTCAATGAAAATATCAAATTTAAAATCAAACACAAATTTTAATCAATTTAAACATTTTGGATTTGACAATTCAATTAATGCTTGGCATTTTTTCGACATGGCACATTATAAAATTCTGGACCAGAAAGTAAACTACGCCTTCTACAGTTTGTATGCAATAATTGTCGCCATTTTAATAGCAAGTGGGGTTGCTTTTTACCGAGGTATGCAAACTCACCCAACCCAACCCTAATATGTAAAAATGCATTGGGTTATTTCTATTAGACGATGTGTGGGTTATTACTATTATATATAATAAAGACATTGCGTGCTGACATTGTGACAATGTAGTTAAATAGGTACACTTAATTTAACATACCTCCAATGTTTATGTTTAGTTATTTAACAAATGAGCCAACCAAAAGTCGAAAACAAAGTTCAATATCAAGAAACAACACATCATCCGTAACACAATTTATTTGCGTATAAAACTGAAATTAAAATCAATCAAATTCAGCATCAACTGTAAATACTTCCATGCACTACAATATTAACTTATAGCGACACGTTATGTATGTCAATAAAGAAAGCATTAAATGACTTGAAACCATGAATGAATTAATTCATGACTCGTATTAACTTTCCTTTGCTAATTAACAATGACTTGCATGCATACTTGCCACGGGGGAAGGGGCAACTGGTACTCAAAGGACAAGAGGGAAAATAAGCCAGGAGCCATTATGTCACTGCATACAATTTCACAAATGGAAATATTGAATTACTCCACACACGTCATTATGCATACTATGACGATGATGCATTTACAGTTTATGCGACATTTTAATTAACCTATACGATTATTGGCAAGGATAAGATTATTTTGGCATAATAAATAACCGGACATAACCTAACCAAACAATTTCATATCCCATAATCGGGTAGGCGTGGCTGAACAACTATGTATTTAATTTTATGGTTTAGTTTATTTAAATTACGTTTAATAACAACACTAAAACTAATGCCGTGGACTATTAGGAAATCTTATGCAGACAATGACACGGTTGTCATTAAAAAAACTCGTGTTAAAAGCACTTTAAGTAAAGCTAAATGTTTTAACGCAGACATTAATAAAAAAGGTTTTACAATCACAGACACTCATCAAGTCTTTCATGTAATCCCCACATCATGAATTCTTTATTTAACGTGCTTAGTTGGTTTCAAATTTTATCTAACAATTAAAAAAATGCTAAATCAAAGAGTACAAGTTTAAATTTCATAGGCATACACGTACTGGCAAAACACCTGTTTATGGACTACATAATTGACAAACATCACTACTAAAGCGACTAAATAGTTACAGATGTTTAATTTTCTGAAATCATTGGTATATTTCAATTTTCAAGATCGCGTTGTGTAATGGCATTCCATAAAAAATGCAACCGTCAATCCTTTAGTTCACATGTCATCATCACCAGCTAAAGTTGAATAATAAACGATAGTAATATTATTCACATGCGCTCACATCCACATTGACAGCAAGTCAACAATACATTTTTTTCTACTGCATCCTTATTTACACGATATTTTGCAGGAATAATCAATAAAGTCACTAAAGAACATAAGATGTGCCTCGGTACCATCTCCTGCATCTTGGAAATTTTCTTTTTGAGATTTCCAAAAACCAACCATTGTTGTGTCCTGTAAAAAACAATAATACATATGGATACGAAACTTTTACTGCTTATCCTGTTTTTGCGTATTAAAATTGAACCTTATACTGTTCCGTGTACTCTCTGGTCTTATCTGCCAGATATTTTAAAGTCTCGCGAATTGATGCAGTTTTTTTTATAGTAATCTTGTCATCAGATTTCAATTTGTTCACGCAGTCCGTTGCTTTAGGTGCCTTATCAAAGAATGTTGACCTATTTCCTGCACCTTCGAGCAAATATGTCACTTGCAATTTTGTATCCTTTAGTCTTTCCCTCTGTTCCTCAAATCTTCCACTTCTAATGCTTTCACTCAAATCTTTATATGTTTTACGTTCAGTAACAAATGGTAATACAAGAGAATTAATATTTGGCGAATACACTTCTCTGCCACGAATTTCATTCTCCGACCTTTTCCCTCTAACTACCCAAACAAAGTCTCCAACTGTTAAACGGTAAACTTCATATGGTACTCCCAGTGTATCCAACGGGATCGTATCAGGAGATTTGCCCCTTCTTCAAAGAATCAATTGCTGCTAATTTTTATCAAATGTCATGAATACATGTAACATTACTAGACAAACATACCCATAAACTTCGCATTTATCCACAAACAATACAATTTCAAAATCTCCTGGCTGATATCGCACCTCTCCGGGAAATAATGCCGCTATGAAACCTATTACTGGTGCTGATGGTATTGTTATTAAATATTCTTCCGCACGTTTTTTACCCTTTGAAGTCAGATAGTATTCATTTTTATATTGACCCCTCTTCTCGACATACTTATCCCTAATCAAATCTGACATATTCCTCCATGCCGTTGTATGAGATTTGTCGTTTTCCTGTTTTCTAAACGATATGTCACAATTCCTTTGCCCATCTTGTTCGATTTCGGTCTTTGTCATGTAACCACGATAATTTTCTTGATATTGTTTTTCATACATTGCCACAAGAATTGCATAACTACCAGAACGATGCCTGAGACGACTTATAAATTTTCCTCTATGAGTAGAAGCAAGAGCCAATGGGTAACCAATTTTACCACTCGTCGACGCAGTGGCTTGTTGAAAATCCTTCACAGCCTCTGGAATAACTTCTTCAACTTCCGGAATAACATTTTCAACGACTTCAACTTCTGGATTAACTTCTTCAACTTCTAGAATATTATTCTCAGCTTCTGGAATAACCTCTTCAGCCTCTGGAGACGCTTCAGCAAGTTCTGGAGATGCTTCAGCGCTCCAATAATGCAAGCCTTCCCTTTTGATGCGGCTATTAATTTCTTCGGCAACCCATGGGTCAAAACCAGGTATCTCTTTGCAATCAGTGCCAGTGGTTACTTTTGTCGGGTGATGTTTCAACAAATTCAAACATTCTTCGTACATTATCCATTGTGGAGTGTTAATTTTTTTAGAACTGTTGTACCAGTCATGTAGCCACTTTTCAAAGACTCTTTTACGACAAGTCATTTTACCCAACAAAATAATGTTAGTAATACAAATAAAACCTTTCCTTTGTACAAGCCTGATACTTGTCTGAACTTACAACAATTAACTCTGCACCGTCAGCTTTCAAAAATTCAACTCTTATAGCTCTGTATCCTACTTGGCAGTATGTATACTAAATATATACCTATTTGTTTATTTGCCTACCTGCTCAAATTATCAACTACCACGCATCCCACACATAATTTATATCGAGTAACGGCAAAGTGAAAACCCAAAATTTGATATGAATTAATATACTCCAAAGCCATGTTAATACTTGCATGGAATTCACGGCATCTATTGGATGAGTCTTTGCTAACATGGATAACTATTATAGGTGAAAATTTAGACACATAATTCATAAAAACGTATTATGCAGGATCCTATCATAATTCAATACTGAGCAAAAATTCAAATAATAACAAGATAACGCTAATACAAGAACGCATCGGTTACATATTAAAACCATCGGGACATGATTGGAATGCGATGAATAGTTACTAACATAGCCGGGAACAATAATATTTACGTGCTTATGGCATAACAGAGACAGCGAAAAAGAATTGCAATAGCAGCAAATAGAACCAATGTTAGCTTTTGCCACACAAAAACGTTAAATAATATGCTAAAATAATTTGTAATCATTTAAACTGCCGCTATAAAAACTATCGTCATGATGCCTTGCTTCTCAAGATTGTTTTTTATGCAGTGACAAACAACAGTCCAAATGCCAATAACCACGTCATTTGAAGGAATTTGACACAGCATATATGAATCATGCTTTTTACTAAAAATTCTAAATACGTGAAAACATATTGCACTCCACGTTGTCTTCATATACTGTATATTTTTAGATTGATACCTTAAATTAACCTTGAATAACGAATTATTTGCTTTTTTCATGTATTTATTTTTGCCTCACATATACAAAGCGATGCAAACGAAAGTTGTGAAACATATACAATTAAAAGACACATACTTTTTATGAATTTGCGTTTTAAGGGTCATGCCAAAGACGTGAATTAAGTGATACAGTTCACCGAAAAGTATTTTAAGTGCAAAATAACACCATACTAACACGAGCTGTACAAGACGCTATAACTATTTGCGCATACAAGATTAAAATGAATATTCTTTGTAGCAAATTTATTTGTTATGTATAACCTAATGTCTACTCTAACAACACATGCTTTTATAGATTTTTATTTTTATTATCATATGCCGTTTATTATAAACGCACGAAAATGAATCACTATTACAAAATCAATGTATTTTAAAACAGCGGCTAGTTAATGCATACAAATTTAATGAATCGTATCACACCGTAGAACAGATATTTTATACATCAAAGATATGATGCAATGAACTTAATAATACCAATATTTTCAAATTGAGAAAAAAATTAATCGACAAAGTTTCATATGGCATTGCTTCATTTAAATGTGTTTATTATAAAAATTCTCTTTTTAAACGCAATCGTTAAGTGTGACTTTAAATAATATTACCTTTGTAAGCATGTATAGGCCATAGGCCAAGTCCATAATAAAATTTAACAATTATTGTGTATGAATTCAGGGAACCATCTTCGAAAGTCTTATTAACGCAAACTAAGAAACACTGAATCAATTGTTAGTAACAAATTTCGGAAGAGTATCAGTATGTTCTAGATTGTATAACCCGAACAAATAAACATTTCATTTCAAATTTTTGCCATACCAGGAACAAATGCCACAACGATCAATAATTCCGCAATATAAAGAATGTTGCTACATGAATATCAGTATAATTCAAGTCAGCATAAACAGAATGAAACTATTCGTGTAGATAAGCGTACACTAGACAGCTACCCACATTTTTCCCTCTACTAGAAAAAAGAAATGCACACGAGAGCAAACACGTCTAAAACTCTATTTAATAATTAAGCTGCAGCTATGCGCAAACAACAGACCAATGTGATACTACAAAACCAAAGCAAAAAGAAAAAATCTTTATTTTTCCATTTTCATTTGTATCTGTAACAAAGCTGAAAACATTTTTATTTGTCCGTATGGTACTCATTGCAATAAATACAAGTGCTAGCATTAAACGAATATAACAAAGAATCAGACGTGCATCAACCGACAAATGGATTAAAACCATCGAGCGAGTAACATTGAATTCAACATCTAAACGAAAGAACGAGTTGAATTCTAAATTAATAAAGTCACACATTCTAATAATCTGTTAAAGTTATTTAAAGTATTTCAGGAACAACGAATATCTGACATGGATACCGAAAAACATTTACAGTCGCAAAAGGACAAACATTTCGACAATTTCCCAGAACAGAAGCTGGATGCTTTTGGCATTGCAAATAAAACTGCACGCATTTTGGCAGAAAAGGACACAAAAATTACGAAAGCTAAGGTCAGTGCATGTATACAACCTGGAAGTAAAAAAGGAAACGGTAATATTATCAACATTTAAAGTATGTACTTTAAACCCTCGTCTTAAATAACAATAAAAGGATATATAAGTGATTGAAATTATTTTGTTGTTTAATTTTGATTATAAAATGTAGTAACAGAGGACTTCAACGCGGAAATGCAAAACACTTCACCAATACATAAAGTGGTAGTTATGAACGTTTACGACTTTGAGAACTTTCTTAAAACACACAAGTGTTTGCTAACTGAGGGGCATATGCCGGATATAATAAAGTCTAATAGTCTAACAAATTATTATTACATGCATACCTTGAATAAAGTACATACAACTACTACAAATGCATGTAGTGTTCCACAAACACAACCGATGGTGACCCAAATGCCCTCCAAAGGATCACCAAACTTCAAACACGAGTTTCAGAGAAACGAAAAGGACTGTACGAAACCTACACAGCTGACTCAACACTATCAAACCCATACAGTAAAAAAACCCTACCACTGCAACTGGCCAAGGTGCACATGGACTTTCACCAAAAAGGAAACACTCAAGCGACACTACATCACACATACTAGAGAAAGAAAATACAAGTGCACATTGTGCTCAAACTCATTTATGAGGAGCGACCATTTAAGGAGACATGTGAAAATTCATAGCAATTGATTTAAATTCATTTTAAATACTTGACAAACAAACATTTTAATTGTTATCAATAAATAAATAAATTATTAATTTATATTTGACCCATGACCGATTAGTATGAAAATGCATATCATGTTTTGAACAAGATGCGTATCATGTCAATTCAATATCATTGGCGCATGCATACACTCAAATTTTGCTTAAGCTGTTTGTCATACTGTAACTCGTGAATCTCATACAATCATAAAAAATTCATAAACTGAACACGATTTTTATACGATTTTCAATGTGACAATCACTGAGGAAAAACTTCATGCATCCACATTCAAAAGATATTGAAGGTAAATCCGTTATGTATTTGTGAAACTAGAGACACTTGCATATACACCAGACTGTATTGCGTCACTTTTGTGTAAATATAGTCCTCATTTTAAATGCCCAAACAATGTTATACCCAGATAAATAATCGTATGACTTTGATTACATAGCGGATAAAAGATTTTATTGCAAAACCTTACACCATCATCCATTTATTCATCTAATTTACAAGTCAAATTATATCCTGTAGTAATGCAAGGCAACAAACAGAAACATAATACATTAATCGTGTACATTGTATGGTCGTTTGTAAAGAAAAAAACTTGGTCGATTTTTATAGGTTTAACTCGTTACAAACAATTCAATTTTACTTTGCATAGAAACTCGATTTGTATGCATATTTTGTACGCAGAAAATTCAACGTACGTTTCAATTTAAACGTATTGGTTTTATTGTGCATTTCATGATACATGTACAGTATTACTCAGTCATACGACGTTACGTCCATCAAATCTCTTCATCAATACCGCATTGTAAATGATTAACAACATAGACATTATGGTTCTATAAGGTTTTCCTATATATAGTGCTAACGTAATCAACACTGGTTATTCATTCTGCGTTCGTAGCACTCAAGTGGAACCATCTTTCTCTCTTCTTTAAGTCCGTAGTATTCAAACCACAATAAAGTGTTCGAATCCACATCACTCTTCAAATTTTGTGAATAAATTTTAACTAAGAAACAAACGTTATCAATACCAGTTTCTGAAAAGCGACTACCAAGTAATCAACATCTTCATATACCAGGTTAAACCCCAAATTTTGCTCACTATTACATTATCGCCAATTCTAACTAAGGCTATCAGTCCTTAATGCACATTTTGTAGATCAATCAGTGACTCTTATTGTGATATTAGAAATATAAACATGTCATTATCATCCTTTATTAGTACATAGTGACTAATCGTGACAATTGACGTTTTGACATTTTTTACTTGTCTTTAGGAAATGCAATTGCTAACGCATTGCCTGATGAACTCAGCCGTAAATACCATCAACACTCATACGTATCTAATCCCTTGCAGAAAGTGTCACGACATTACATTTTTATTTCAAAATTTATTGTTGTTCCTTTGTCATCATGATTATCATAATCATTTGCGTGTATTGCGTTTACTTTAATGCTGCAAATGGAATTAAGCACCTAGATGTTACTGATAATGACATTAGGCTAAAAGAAATGCTAACAGGCAAAAAAAAATTCAATGATACAAACTTCCAGTTATTTTCCGGCGCTCATTTAGAGATGTTAGATGCAAAGATTTACACATCTACTGGCGCCCTTGTATTCAAATATAGCCCAATAGACATAAACCTATTGAACATTCCAAACGAATTTAAATGCAATGAAACTTCGTCTACATGCACTTTATTTGAAAATATCCAGAAACAGTTTAATAAAACCACTTACATCATGAATATGCTTGCAAATAAGGAAAATAACATTGAGTATAGACATACGCGCGTTAAACGTTTCATAGATGGCGACTCATGGTTTGCATGGGTGGGACGGTTTGAAAGTTGGGCATTTAATGTTGCAACAGATGAGGAGCTTAGAGTAGTATATGAAAGAACGGACAAATTAGACGCCAAGTTAAAACTCTTGGAAAAATATTTAAAAAAAAACAAGGCATATACAGTACAACTAGCAAACAAACTTAACAACTTGACAGCCACCATGGGTAACTCTTATATGGATTTAAAACAGGCGTTGGGAGACACAATGAGAGAGGTAGGAAAGCTTAAAAATGGAGCTGTACATTTATCATTTATTAGCATACACGAATTAATTTCGCAGTTTTACTACTCTATTTCGATGACAATGCAGCAAGAAATTGTAGAATACTGTAATAAAAATTATCTATCGCGACACGTTGTTTCACGTCAAGTGCTAGCCGATCAATTGTTAGATTACGAGTCAAAAATAATCAAAGCTGACTTTGAACTGCTGTATCGTGATCCAAATATGTATTTCCATCACTCCCTCGTTGAGTGTTATCGTGATGCTGGTAAAAATGACATTACAATTGTTCTTAACATACCTCTTAATAAGATAAAGGATGAGTTTAGAGTATACCAAATTCACACAGTGCCAGTCATGTTTAAAAATAACATATATTCGTTAGACTTGGATACAGATATAATAGTTGAGAATATAAAAACTGGAACATATTGGCCAATTTCTAGTTTACAAGCTGATCGCTGTGGCATGTTTAAAGAAGGCATTTGTGAACTTCCATTACGCACGACACTCAAATCTACAGGGGACAAGTGTATTCAATTTCTGCTACAAGGAGGTTATTCATCGCAAATGCAATATTGTAGGTACAAGAAGGAACGAGATAACGGAACACGGGTAACGATTATCACCAGGGAAACGCTATACTTGACTAATGCACCGAATGAGACCAAAATAGTCTGTACCACTGCGAAGAAAGGTGCGATTAGTAGCAAGTGGGCAAGACCATTGGAGATAGCCAGAATTCTTAAAGATGAGAATGAAATTGGTGCAAGATTCGTTAGGTTGCCATGTAATTGTTACCTTGAAAAGATTCAACTACCAGAAGCATTTTTACAAACCGCCCCTTGCCAAAAACACGATCTTATTGAGCACATCCATCGTATTCCCGCAATCATGACACAACTTGACATTGAATTACCAAACGGATACGACATAAAAAATCTCCCTTTTATCCCAATCTCTAATATATCACTTAACTACACTAATAATCCATTTCAGAACTTTGAATTTGATATGCCCCCAGAAGTGCCAGATTTCGAAGACATTGATGGATATTTTGGCTTCAACATGGGTGCTAGCACCAACCTTATTATGTATTTGATGCATGCCTCTGAATATTTAGCAATCTTTTATTTATTATACTGGAATAATGTGTATAGATTAGCCTTTATGTGCAGATTAGGACCCGTTAAGGGAATAGAAATCGAAGATAATCAACCTAAACATGATCAAAAGCTGTCTCTAGATTACCTTCAAATTTTCGCATGCGTATTTGTGGGTTTTACAGCTTATTATCTCTTTGACTGCATTCGCAAAAAATTGAAGCAGCACCAGGAATTAACCTATTTACGTTCTAATACACATCAACACGAAAATAGTGGTACTACTTTGACAAGAACAATGCAGACTTATCCACCACAAACTTCATTAATTACCTCTCATAATGCACCTTTGTATGTACGCACAACCGAAAATGATCGAATTAAACGATGGAATGAACAATCGAGTAGTTTACGAACGGGCCGTCAAACATTAGAAACTGAGCTAGCAGATATTATAGCTATGCCAGGATCACCCCTAACAGCGTCGCGGTTTTCTATCACTACCAACCCACTACAAACCCACTACCAACCCAATGAGCTAGCTATGTAGTCTACACTTTACTTTTTAATTCGACCAAAAACTTTTTAACCACAAGCCAAGCGTGTAAGAACACCTTATTAAGAACTGTTCCTAATCTTAAAATATGCACCGAAAATCATATGACTCAATATTAAAACATTTGTCAAAACCCAATCATAAAAGTTTGGTGTTGTGCGCACATTAAGCGCTCAAACTAAAAGACAGATTTTCATTTGTTCCGAAAATCCTATTGACTCCTAGCGACTTACAGTTTTATTGTTACATACGCACTCAAAATTTGCAAGTTGGCAAGTACGCCATGACAACCATACGTACATGAAACTGACAGGATTATACAAGATGCACAACAACGGTAGGTAAACAACATAACAGCGTGTAACAGCTTACGTTGTAGCTACAAAGTGAACCAATATTTCAATTGAATGCGTTATCAATGTTGCAATTACTGTACAATTTTAATTACCCATCAATGTATAGATAACATCTATTTGAACTGGCAGACAATTTCAACGATGATATAATAAAACGAACAAAGCAACAGATGTTCAAACATACGCACAGACGATAAAGCACTATACTTCCCCATATAAATTTGCGAATTTATTGCAATTTATGTCAGTAAAATTAGATTCACATGTATACGGATTATAAAATTTATATACACAAAACTTCAAATATCTTATTTTCATTTAAAATATGTAATCAATAATGTCAATCTTGGAGCCGTTAAGCTTTGTCAGATATGCATTTTATTTGTTGCGTAAAATATGTTAAAAAATCAACGTTGACAAAAATTAAAACTCATTTCACCTACAAAAATTTTACTGTATAATATTGTGTTTATTTTAAAGAATTGATGTGTTCCGATTTACATCAATTTAAACAAGTTGATTTTATCATATTTAATTATAGGCGAAGGGAAAAAAAGGCGGGTAAATCTAACAAGAACAATTCCGTAAAACATTGTAGGCAAACTGAAAATTGGGTGGATATTATCACTGTAAGCTTGTATATGATATTTCACGATTGATAACTATAATTAATTGGTTTAGTATTTACGCATTCATTGTATATTCACGTATGGTCTTGTATTGTTTTATCTGGTAGACCATGCTGTTTAAGTAATATTAAAACTTAAAAAGTAATTATGTAATGCAATAAATAATCAAGTATAATATTACTATAAATATGGTAACAATAACGTTCATTACAGCTTTGGAAAATTATGTACGAATAATTGCAAAATAATATGCTTTGTATGTCTAACGGAAAGTCTATGTGTTATACATTTTCTTGAAATGAACAAGAGAAATCATAATTTACAATCAATAATCCTATTCTCAACACAAACTACCCAAGCAAATCTCCAACCGTTAGACGTTAAACATATCGGATAAGCCCGTGTATAAAGTGAATCCCTGGATATATTAAGAATAAAAATGCATATTTGAATCTGGTTATAATCTTATTCATATAATCATCAAACAGAATCATAACACAAGACTATGTCTTATCAGAATCGAGAGTTTTCCAACTTTAAAACCAGTTTAAATCTATATTTTTGGAGCCAGTAGTACCCCATAAGTTATGAACGAACATGGGGTAAAACCCCACTTCATTACCCAGAGGGGAAATATCCCCGTTTCACCGTCCTATTTCTTGCATCATTAGGCCGTGGATTGCAACTACAGATCTCAATAGAATTCGTGCCATCGGAGGTAGTGTGTTGGAAAACTAAATTAAGCGAAACTAATACGAAACTAAAAATTGACAAATTCGTTTTGTTAAATGTACAAATTCAGCAAAGGAAGCAACTTTTAGCATCCTTTCAATGGAAAATTGGACAAATTTCATTTAATGCAGGCATGAATGCAGGAGCAACTTTTAGCATCCTTTCAATGGAAAATTGGACAAATTTCATTTGATAGAGGCATAACAAAGGAGCAACTTTTAGCATCCTTTGTATGGGAAATTGGACAAATTTCATTAAATAGAGGCATAACAAAGGAGCAGCTTTCAGCATCCTTTGTATGAAACATTGGAGAAGTTTCATTTAATGCAGGCATGAATGCAGGAGCAACTTTTAGCATCCTTTCAATGGAAAATTGGACAAATTTCATTAAATAGAGGCATAACAAAGGAGCAGCTTTCAGCATCCTTTGTATGGAAAATTGGACAAATTTCATTAAATAGAGGCATAACAAAGGAGCAGCTTTCAGCATCCTTTGTATGAAACATTGGAGAAGTTTCATTTAATGCAGGCATGAATGCAGGAGCAACTTTTAGCATCCTTTCAATGGAAAATTGGACAAATTTCATTTAATAGAGGCATAACAAAGGAGCAACTCTTAGCATCCTTTCAATGGAAAATTGGACAAATTTCATTTAATGCAGGCATGAATGCAGGAGCAACTTTTAGCATGCTTACAATGGAATTTTGGAGAAGTTTCATTTAATGCAGGCATGAATGCAGGAGCAACTTTCAGCATCCTTTCAATGGAAAATTGGACAAATTTCATTTAATAGAGGCATAACAAAGGAGCAACTTTCAGCATCCTTTCAATGGAAAATTGGACAAATTTCATTTAATGCAGGCATAACAAAGGAGCAACTTTCAGCATCCTTTGTATGGAAAATTGGACAAATTTCATTAAATAGAGGCATAACAAAGGAGCAGCTTTCAGCATCCTTTGTATGGAAAATTGGACAAATTTCATTAAATAGAGGCATAACAAAGGAGCAGCTTTCAGCATCCTTTGTATGAAACATTGGAGAAGTTTCATTTAATGCAGGCATGAATGCAGGAGCAACTTTTAGCATCCTTTCAATGGAAAATTGGACAAATTTCATTTAATAGAGGCATAACAAAGGAGCAACTCTTAGCATCCTTTCAATGGAAAATTGGACAAATTTCATTTAATGCAGGCATGAATGCAGGAGCAACTTTTAGCATCCTTTCAATGGAAAATTGGACAAATTTCATTTAATGCAGGCATGAATGCAGGAGCAACTTTTAGCATCCTTTCAATGGAAAATTCGACAAATTTCATTTAATAGAGGCATAACAAAGGAGCAACTTTTAGCATCCTTTCAATGGAAAATTGGACAAATTTCATTTAATAGAGGCATAACAAAGGAGCAACTTTTAGCATGCTTACAATGGAATTTTGGAGAAGTTTCATTTAATGCAGGCATGAATGCAGGAGCAACTTTCAGCATCCTTTCAATGGAAAATTGGACAAATTTCATTTAATAGAGGCATAACAAAGGAGCAACTTTCAGCATCCTTTCAATGGAAAATTGGACAAATTTCATTTAATGCAGGCATAACAAAGGAGCAACTTTCAGCATCCTTTGTATGGAAAATTGGACAAATTTCATTAAATAGAGGCATAACAAAGGAGCAGCTTTCAGCATCCTTTGTATGGAAAATTGGACAAATTTCATTAAATAGAGGCATAACAAAGGAGCAGCTTTCAGCATCCTTTGTATGAAACATTGGAGAAGTTTCATTTAATGCAGGCATGAATGCAGGAGCAACTTTCAGCATCCTTTCAATGGAAAATTGGACAAATTTCATTTAATAGAGGCATAACAAAGGAGCAACTTTTAGCATCCTTTCAATGGAAAATTGGACAAATTTCATTTAATGCAGGCATGAATGCAGGAGCAACTTTTAGCATCCTTTCAATGGAAAATTCGACAAATTTCATTTAATAGAGGCATAACAAAGGAGCAACTTTTAGCATCCTTTCAATGGAAAATTGGACAAATTTCATTAAATAGAGGCATAACAAAGGAGCAGCTTTCAGCATCCTTTGTATGAAACATTGGAGAAGTTTCATTTAATGCAGGCATGAATGCAGGAGCAACTTTTAGCATCCTTTCAATGGAAAATTGGACAAATTTCATTAAATAGAGGCATAACAAAGGAGCAACTTTCAGCATCCTTTGTATGGAAAACTGGACAAATTTCATTAAATAGAGGCATAACAAAGGAGCAGCTTTCAGCATCCTTTGTATGGAAAATTGGACAAATTTCATTAAATAGAGGCATAACAAAGGAGCAACTTTCAGCATCCTTTGTATGGAAAATTGGACAAATTTCATTAAATAGAGGCATAACAAAGGAGCAACTTTCAGCATCCTTTGTATGGAAAATTGGACAAATTTCATTAAATAGAGGCATAACAAAGGAGCAGCTTTCAGCATCCTTTGTATGAAACATTGGAGAAGTTTCATTTAATGCAGGCATGAATGCAGGAGCAACTTTCAGCATCCTTTCAATGGAAAATTGGACAAATTTCATTAAATAGAGGCATAACAAAGGAGCAACTTTCAGCATCCTTTGTATGGAAAACTGGACAAATTTCATTAAATAGAGGCATAACAAAGGAGCAGCTTTCAGCATCCTTTCAATGGAAAATTGGACAAATTTCATTTAATAGAGGCATAACAAAGGAGCAACTTTTAGCATCCTTTCAATGGAAAATTGGACAAATTTCATTAAATAGAGGCATAACAAAGGAGCAGCTTTCAGCATCCTTTGTATGAAACATTGGAGAAGTTTCATTTAATAGAGGCATAACAAAGGAGCAACTTTTAGCATCCTTTCAATGGAAAATTGGACAAATTTCATTTGATAGAGGCATAACAAAGGAGCAACTTTTAGCATTTTTTCAATGAAAAATTGGACAAATTTCATTTAATAGAGGCATAACAAAGGAGCAACTTTTAGCATGCTTTACAGTGGAAAATTGGACAAATTGCATTTAATAGAGGCATAACAAAGGAGCAACTCTTAGCATCCTTTCAATGGAAAATTGGACAAATTTCATTTAATAGAGGCATAACAAAGGAGCAACTTTTAGCATCCTTTCAATGGAAAATTGGACAAATTTCATTTAATAGAGGCATAACAAAGGAGCAACTTTCAGCATGCTTACAATGGAAAATTGGACAAATTTCATTTAATAGAGGTACATATGCAGGAGCAACTTTCAGCATGCTTACAATGAAAAATTGGAGAAGTTTCATTTAATGCAGGCATGAATGCAGGAGCAACTTTTAGCATCCTTTCAATGGAAAATTGGACAAATTTCATTTAATAGAGGCATAACAAAGGAGCAACTCTTAGCATCCTTTCAATGGAAAATTGGAGAAATTGAATTTAATAAAGGCAAATATGCAACAAAATGCGACTAGTTTGTTTTACAAATCCAGCATAAGAAGTGTGTTTCAATACAGAATAAACTAGACAACAGGCATAAAGAACTGACACACTTATGCAATTTAACTTCATTTTGAAAATTTTGATTGATTAAAAATTAAGACATGTCGACATTTAAACGTTCGTAGATCACGCATGGGGTCATCGGAGAATTTTTAAAATAGCATGACTAAATTCCTCTCAGCAATTAGAACCATTTTGATGCATCACACTGTATACTTTGCTATTTTAAAATATTTGATCTTATCTTTGACCTGGTTATCGATAACTGATAAAACCCATATCGCTTCCCTGGGAAGGTATTGACCTAAGTTATCGTTTAACAAAGAGAATTTTCGAAATTTCTCAACCGTGTCGCAGCTATCGTGCTCACGGACAGACAGACTGACAGACAGACACCATTTGTGAAAATAAGAACCTACCCCCTTTTGCAAAGGGTGCCGGTTAATAAGCTGATGAAAGAATGCCATCATTTATTCAAAAGGATATTATTAATTTATTTATGCATAAGGTCACACAACAGTAGGAATTATATTTAACTAGTTTAATACAGACGTCACTGGTAATAATTTTTATGCCAGGAATATACACAACGATTAAATCTTGAAAATTATTTGTTAATAATGATTTAAACGTGATTCTTGCACAAACCAATTAGATTACAACAACATGAAACTTTTAAATAATACTATATTCAAGTGCAAAATCATTATACGAGTACAAGAAAGGAATAATTATTCAATATTTTGTTATATTGATTATCCTTGAGTAATAGAAATTGTGTTTTGGGTCTTTGAACAAGACAATTTCTTACCAAAGACTTACTTATGAAATCAAAACATACTTCGATGCACAATCCAGTGAAGTTTAAGATGACTCTCATACCTTTTTGTTTACTTGGTATGGCAATGGCAATGTCTTCAATACAATTTAAACCCCGTCTTTCTTTTGTTGTTTGCAATCCATCCATGAACACGGTAAATGTGAACAGACAGCCCCTTTTTCTTACGGAAAGCTTTTCCACAAAGAATACACTTGAACAATGTTTCACCTGCGAAATATTGCATTCAAAGATTAGCACATATGTAATGAGGTTTTTAAACACTACTCAATTTTTGAACTTTGATTCAATATTTTTTTTGTGATTTGTAATGCTCACCAGAATAAACTAAGATATTTGGACTCAACACAAGTGCATCATTACATGGTGTCTTACAATCTGGCAAGGTAGGTATGATGGACCAGTATGTATAATTGCGTATCTCATTGTTCTGAGTAGCAGCCACGTTTTTTATATTACTCTTTGGAACGTTATTTTTCTTACAGTCCTTCATCAACACACATTGGAGTCCGCTTTCACATTTTTGAATAATAACACTAACTTTACACTTAATGTTCTTCTCATATTTAGCTGCCAACTTTTCTAAAGTCGACGAATCAGAAAAATTCTGCCCTACTGTGGTTACTTTGCCGCTTTCCATTGTATAGTAGATAGGTGTTCACGAATTATTAATGAAAATTACGGGACTCGTCAATACAAGTCCTTGCTCATGAATTATAACAACATAAAGGGAGATTAGAACCCTTTAAAACCGATACTGAATTCAAACATATGCTAAGGATGCTAAAAGTACAGTAATTTACGAAATTGATACACGGCAAAAGTACCCAATTTGCAAGCGACAGAAACGACAAACGTCTACAACTCACATCAAAACACAACTACCACTAACACTTACTACTGCAGTACCCTATATACAATTCCATCAAGTCTCAAACACGGATTCAAAGTACATTGCAATACGCACCCTCAGCAAAAACTCGCAATTGTTATAGTCATCATTCCTATTATTCCAGGCGTTAAGATTTTTAAAATGCTCAGAATTTTGAAAACGTAGTTTCATTCTTAATTGCAAAAATGTCATCTGCCGTTTAGCCCACGTTAACCGATAGAAAATGTTTTATGACAAGTTATGTTTTAACAGCTGTTACATAGAACCAAGCAAATGGCAAATAGCTTTGACAGCCTAACAGATATTTAACTGCTAAACATTTTCATTTCTTTTTGGGCCGATAGAACGTACACTGTGTTTCTTCATGATTTTTAAGGTCGTTATCATATGCCTGTGATAGAATTGAAACTGTTTCTAACTTGGGACAAACTTCCCACACCCTGCCAAGTGTCACTGGGGGAGACATAATAGCATTTTCTTGTGGGTGGTAAAAAGGCTGAGGATAATAATATTTATAGCTGCTCAAAAAGACTAAACTAGTCAACGAAGGAAATTTAGGAAGAATGCAAAAAGTTAGAATTTTTTCACGATCCTGGAAGTTGGGATAATGTATTGTCAATTTTTCTACACTGGGGACTATTTTTATTGAAGATACCAACTTTTTAAGCTGTCTCTGTTGTCCTTCTCGTAGCATATCATGTTCTCCATCAAAATTATTCGATTCATCATCAGTCCAGTCAAAATGAAGCCAAGACGTATTCAAATATAACTCAATTATGTTATTTGTAACTTTGTCAATGAAATTAAACAAATTATATACAAAATCAAAAGCGTTATTTATACCTAAAGAGAAACTACTAATACCCAACCGTTTAACTGAACTCGCTTGTCCAAATTTATGCAAACTACTTAAAGATGAAGTGACTATGGATAATTGTTCTAACCGTGCAAGTGAACTCGTCTCAACAGGCCCAGTGCAGTAAATTTCGAGATTCTTCAACTGGCCACAAAGGGTCCGAAAAAGCCACGGATGTATTGGTGCCTGGTTTGTCATTTCATTTCTCGAATTTTCAATATTGTTACCATAACTTACAAAGTAATTGTCACGCAGTTGCAACAGCGTGGTTAGCGCAGGTAAGGATGGCAGTTGAAGCCTAGACAAATCTTCACATTTTACAAATAGCTGTGTGTTACACATAACCAGAGCTTTTAATTTTTTAGACGATTCCAAAATACTAATGAAATTATCCACATGCAAAACCACATCTACAAGACATAAAACAGATATATGATTGGCGAATTTCACAAACACATCATTAACAGCGATTGTTTTTTTAAACATTGCCGCAGATGATGAACATGGACTGGTCAATACCACTGACCTTCCGGGAAAAGGATTACTGGTACCGGTATAAGAATTTATAAACGATGCGTAAAATGTCTTAAATGTAAAATGCTCCGTAAACATGGGTGCAATAAACATTTTCGATATAATGGTTGGCAAGAAATCCACAGGGGACCTATTTGGCCTCCATGATGTAATCAGGGAGAGGAGTCTCGATTCTAAAATTTGATCAACAAAATCTCTCCATTCAGGAGAAACCTGACGATACCTGATTAGACAACCAAAATTGGTTTTAAATAAAGAATTATCTTTGCGTGTAAGCAGGTCAAAATTGAAATCCAAGAATTTTTTTAAAAACGTCTCCACCATCTAATTTTTGTACAAAAGAAACACATTAATATACGTAACAAATTGATTTTTAACAATTCTTAACATTAAAACGTTACCTCTGGTGGAAAAAATATGTTGTTCAACGAAGGCTGAATTACGTTACAATCAACTATAACGGAAGATTCAAATTTGGTTGTGTCACTGCAGTTATGTACACGAAATTCTTCCAGTTCAAGCATTTTAAGTCTCATAATGCTTTCTAGACCACCCATTTCAAATTAAAAAAGAAACTTGGTGACTGATAAACTAAATTCTTTTCTATCTATTTGGTTTGAAAATGTTCTTAGACACGGCTGCTGGCAGGCAGTACAATACAAAGAATAAACTCAAACCACACTGTGAACAGCATGTCATGAAACACTGGATAACTCATAGTCCATCTACATCCATGTAGTGCGCCTGTTTCGTGAAAAAATTAATCGGTACGTATTTGCTGTGTTATATCTCAATTCCACGTTCGCAATCAAGCCTCCTGTCATCTCATTTCATGACATCATGCAAAAATCTACACCGTCTCACGTTTCCACTCTTTGCATGCGTGGAATAAAACCAACAAAATATTTGCATTTCAAATATGGACCGTTATGTTTTCAATCTCAAAATTCAAGTATCGTTGGTTGGCGTTGCCAAATTATAATTAGGTCAGGTTGGGCAATTGGGTAAGAACTTTAGCCATAATTTCAAAAAAAACCCTCAGTGGCAAACATGCTCACCAAATTTTGTTCATAATTTAAATTGATGCCATCTTGTAAATGCATGTTTTTTGGTAATGCGTACAAATAATGCCAAGGAGAATACTTAAAACAATCTAAAATAAAATACTTTGACCTGTTTAGGTTTTATTTTGCGACCTATTATGGATGGTGATATAAATTATGAAACCATAACCCGCTTCGATGAACAAACCATCCACAAATAGTACAGATAAGGGCTCTGGAACCATCCAAATGTAGCTTCTGATGAGCTTTAAATTGACTAGAAGTCTTAGTTTGATAAGGACACAGCTCACACAACCTGAGACCTACATTGCGCTTTTGGTTTTTAACGCACAATGCATGCTTTGGCGGACTGTCATTCATCCGTTTAGTACCAGCTTCAGGTTTTGAGCCTTGTGTAAGCGTCTTGTGCATATGACGAATGTGAAAAGACAGTCCAATCTGATGAGGAAATGCGTTTTGACAAATTGAACAGACGAACGGATACTCGTCTATTCCAATGAACAATAACAAACATTTAAGAATTAAAACAACGACTCGTGACCAATTTAAAAAAACCCACATAAATATCAAAATCATGGTGTACATTAACAGAGTTATTACAATAATTACCACCAACAAACAGCTGTTCAACAACGCTGCTACAACAATTGCCTCTATAGCATTGTCCACAGATACCACTACTTTGATGCTGGCGATAAGAGTATTTGGGAATTTTTGGACCTTGTGATCCATTCTCTAATAACTTTATGCTACTACTGAATGATCCAGAAGCCAAAAAGGTTGCCAAATTTAACCTATAATTTTTTAAAACATATACAAAAAAAACATTTCAATACACTATTCCTTCCAAATCTAAGTAATGTACATACTCTTGATCTGGATGATGCTGTGCAAAATGGTTTTCCAGACACGAAAATGAATTAAAATGTGACATTCTGCAATTTTCTTCCTCTATAGGACACTTGTACACCACAATAACAGATTTAAAGTTCACACCAATCTCTGAAGCCATATGTAATAATAAACAACGCAGAACCACCTAAACAAATTAGCAAAATGGTCAATCGTTCGCTTTGTCGTCTGACGTAAGCTAAATATCGGCATTAACACACGTGGTGTTCTCTGGTATCGCTAAATTAAGAGCACGTCATAAGGGAAGTGATATCGTACTTGAGGATCCACCTATAGCGCCCCTTCTCTGTATGATGGTCTGAGTCTCGAACACAGCAAGTATTACCTGGTGAGTAGCTAATTATCTAGGGAGACAGATAAAGTATCTTAGTCTTTTTCAAAACAAAAAAAAAAGACTTTTTTTCCAAGTCCAAAAATTTTTTAATAACATTAGCTTTAATTTATCAAACGTTGGTCTAGACAAACGAAATACGATGCCCGAATTATTGCAAAAAGTGTTTTTATGTAACTAACATTGTAATAGTTTCCCATTTCTAATCACTGTTTGGTGAGATGTACATTGGTAGCAAATCTATATATTAGGTGGACGTTCAATTGTTATCTGAGTGTCAATAGGAGAACGAATATTTGCGTCGTATGCATGTGTTAAAACGGAAATTGTTTTTAAATCTTTACATATGCGCCAATACATTTCCATGTCTAACGTTTTGCAGAATAAATTTTCTTGAGGATAAAAAACTGCATCGGGGTACAATTTTGGCTCTTTGCGCAACAGAATCAATTGATGTAATTTTGGAAATTTTACGAGTATATATATCTCAAATAAGATTTTCTCATCGTCGGAATCTGGACAACTAATAGTCAACGTTTTAACGCCTAAGAATTTAATGCGTGAAGATGTAATCATTCTCAAATACGTAGATTGATGATCAATATTGGTTCGGTAAAAATCAACACAAGAAATGTCGAACCGTACTTCTAATAATGATTCTGAAAATTTGTCCACAATATTAAACAAATCAAAAATGTCTCCAAAATCACCCTTTTCATATGACCCGAAACTAGCAATGCTCAACCGCAAAAGTCGACATGCTTGTCCAAATTTATCCAGGAAAAATAATGAAGAGGTGACAATCGATAACTGTTTTAAGCAAGTTAATGGGCCTGTCTGAATTGGCCTAGAGCAACAAATTTCCAGAATTTTTAGGTGCGGAGCGTACGATTCATATATCCATTTATCGCACGTTGTTTGTCTTTTAATAGTTTTCCTATTATTTCTACCATCTTTCATATATATCAGGATATTATTACCATGCAGTTGTATCAATGTTTTTAGATTAGATAACAATGGTAGAGTATAAGAAAATTTTGATGCAGTTGCCCGACTCATACACAAATTGACATCCTTTATAGCAATAACCTTCACGTTTATAGATGCTTTCAAAATATTTTTAAATACGTCTACCATTAAGTTTAGATCACTAAGACATAACACTGACAAATATTTAGCGTATTGTACAGCCAAATCATTAACAGCAGCATTAATTGCTAAAAAGTTAAAAGTTGGATGACATCCTGCCACAGTCAAAGTTTTTCCTGGAAACCGATAATGTTTACCGTTAATATTATCAACCAAAGGTGGGTAAAACAACAGCCCTCCTAAAGATGTTACGTTATTAGGAAAAATAAACGCAATTGTGGAGGAAGGCGGGAATAATTCCCTCAATGCCCTATTTGGCCTCCATGCGTTAACCATTGAAATAATGCTCTCTTCCAGCACTTCGTCCACAAGTTTTTCCCAAAGCCGTGACACTTGACGATATTTCATTACAGAACTAAAGTCAGTGTGCCATATATCCACGGCTAACCGCGTTAGTTGGTCCACATTCAAAGCCAAAAGGTTACTCAAAATGGCTTTCAGAATCTATTGCAAAGAAAAACATTAAAATACGCATATTTCAAATCACTCAATAACATGCATACATATTAATAATAATATTACCAATATTGATTAATTGCTACTCACCTCAGGTGACAAAACGTTTAGTTCAATCACTTCTGAGCTCATCCTACTACAACTACAAATAATATTCACTTGGGAAGAGGAAATGTCTGCATCCATCATTAATGGAAATGATGCAAAAGATTATATGCTTTATTGACTGTATTTATTGTAACTTGCCACCGTGGATTGAAAAACTACAACAAAAACTGAACTGATAACAAAAACTTCCATTATGTGTCGGAAACGACAAACAATACACATTGAGAGTCCAAAAAGCAAACCCAGCGTCAAAACAATTAGAATATTTAATTTTTAGTTCAAAATTGCAATAGTTAAAAATTAAGATATTTCCAACCCAATGCTTAAACTTGATCTATGAAACGTTTTCCAAAAACGATGAACCCATCCCGCCTACCAAGAAATATATTCCAATAAAATGACATTCGACAAGACAAGTGAAAGCTTCAACCTTGTGGCGGCGTCTTGCTCACAGACTTACGTGCAGACAGAATTAAAATAAGACCATGCCCGTTTTGCAAAAAGCATCGGTTAGGCACACATGAAGCTACATGGAGATTATAAAGACATAATACGAATACCGATATGGATAGGTTTTGTACCAAAAAGGTGAATCAAACATAACATGAACAGATTAAAATCTTATTTAACTATAGCAGTGTTGCGGTCAAATGTATGATACCTTCGATTAACTGAGCATATAAATCTCGTTTATGAAAAAATCGCATTAGATTTTCTTTGGTAAAATGTGAATGTGCCTGCTGCATTCCATCTAATAAAATGACCAATTTGAATCAAATTTTTATGATACGGTTGGAATCTGGGTGCGGTCAGTGTACTCAGTACCAGTTAAATTAACTGAACCACCTATAAAGCATCAAAAAATAAACCAACCCAGTAAATTACTTTTCTTTTAAAAATCTAAGAATGCTGAATCCTAGTACCGTGTACATTACCTTGCAATACACGCTAACCACCCCTAATCCAAAACTAAAACAACACTTCAACCGACAATTCGAAAGAGTTATCGCACTTTTTAATCAACTCTAACCAAACCTGTTATCTAATCGCAAATATATTAAATGCCAAATCAATTTAGCAGCGAGTTATTTGTCATTCACAACAAACGGTTTAACCCTATCATAATGCTAAATCATCCAGCACCTTTTAAAGGAATTTATATCTTCGCATTATGATGAGACTGGCACATGCAGAATGTTTGCGTGGAATTTTACATAATAACAACAATGATGTAATTGCAATGCAAATCCATCTACAACAACTGTAATGAATGCAAATCCCTTAATGTTCAAAGGTCCCCAAAATTGAACGTCTCAACAGTGTTAATGTGAATTCGTATTATTGGCTGCCAACTACTTACACCGGAAAAGGTCAGGAAAGAATTCAACATCGTAAGCGATTACCTACCAGAAGAAGAAGAATTACATTCCAATGACAAGATATTGTGACCTCTTTGCATGTGTCATTGCAAACGTTTAAAGGGAGAATTACTTTCGATATACGTTTTTAACAAATGGATGAATAATCTTAATTACATTACATTAAAATTACACGATTTTCCAAACAATAGAGGGAAACAACTACTAGCTATTTTAATTCTACATCTGCAATAAGTTGCAATACGTTTACCTACTCGAACCTTATTACAAATCATTCAAATATAAACAAATTAATATTATTGTGGCGAAAAGATCATTAAAAGATCTATTTACCTGACTGTACCGACATTTGTCTTCTATCTGGCTCTATTTAAGAAAACTGGAGCAGCAGAAGACAGCCGTCATATACTTAGAATAACATGGACGAGTATTAACAAATTAAGTAAGTTATCTAATGAATACTTTCTTTGTTCAATTTGAGCAAACGCATGTATGTACCACTATACATTTGGCAATATCAAAAAACATTAACGAACCGAGCACACGCAAAGAACAAACTGTGGATAGGGTTTAAGTATCTTGGTTGTGTAAACGCAGTTTCCTGTAAGGCTTTGCAAGGGAAGCATCCACTTTTCTCCTTCAAACATGGGTATGACGGCAGCATTCTACCTAGTGACTACTTTAAAACTAATCCAGCTCAGATTTTGGGGTAAATCAATCCAAAAGTATAAAGTTTTCATTGCAAGTCTTTTGTGCAAGCCTTTTGTGCAAGCCTATTGTGTTTACCCCAAATAGTGAAGGGATATAAAGTACAAAAATATCAATTTCTCCCAACAATTAGTTAACTTTGATCCTATAAAGGTGTACGTAATTTGTGACTATTTACCCATGAATATTGTGCTAGTCAATTGGATATTAGTCGAAACGTAGCAAACACACAATAAATTACCTACCGCTATTACCTTCACATGTACCCATAGGTACAATAAAACCCCTTTTCATCAAAGAGAAAAGATACTTACCATACCGAAATAATGCATTTTTCGTGTATGTAAACAAACGCTTTTTTGTATCTATTGCATGAAATATTTAGTTGCCATTGATTCAACAAATATCTATTTGACTATTTCTTATAAAGCACATGTAATTTACACGTATATTTATCAGTTTTTTGAACTTGACTTGGTTAATTAAGTATTAAAGTTTTTCACTTTTCACAACGTCTTTAATGGAAAAATCTTTAATATTATTATTGTTGCATTGTGAACTTCAAATGTAAGGGGAAAGGAACAACTAATAGGCTGCTGCAAGGATACTTCCGCCACCATGGTTACCACCACCACCATAAGAACTAATGGAGGGGGAAGTAGGAGCTGTTGTTACAACGATTCTAGGATATTGGTTGCATGTTGGTTGATTTTATCAGGAGGCTCCTCCATGGCAGTTATGGCTTATCGCAATAATTTATCTCCCATTTCAAGCTCCGGCAGCAGCACTGGCTCTAACAACCAGCATGGCTGTGGTTGGTCAAGGACAGATAGTAGCAGTAATAGTAATTTTGGGAGTAGCAGTAGTTTCAACGGACAACAAACCACCCAACTAATGTATGCTCCAGGAAATAATCCATTTCACCAACAACAGCCGCAAAATAGTCCAAGAAATTTTCCAGCGGCATCCTTATCCTCTTCTTCCTCTTCTATGTCCCCATATTATTCCAGTTCTTCACTGACTCTCAACTGCAATGTGAGGACACTCAATGACTTTCGGAACTATACGAGTTTGTCTAGTGAGCAAGTGAAGGAAACCAGAGTGGCACGAATACAGTGTAGTGACAAACTCATTTCTGAGAGCTATTTGAATCCCAGTAATCAAACTCTGTTTCAACTCAAGAATTTGCAGGATGTACAAATTAACTCTTGTAAAATTCGTAAAGTACCCAAAGGAATTTTCTCAAATTTGAGTCAGTTGAGAAAGCTCAACATTCACACGGACAATTCGCTTTGGTCAAATACAGTTGGGTTGGAAATTGAATCCGGGGCATTCCAAGGGCTGAGCCAATTAGAAGTTTTGGACCTCAGCAGATCAAACATTTGGACATTATTTCCAGATCCCGATTCTCTCTGCCCAATGAGGAGCTTGACCAACTTAAATGTAAGCTTTAATAGGTTGACGAATGTGAATGATTTTGGACTTTCTCATAATGAAAACGAAACTAATAAGGAAAACGGGAATATTAGTGACGAGTACTGCGCACTCAGCATTCAAAATTTGGACCTTTCCCACAACATGATTAGACACGTTCCAAGAGCAGGTTTTGCAAGACTTTGTCACCTGGTGGAGCTGCGATTACAAAATAATTTAGTTGAGGAGCTTAAGGTCTCTGCATTTGATGGACTGAATCAACTTCGTCTACTCAACTTGTCTTCTAATAGACTGGTGGCGGTTCCCCCAACCAGTTTCAATTCCAATCCAACTCTTCGTGAAATTAATTTGAGTAATAATTCAATCTCTACCGTCTCCGATCAAGTTTTTTCAGCCCTCAATGAACTTTTATATTTGGATTTGTCCAGAAACTTGTTGACAAGCCAGTCGATACGTCACCCCATTTTTAATGGACTTTATCACCTCACCGTTTTAAAACTCTCTGTAAACAAGTTGACTTATTTAGACTACTTGTTTAACGATTTGAAAAGTTTGCAAGCCCTTTATTTAGATAACAATGGCATAATGGTGATACACAACGAAGCATTTCAAAAACTACACAGTCTTCGCGTTTTAGATTTATCAAATAATCGTATAATATTTGTGAATGGACGACTACTTTCAAATCTGTTTGTCCTCCGTCAATTATTTTTGGACAATAATCAAATCCAGGAGATGGATCCAAATGCTCTTAGACATTTAAAAAGCTTGGAAAACTTGGTAATTTCAAATAATTTATTCACACAAGTTCCACCTGCAATTCGAAATGCAAGACTAGGCACACTGAAAACTCTTGATATTGAGGAAAATCACATTCCTTCCGTGAGCAACGAGTGTTTTGGTGGATTATCCCAAATTTATCGCATCAGCTTAGCTGATAATCAATTAACAGAGTTGTCTCCTGAATTTTGCCAATTTATAAGGAGCCTACAAGTGCTCAACCTTGCCCGAAATAAAATAAAATCAGATGGGATTTCGAGCCGTGCTTTCACCACTTGTCCCCACCTTCGTGCGTTGAATCTGGATTCAAATTTACTTGAAGATATCCCATTAAATTTAAAGGATCAAATGCCCTCCCTTATTTGGCTGAACGTGTCTCAAAACAATCTCAGCAGTTTGGTGGACTACAGGCTCCTTCCGCCAACAATTGAATTGCTTGACTTGAGCTACAATGAATTGGAAACAATTACCCAGAATGAAAACTTTTCACAGCACCAGTTCAACAACAACGAAAGTTCAATTTCAACAACATTCAACCTTAAAATTTTGAATGCATCGTTTAACAAACTTTCCACTTTGGACGACACTGCAATCCCCCCCACGTTGGAGACTTTGCTGCTTAATCACAACATGATTAAAACAATTGCAAAAGATACATTCATAACCTCAAAAAATTTGAAGAGGGTGGAACTCATTCAAAATCAATTGGAAACTTTAACTTTACCCGCACTCCGCTTTCCAATCGTTCCCAATGGAAAGCCGCTACCCGAAATTTATCTCGGAGAAAACCCATTTCTATGCGATTGTGAAATGGAATGGCTCACACGTGTCTCCCAACTTTCAATTCTTAGGCAATACCCAAGAATAGTTGATGTAGATGGAATCACATGCCGTCCCACTTTCCCAAGATCCAATAATACCAACACTTCCTCTCAGGTCAAAATAATGTCAGCAAAATCCAAAGATTTCCTATGCCCCTACACCTCTCACTGTTTTGCAAGTTGTCATTGCTGTGACTTTGAATGTGACTGTAAACAAATTTGTAGTGCAAATTGTAATTGTTATCATGATACAACCTGGTCATCCAATATTGTCACATGCTCTAATCTTGACGACTCTAATATCCCATCAAGAATACCAATGGACGCAACTGAAATATATTTGGATGGAAACAATCTGAAAAACCTAACCAAGCACATGTTCCTCGGAAAAATTAGGCTGTCAACACTTTTTCTCAACAATTCTCACGTGGAGTCCATTCATAATAAATCTTTTAATGGGCTCAAAGCATTGCAAGTATTACATCTTGAGAATAATAAGCTGAGAGAGCTCCAGGGCTTTGAATTTGCAAATTTGGAATCGCTCCGAGAACTCTATCTCCAAAACAATGTGCTACAGTTTATTGCAAAAGAAACATTTGCCTCACTAACTTTCCTCCAGGTGTTGAGATTTGATGGAAACTTCCTCATTGACTTTCATGTATGGGAGCTAAGCGGAAACAAATATTTGAATAGTGTCATGATATCCAACAACCCGTGGGAATGTAATTGTGAATTCCTATTAAAATTCAAAGAGTGGGTAGCATCGTTCTCGAATAAATCAGTTGTGGACTTTGCATTTGCAAAATGTCAACAGCACCGTACACAACAACAACAACTTGAACACGATGTTAATAATAGTCGAAATTCTTCAGCCATCATTAATTTTGTAGGCGAGGGACTAAGTAGTAGCAGTCCCACAGTCGTCTCAATATGTGATGGACATCACAATGCTGGTGACGATGCTCGGAGTGAAAAATCAATTTTTAGTGCTTGCCTTTTAAATTTTATCATAGCAATGTCTTGCATTGCTATGCTGGTTGGACTCACTGTACGTGTTGTGTCATGCTTCTGTGCAAAATGTGAAACTACTGATGCTACAACGTGCTTGTCCACTCCAAACAGTAATGATTCTAATAATGAATGGATCGGAGGAAACGATGCTTATGATGATGACGTGGACAACTATTCCGAAAAACTCTTTGATGCCTATTACATCTATAGTAAGAAAGATGAGAATTTTGTTGAGGAAATCTTAATGAGTGAGCTGGAAATAGAAGGACAACTTCAAGGAGAACCACAATGCTACGCATCAACATCCCGAACCAGAGGGTATAAACCTCGTTTATGTCTCCATCACAGAGACTTGCGTCTCGCTCCCGACAACCCTTGGAACAATGAGCAGATATTGGTTGCATGTGAAGCAAGTACAAAAGTCATTTTGATTATTTCTACCAATTTCATCAATTGCGAGTGGTCCAACAATCATTTTCGAGTTTCGGTCCAATCTGCTATTAAGCACCATTATAAAAAGATCAGTGTAATTAAGGTACCGCCAATTAGCGACAACAATATTTCCACTATTTGTCCTGTAATCAGTGCAATAGGAAACCAAGAACTAAAAAATCATCGTCAACCGAATAGTAAGAACAAGGGTTTTTTGAAACCCTCCACAACCATAGTTGGAATAAGACCAGGACCATCACATGTGACATTTGTTTAGCAGAAGAGTAAAAGAAAGGAGTGACGAGATGGACAAATTTTTTTACGTTTTACACCTCGCCAGATCTACTAGAGATATGCAAGTATATACACATTATTATGATGATAACGAACGCAGGCAATTGCTTGTTTTTTATGGTTAAAAAGTACGCGAATACAATATAAATGCTTAAAGTTTCACGCATCTCCTCAAACATGGTTAAAATAAAAACTATATCCCATCCTCGTAAGAACAGATGTTTTTGCATACGTTGATGGATGTGTTATTGGGGAAGTACAGAGTTTGAGCGCAGTGTAATCTGTAAATAATAGGTTAAACGTAGTAATTGTAATTCGGGGTAATGCATAACCGAACATAACACAATTACACAATTTACTACTGTGCAACAAGTGAAACCCCAACTTTGAATGATATTGACCTCTTATAAGACACTTTGTAATTATCCTCGTGTAATTGGTGACCCATTATAATATTCAGATACAACAATTCGGCCAGCCTCAGAAAATCTGAAATTGCAACATGTATAATAATTTTTTTAAATAAGCAATCAACAAATAGGGCCAACAAGTGTCCAAAATTTTTTTAACCCTTTTGTCGGTGACTTCTTCAGAATAAAGTTAAAACTGCGTAATGTCATATTGACAAGTGCAGCGAAACGAGTCGTCCATTGCTAACCGCATGGCATTAACGGAAGCAGCTCATAGAATCAATGAGCATTTTCTGAATTGGTACCGAAAACGATTGTTTCCCTTGATCCAGTAAACAACTTCTCAATTGGGTATACGCATCTTAATGAGAAAACAAGACGAGCACAAGTAATGCTGACAAAAAATAACGTTGCCACTCACAGCCTCGTTAAACTAATATCAGAAACAGTTTGTGATTTTTCAAGAAAACCACAAGTTAGTAGTGAGCTTACAAAGCAACAGAGCTTCTGCTGAGGTACTGCAAAAATTACTAAAATAAAATTCACTCGACATTGTTAACGCGAAATTAGCTGATTTTTGGTAATTTAAGCCGAGGGAATAAACTTGTGAGCTGGTGCTCAAATGCTGAGAAACAAATGAACAGATGCAGAGTCATGGCCTCAAATTTGGAAACTATATACAGCTAAACAATTACATTAAGGTTTAACAATTTCCCAAACAATAAACGGTTACATTAGGTCTCAATATGCTATATTTCATAATTATAATACATACGCATTGGAATGATAGACGCATTGGGAATTTTGATTATGCCTTTTTAACACAAGGATATCCAACTGCCAAACTGGATAGAGCGTTATAAATGCCGAACGCTTTTGAAACCGGACTGAGGAACAACCGGGAAAAGAGTGAGGAAAGTAAGTCATGCCCAACCGTCACAATACTATGTTTTATGCCAAAAGACCACCAGTTTTTACTCGTAATCAACATAACTATCTTCATTTAATGTTTTTTGGTGCATGGTTTTTGGGAACTTTGTAGCAATCAATATTGCCGTAGTAGGATTTCCGGTAG
Organism: Orchesella flavescens; assembly: GCA_964034955.1. Taxonomy (NCBI): domain Eukaryota; kingdom Metazoa; phylum Arthropoda; class Collembola; order Entomobryomorpha; family Orchesellidae; genus Orchesella; species Orchesella flavescens. The sequence goes on from OZ035954.1 coordinate 104,529, forward strand.
CCAGAATGAAGAAGCCACATTATCCGCCTTAATTGCAGCAACTGACAGCACATAACCACTGCCAGTTTAATGAAAATTTGCACAATCTCCGTTTTGCAACCGACGCAGTGCAAAGTAAGTTTGAGATAACTATGAGTAAAATAAACAAATTTTAGAGATACACAAGGTTTGTTAAATAGTTTAACTTTTTGTGATTTTTCAACTAAAATGGTAGATTGCGTGCCTAAAATGATTGGAATTGCAACCGGAAAACTTTCGTCGAATGGAATTGCAACAAAATAAAGCCAAAAAATTTCAGCAACAGTCACTTGAAATGTAATTATCCGTCCGTGCTTATTCAATTTTACTACACGAACTAAATTACGTGTAGCTTTAAAACTTAATTCTGTTTAACAAGACGAATCAATTGTAACAGCAAAGGACTGGAATTAGGATTAATATATTCCCATTTTAAACCTAAATATTTTAATTTGTAAATTCCTATTTATGGACAACGTACTTTTTATGTGGCAGTGCTTTATACTGTTTACTAATTATTTATTAGTTTAAATATAATAGAAATTCATTTCATCAAAACGCAAATACATACTTATAGTAAAATTTGAACCATGTTAAAATATAAACGACAATTGTACAAATATTTTACAAAACAACAATTTGAAAAGCTTAATATTCAGTTATTCATATCATAAAATGTAGCTGAATTTACAAAATCATGGAACTTTTAAAATCTAGATTAATTTTAACATTTATGTATACATATATGATCTGTGTCCTAGAGTCAGTACTGAATTAATACGATAATGGCATATAAAGGAGTGTACGGACGACCAAAATTCCCACTACGTAGTATGCGTAATCCCCTTAAAGTATATCTTATGACCATCCACACCTACTCAAAAAGCCTTTTCTCCTAAGTGAATATGTTGAAATATGCATAACAACCATGATGTATTAAATGTAAAACCGACAACAGGAAAAAACTGCACATTTGGAATGGTTAAATACTTGAATAGTCATCTGAGAACTTTATAAATTTCATGACAGGATTTATCACAGCAATTGCAAATGTGTCACATTTCAATGCATCATGCTTAATACTTTGACATTTACAAATATTTGACCCTGATATTTGACTAGGTTAATCATTCACTGATAATACCCTTCTCGTTTCACAAGACGGATCTAGATACAACTTTTAAATTTATTCAATCATGCACTGATTCAAATGTAAAACAATATGTGTATAGTCACTTTTGACCAAATCAATTGGTTTTTCTTTTTTCGCGCATAAACATGCGAAAATCTGGTAAATTTAGTGTATAAAGTTCTATAGCAAACAATCTCCAAGCATGAAATAATTTTGTTTGGTTTTCTAATCAAAGTAACACAGGATTTCATTTCTCCGTTAAAGCTTTTGAATTTAAATCGAATGATTGGAGCTTGCTTTAGAAATAAATCTACAGATTGCATGTGATTCGGGCATTTCCTAATGAAGCTAAATGGCATGAAGTATTTCCATCCTCGAATTCATGGGAGAATTTTACTTGACATACATTAGTGATAAAATTTAAATCATGAGATGTGTTGAAATCTTTTGTCAAGGAAAGGAAACGTGCCAAATCATTACATGGCGTTAATATAGCAATGTTTTTTCACACAATATTAGAATGACAACCCGTCTCTGTCTTTATTATTTCATTCAACACATTTATATTTTAAAAGGTACACGATTACATTTTTCCTGGATTTTTCAATAATTATAATAGCTACGAGACAATCCTATATTGTACTACACAATTGGTATCCGTAGTAATCTGCAAATCAGAAGCGTAAAATACATGTGTAGTCACAAAATAAACTACATATGAATCATTTGAATATCATTAAATATTGTTTTCACCCACCACAGTTTCAATGCACTCTGCATGATATTTAATATTATGCCAAACCAACCACAAGAGGACAAACGACAACTTTAGATGTGCCATGTGAAGTTGCCTATCCAATCTTATCAATGACTTTGCACGAGCAAATATTCTTCCTCTTCCTTATGCACTTATTTGGGCTATTCAGTTTCATATTTATATTATACACATCAATCGTCATTTCTGACAATCGCGTATTGATAAAAAAAATAAAATATTATTAAAACCCTATAATTGCTACGAATAAATTTGACACCAATCCAAAAGCACCGACACCTTTTGCAATCTAACTTTAATTTGACAAGTTCGCATGGTCATCGTAAAACTTTGAAAGAAGCATGACTGAATTCCTCTCAGCAAATGACGTCATTTATATGTGAAACGACAATAATATGCAATTACAATGCAGTATAATCGGCCTTTGACCTAGTTATCGATAACTGATAACACTATTATACGAACAGGTAGACAACCAGATACTTTCGGTAAACTAAACACCATACCACTTGTTATAAAGGGTGTCAGTTAATTATTAAACGCATTAGAAATTAACTCTATCCCACATTTTTATTATATTAATTTTAAACTTAGATTTTAGTAGTCAACAAGCATTGTTACAAAATCCTGAGAGTGATTTTAATGTCCCGTTCGACTCAATTGCATAATTGTCAAGGACTCTGGTACCAATTTAATCTTTCCAGATCTATTGAAGCCAGACCAATTGCATTGGTACCATCAACTGGTGAACTGTTAAGATTTAATTTGAAACAATACGAATGATGTATAGATTTCAAATGTAATGTGCACTCTGCCTGGAATCACAAATCATTATGCAAGTGATAGTGCATAGACTAACATTATGTGGTGAAACCTGCGATCATGATTGTTATTATGATACGCAAACTGCTGGGACAATTACGCATGATCAATAGTATGCCACACAATTATATGCGGAGCGTATCATTTTCTCTGTATCACCGTCTCATTGATTGTCTAATTAGTCACAAAAATATAAATCGCGTTATCTGAATTAGCTTGTAATAATAAAAAAGTTTTATCATTCATTCGAAACCTAAATTGTTTTCTAGACCATTTGTACTTCATGTACTTGGCACGTTAAGTAACATTATCATTGAGGACTTTACGGAGTAAAAGCACCAACTCCTAAAAGAACGCAACGTCAAATTTGTACAGTGCACAAAATTGGAAAGTGAATGCATTACGTTTATAACAAAACAATCTTGTGTGAATTTGGCATGCAGTAGTAACTTACATGATCACGCCCACTGAAACTAATACAACGGATATAAGCGTGCAGCAATCTCATTTAGATACAAACTTGGTAAAATTGCGGATATACTATACTATATATATATATATATGTTTTGGAACAATGTGCCAGTTTCTTTATAAACCCGTCCGCTAATGTGAATGCTAATGTGTTTGATCAACCAACTAAAATCATCGTTATTGTACACCTACTCTACAATACTTACTACTTGCCGTATAGAGAAAATAAAAAACTATATAGCCTGAATTTTCGATTCACCCATTAGTTTACTGTCTACAAGTATAAAAACATTACCTCGACCGAGTTTCCAACTTTTACTTTGGACTCTAATTATAAACTTGCAGAGCTTGTTACTCCACTATAAATTAATCCTAATTTTTCATCAATGTGTTTGTGATTTTTTGTATAAAATCTTGGTTCCATATAAACGTAAATATAATGCGAGTTGGTAAATCACAGGTTATATTAAACCAAACAATACAATCATCGCAAAAAAAGTTTATCAGTAACATAACTTGACATTTCGTACCAATTATCCCGTTATATGGTCGCCATTTAAACATGAATATATTTGCAGTCATTTATATATGTCTTCATATCTCACATTCCGCATTCGCGACGCTACGAGTTTTACATACATCTGTCCCACGAATAGAAACAAATTTGAATTTCGCCAACGCCAAAACAATGGTGAAAAACAAGGTAGAAGATGGTGGACCCGAATTACAATTGTTTTCGGGGGTACATTTTGATCAGTTAAATGCACAAATATATACCCATAGTGGTGCAATTTCTTTCCTGTATGCACCATCACCCATTAGATTATTCCAACAAACAGAGTTCGAGTGCACAGAGACCGATCCCATGTGTAATGTCTTTACTCAAATCAAACTGCAGTTAAAAAATACAAATGAGCTGCTACATTCTATAGCAAATGCAAATGATTTAACGTGGGTGTGGCGTCATAGTCGAAAAAAGCGACAGTATGACCCGTATGAGGATTTTAATGGCACCGTGGATGTAGCACGTGAGAGAATTAGAGCTGTGCAAGATACGGCGAGAAAAAATAGAAATGACATCCGTGACCTAAAGAGAATCATGAACAAGAAATTTGAAGATTTGGAATTAGATTTTAACAATACATTTACAAAATGGGCGGAGAAAACACAATTAATTTTTAACCTAGCATTATCAGGACTTGGTGAGATCCTCTCACACTTTGAATACATGTTAGCAATGAATATGGAGCAACAGATTCTAGAGTCATGCAATACACATAGACTACCACCTACACTTGTCCCGCAACATTTCCTAAGCGGTTACTTGCGTTCTTATTTAGCAAAGATTGATAAACAAAAATTGTCTTTCCTGACTCATGACATTACCTTCTATTATCGTTATCCGCTTGTAGAGTGTACAAAAGAACTGGACGACCTAAAAATTATTCTTACAATCCCAATAATCAAACAGGAAAGCGAGTACAAGGTTTACCAAATTCATCCCGTGCCATTCATGTTTAATGGAAAAATGTTTTCACTCGATTTAAATAAAAGTGTCTTGGTTCACGATACAAAAGATAATGCTTTTTGGGAATTTACAAGTGTGCAGGCCGAGACTTGTGGAATATTTAAGCCAGGAATATGCAAGTTGCCATTAGCACATGCACGATTACACACAAATATCAAAGACAAATGCCTAAAATTTGTTATCACTGGTGGTAATCTGTCTAACATGAAATACTGTAAATTCAAATTAGAACCAGACACAGTAACCCGTACCACAATTATCAATAAAGACACAATTTATCTTACAAATGCACCGCCAGGAACCAAAATAATTTGCTCATCTAATTATAAAGTGATTGACAACAACACATTGGAAACCAATTTTGGGGTTGGGGCATTTCTAAAAAGTGATTCCAGGATTGGAACCAGACTTATCAGAATCCCCTGCAACTGCTTCATAGACGACGAAAATGTGCCAGACAGATTTTCTTCCTACACTCCATGCAAAACAACCGATCTTATACAACAAATTCATCGGATACCGACCATATTGACAACAAACGCTAATAACATACCCAATGGGTACGATAATGACAAACTCGTTTCAATTGTAATGTCGGAGTTATCAATAAACGAAAATTTCAATCCAACGGATAACGCTACATCTAACTCTGAGCAAAACATGAACCAATATTTAAACGCCACAAAATGTGGACATGATATGGAAAACCTTATTATGATTACACTTATGATTCAAATTTTGATAATATTGTGGATTTTATTTATCCAACCTAACAAACATAATCAATAGAGTAATAAATAAAGCTACATGAATTTTAAGCTTCTGGTTAATGAGCAACATCCAGGCGACATGGAGAATGCATAAATTCTCTTTCAGTTTCTCTTTCAGTTTCAAAAGCAGCCACAACAAATTGAAAATAGTACAGTCCTGATTTAATGGAACATTAAATAAAGTGTCAAAAACATGGTATGGAAATGTACGCACGAGCCAAAATAAATTATGTAATTACTCAGCCAAAAGTCATAAGCATTTCATTTTATTTCTATTATTTCAGGTTTTTATTCGTGCAGGCAAAACAATTCATGATGCTTACTCGCGTAAATGAAATACCATTTGGTCGACCATATTTACATCTTGAATTTTAATAATTTTCCGATACTAGTGTTGACAGTTAATCTGAGTCAATGCCCTGTCAACAGCATGGAAGTACTCTCCACCTTATCCAAAACAACACACGTCAGAATCTCAAATCAGAATCATCAAGCTATGATGCCAAGTGAATTTTAAACATTGTTACTTAAAAACCAATAATCGTTTGTAATCTAACGAATATACTTTGTGTGTATTGTTTGAACAAGTCGTCTGAATTATGAGAACTTGAGCATAATAAAACATTTTTAACAAAATCAAAAACTCAAACGTTGGTTTAGTAACATGGGTATATGCACTATAGATCATTTTCAGATTACACGATGAAATATGAATCAGAAGATTGCAAAAGTAGAGTAAACACAAAGGCAATATGACAGGCAAATGTTACATTGTAGTGTACTGGCGCTGATTTTTTCATAACATCCAATGTTCAATTTGGACAATTCATCACAATTCATTTATAGTGTGCCATAAATAAAATGCATTAAGTGGACAATATAAAAATATAATGTAGGTTTAATGTTTTTAAAGTTATATTCATTATATTCATTGACGTCAGAAAACAATTATAATTAACAGAATTATAACAAATATAAATATTGCCACCTAATCCACACTTGTATTTTACATTTAGACAGTCTTTGTTATTGACTGCCATCGTTAGACTCAGGGAAAACGAGCACATTACTTGAAAGTTTTAACCAAATCTAACCCAACTTCTAATATTTAATCAAACCATATAGTCGTTTACTCTGCTGCATATGAAAGCAAAAGCGTGAATTTGTGGGCATTAACACTTTTAGTGATAAAAATATATACCTACACGTACACACGAAAGCTGCATTGTAGAAAAAATTATTTAGCCAAGTCGTTGACCCCACTTTTATTATGGACCTAATTTATTAGTCATCTGTAGTTTGTATGTCCGGGGTCACGATAACTTTTGAACGGGTTAACATTTTTGAATTCTGATTTCAGTAATCAATACCTTAGGTCAAAGCTGACGTTAAGTTCCGAGATGGGCATAACCTGTTACCGGGAACGGGGTCACAGGTTTCGGTAAAATATTTTATTACATAGCAAGGTACAAGTTGTGATGCATCAAAATGTAGCTACTGCTGAGAATAGAACAGTGATACTAATTTTGGAATTACGCCTAAAGGTCTATTATTACATCTTGAATTGTCCAGTTTATTTCGTAATTATTTCAATTGTAGGTGAAATATTATCCGATTTAAAGGAATATGAATTATTTGCTCGTTTGTGGTCGACCCATTTCATTGTCTGCATCCAAGGCTTTTGATAGTACCAATTATTGCATTTCAACTCAATAATCGCAAATTCCCCCATATATATGACTAAACTATTATATTATTCACGTCCAGTTGCGAATAATATTCTTTGGAAAATTTTGGTAAATATGTGTAAAATCAATGTACACAAAATAATGTTTTTAAATGCAACAAACATGTCACAATCACAACAACTGGGACTAACCACATTACGCAATCGTATTTAGTACTTGCTTTCCGTGGATACGGTTTATAGCGAAAGCATTTCCCATTCACCACAACCAAACTTGGATGCACGTTAATAACATTGCACAACCAAGATCATACACAATATTATAAATGCAAGACTAATGCACTTTAGCGTTTTGCATAGAATGATCATGTGATGCAATGATAACTTCATTTCGTTAACAGTATACAGTTGCACGTATTCTATTCCCAATTGAGTGTATATATAAGTATAAAAGACAAACTTCTTCATATAACAAACATCATTGTCAGAGTGTATTTGTTTGTTTCAGGTAAATACAAAAACAAATGTCGTTTATTATATTGTCAAATTTTTCTTCAAAATTTCTTTACCGATGCAACAGTGTGTGCCAAAGAATCCTGAAAAAAGTCGTGTAAATGTATAGTGTAAAAGTAAGCCATAATTAATTTAAGGAAAATTAACAATTTTTCTTGGCGACATTTTACTTCACGTGTACATAGTTAACTAGCTAAGATAACTAGTTTTTGCTGTTGGTTTTGTGATTGCCGTAACAGCAATGACTTTTTACCGCAATCGAACATACTGCCAAACTTCCGGATTCAAAAGTATAAAGCTGGACGAAACACAGGTTGCGAAAAGAATCATCATGAACCACCAAAGCCATTTCAGCGGCACTCACCATCCTCATATAGCAGAGGCGATGTCGTTCTGTTTAAGACTAGAACAAGCGATTATTGCGTCGGAAATTGCAACCAACAAAGTCCGATTCCTAGTCGTGAGAGAAGAGCAGTTATATCAAATGTATGAAATCATAAAAATAAAAAACACAATTACAATTCACATAAAGTTTGACTCTGAATGCTCGTTTCATCGTTTGATTGCGGTAATTCAGATATCATGCGATACACACGATTTTATCATTGATTCCTTGGTTCTATTTAGCAAAATAAAAAAGTGTTTGTATCCAATTTTCATTAATCCTGATTTATTAAAACTGGTATATGGCAGACAACATATTGATGAGTTTAAGAGAGATTTTGAACTGTATTTTGTTAGTGTACTAGACTTACAAAATGTACACAAACAGTTTACTAGCGATACAAAAGATAAATGTTTTAACGATTTTGTCAAGTTCTATGCAGATAAAGTAACAAACAGAAGTGATCAAGCTTTTGAGTTTAGGTACAGACCGTTACAGCACAACGTTATAAATCTCGCACGGCAAGAATCTGCATTGTTGTTAGAATGCTGGGAAGAAATGAAAAAAGCATATAACTACAAGTTATTACTCCATTTGGATTATCAACCTACTCTCTTATTTGTATGCAGACCGTATATTCTTCCACAACCAAAATCAGTAGAACAAGGGTGGAACAATGTGTTAAGAAAAATGTCAAAAAACAAATACAAACAACGCCTGTTCACACGAGAAAAATATTTTCCTATATTCAAATGCATTTGGACTTGGAGAGAAAAAACCGCAAAATTTATGAATTCCTCCTTACATCAAGTATTGTCATTGACCGACATCATACAACTTTGTATCGTGCAACCTAAAAATGCAAAAATGATAGAAAATATAGTTAAGCAAACAACTAAATGGCGACGCGACTACAAATTAAGTTTACTTTGTGAAATGGCCAAAAGCTTTAATAATGAACAATAATTTTAGATTTTATTAGACTAAATATTGAAACCACGAATACATATACAAAAATTCTTGAAATTGTAATAATGGAATGGATAAATACATAATATTATCAACGTAAACATCTTAGGTCTTAATTTAACAATAATAACAACTTTTTAATATGATTAAATTATCAAACATCAAAAATCATGTAAAGTTTAAAATTGCAACTAAGGATAAAATATAAAAAGGATTATGAAATTTATTTCACGAAGGTCCTAATGCATAAAAATGCATTGAAACTCATCCTACATTACCCACATCCCATGACAACCATCCTATCCTTAAAATAGTGTTATCAAAGTCAATTTTAAACAAATATTATCACACACAACAGGCTAATTTTAGCTGTCCACACCCGACATCCAAAACATTACCACCTACCATAAACACCAAAATACGCAATTCGGTCAATCTGTTGGTGAAAATCACATGATTGATATTACGTAAACAATAAAAGCAAACTAGAACCAAAATGTAACTTTAAAACCTGAACATATATAGTTGTTACAGTAACGGTTCCAAAATAAGTGCAAATTTCAAAATATGTCCATAGATTAGTATAATGATAAAATGAATACCCAGGACATCATTCATGTAATATTTAGTAGAAAAAGGAGACAATGCAATCCTAAGCAACATTAGTTGTGTTTTGCAAAATAAAAATAGCGGAAACAAAATGCACCCCAGTGCAATATAAACATTAAACAGGACATGGCTAGTTGGGAAAGCGATCAAGATAACGCCAACGAAGCCCAGTTGTAATGTTAGGCGGTATAGTTTTAACACTAAACTTGTCACATGGATATTGATCATAAAAGCCCATCCTGTAACAACCAATGAAATGATAGCAGTCGCAAACGCAGCTGTGATTACAATTCCATTATCGTATATGACTAGAATGATTCCCATTAATGATGAACACGATAAATTATACAGGGTTAAGAGAGAAAAATCACAAAGGTTACTCTTCAGAACTCTGCCATAAGAACAAACTACTAGTACCATGAAAGTAACCAATAACCGAAAACCAATAGAGTCAACTACATTGATATGTTGGCCAAAAATATTCCCAGTCTTATGCAATGACATGCATGCAATGACGACCAATGATAGTGATAACTGCAAAGAAACCAATCCGTATACTTTTATAATAAACATAAATGGATCAGTTTCAACATAAACTGTAGCTCTATATACATCCCTATTAGAATTTGTATACGGACGACGCATTGTTGTAGCTCTCGGTATTTCCTGCTGCTGCTGTTGTCGTTGGTGGTGGTGGCTGCTTTTTTGTACACAACCTGTTTTATAGATGTAAATCAATAAATCGGAATAAATGTCACATAATTTTAATACATGGTATATACAAATTACACCCAGTATTCACAGAAAACAGTCATTCCCAATCTTAATATCATGGATTGGTTTGTGATGTTTTATATTTAACTTTCGCTTTAATAAATCTTGTAATAAACATTATTGTGTCACCTTATATCAACGTATAACCATGTGAACACTAAATCAATCAATGAAAAAATCAACGAGATCTGTTTTTACTAGTACAGATCTGCTAATAAACTGAAACTTGGTCGTTGAAGTGGTATAAAAATAAACAATCTTAACTGTGAAATATTAAGGCCTGAATAGAAATAAACACACATTAATAGTAATATTTTTGGGTATTCAACAAGCCAATATTTCCAATAAGGTTGGTATTTTAATGGTACTTTTACCTTGTATTGCACCACGATGACAACGACCACGAAGGCCAAGAAGAAGATACCGACTATTATTACCAAGGATAATGTAACATACAGTCAATCATTAAGCCAATATGAATGTCATTCGTGATACATGGAGAAGCATTATTCATATCTAGTATCCAAAACTTTTGTGATTAACTTTTATCACATACTTTCTACCTAGTCTTTAAACACTGTATATGATGGAAGCACTAACACAACAACTACTACTGATTACTAAGATTACAATATATATAAAGGCTTGAATTGTAATTTTGCTGAATTTTTTGGCTTTGTCTTTGGAGTTTTGGATACATTGGACACGCCTCCTTCTCTGTTCATATTGTATATGAATACTAAAAACCACAAGTCGACAAAGCAAATTTGACTACTATGGTTTACACTACGTTAAGTATGATTTTCACACATATTCGGGTGCACACTGACAGCGTAGTGTAACGCCAGAACAAAATGCAGTAAACTTCTATTTGAATAGTGTATATATATTCCACAAATGCTCGGATCCAGTCATTACTAACTGAGCGTCTTAAGCTAAAACAACAGCTGCCTGCTGAGTCGGCCGGAACATTTAATAAAAAAGAGGTATGATAGAAAATAATTGGAAACCATTACTCATAAACACTCCAGATATCACTCAAACATTAACTTAGTCACTCGTACTGTATTTCAAATGAGTGGGAGTAGTTGTGACGATTGGAATCGAGTATCTCGAGTTTTATCTTCATTCAATTCGATTGGATGCAAATAATAATGTCGTGTTTTTTACATATTGAACAAAATCAATCAATATGCAACCAAGGTTTATTTATAAAAAAGACATCAATACCTTACAACGAACAGTTTAGTGACCAAAACGTGCAACTCAAAATTCGTTACTAGTAAGGCAATGTTTATACATCACCTGGAAATCGAACACGAACCTGTAACCCATAATATCGTCCATTTTTCTACCAGAGGTAAGTCTAATCATTCTTGAACAAGTAATAAGCTTTTTATATGTATTATATCATACAAATTAACTTTAATAACTTTAACAGAGGTGTAGTAATAAAATTGTAATTAATACATAAAGGTTTTTCTACCACAGGTATCCCAATTGGCCAACAAAATTGGATCAAATTCTTTGTTTAAACTCAGATACCATGTCATATGTTAAATACTATAAAATGATCACAATATTCTGACTAAAGCATTGTAAATTCTATACATCATATAAACCAGCCAATTATAACTTAAAATAGTTGAAACACACATAAATCACAGCTACCTTAAAAAATTGTAGGGTGATTAAATACAAAGTGTGTCACATGCTGGAAACATGACAGATGCGCTATTTTCAGATTTGCTTGCATATAAATGTGAAAGTCATCAAATAGTTTATATCCTTTTTGGTGTCGTTTGTGTGTTGTGGATTACATATTTTGTACACAAAATTTACAAGAGCATAATTGCCCATTTTGAAAAAAAGAATTTGTTAAATACACACGACTCACCACCAGGCGTCTGCAGTAGTTCTAACATTCGCCCATTTACGCGAGTATCAACTGTATCTACTCCACCATTTCTTCCGTCGCCTACTCTTGATAAATCATTAACTGATTTTTTAAACATGTCTAACATGCATTTCCAAGCACGGTCACAAGACCCATTCGTGGAATTAAGAAATGGAACACCAATAGAACTAGATGAAAATACACACACAGATCTAGAGCCTATGAATATCTTAAATTGGAGAACGTTCCCAACATCTCGAGAAAGCACGCCTACTCATTATCCATCGACATCAGCAGCAATACCAATTTCGAATCCGTAAGGAACAAACCGCTAAGCATCTTCATAATCCTCAATGGCCACCTACAACAAACTATACCAACAATAATAGCGTAAATATCTGGTTACATATGTTAAACAACAAGCGGCTAACGTCATTGCAAAGTTATATGCCGTTGATTATATCTATCGTGAATATAAATATTCGACTCATCTTAACGAGCAAGATTAGGTTTTGTCATTATACTTATTTTCATCAACTACCAATCTTACTAGTTTGTGTATGGATAAACTATTCAATAAAAAATAAAAATACCCCTATACACATAATAAAACACATTGAAAGGTTAAGCTGACTCGTTTAAGAATTAAGTAGCTGATGAACTATTGAAAGAATAGACTTGCGTAAAAAACATGTCATTGACATCGTTTCAGTACATTACACATTGTTTTTAAACACAATGTGATATTTAAAGCTTTATTTACCGAATATATGATACTATATGTCTATCCTAATTATGATTATTCGTATATTATCATTCCTCATAAGCAATTTGATTTTAGCCCTTATATTATCCTGTGTGTCTTTTATTTTATTATGCAGTTTAATCGTAACAGTAATACATCTTAGACCACACTCTTTTTAACATCAGTCAATTAGATACTATTAAGGACAACTTTGGTAAAACATGTAGCCAATAGCATATACAAAACACATGCACTGACTGACTGACTGTACGTATTTACACAAATTCTAAATTATATTCCGTCTGTGTATGGCCTAGCAAAGAGTTGAAAATCTTTGGGTATCCGTACTTTCTCAAGTAATTGAAGACAAAAGTTGTTTTTACTGTTGAAGATTGTATTTTATGGACAGACTGATTATCAAATGACGTGTAAACTCTTAATTATATGGTAAACTCTGTACGAATTCTCCTCATCCATTATTAAAATTGGGTTATATCTCCGGCTCGCAGTAGTCTTTGTTCTGTTATTTATTTTAGCTATTTACATTATCAATTTCCCCTTTGTATTCTAAATCTAGTTATTTAAGTTTTTGGAATTTAATATGACTCGGATGAACGTAAATTGTATAATATACGATGTCTTTCTTATATTTCTGTCTTGTCTCCTGTTCCCTGAACTAACATAACATAACATAACATAACAAACCTCAATCTGGAAATAAGTGATTATACTAAAAGAATATGTATATTGTATTCAATCAACCATTGACTAAGCCAGCAAAACAAATGGCAAAACAATTAAATTATTGCACGATTTATGTATGAGTCGCATACCAAATATAATTTTTAGTCATTTAACTAGTTGTACTTTTAAGACAGCATTTTGTGTTTTATATCCATGGGACTTCTAATCTGTGTGCATGCTTGGTAGTAAAGTGCAATCGAAAACAAACATGATTACATAGCTTGAAACAGTTGCTAGTACAGATAGCATAATTTACCTTCAACTTGATTTTTTTAGTAATGTATCCCTTTAATTTACATCTGTGAATTATAATTCATCAACAAATAAAAGTCTTGGTATTTGCAGGTTGAGATCCATCAGAGAATTTTTAAAAATAATTACTTATTAATTCGGTACTTTTATATTGAACAGTAAAATAGTCAACTTTACGACAGCCCATTAAAGCTATGAAAGAAATGATTGCTATAAAAATAAAATGTACAAATATTTTTAAAAAAATATAAAGCTTTAACGGACTTGATATTTTTTCATATTAATATTTTAATACAAAATTTATATTGCTTAGTATTTGGAACATTTTAACCACCAGTTGTCACAAAACTCTAATGAGTAAAAAAAGAAAAGGCAAAGTTTTCCATAATAACCTTTGAAATGAGTTATCAATTTTAAAACACAAAACTTCTACAATATCGCAACTAACACCTACTCCACGCATTGAAGTTACCGAAAACATCTTTAAAACATTAATGCAAAATCATTGTTGACTCCCATTAACATTTCATAAACCATTTCACTAATCGTTTCAAGACATATCGTGAGTACTACCAAAACAAATGACGATTGAAGAATTGCAATATGCCCCACATTTACGGTGAAAAATCATCTTTTATAATCATTGTGTCAATCAGAAAATAGCAAGACAGATATATGTTGACCATTATAAACTGTCCACACCTTTTCACATCAGCATTTTATTTTAATATGATACATGAAAATGAGTAAAAAAATAATGAAATGTGTTTAACCTAACATACGTTATGAAATGAAATGATAAAATTCTAGTCATTGCAATGAACAAGTAATAAATAAACCAACACCAAATCTACCAGCCAAAAATTTTTGTAAAAGAATATCTTCCATTTGTATTATAAAATTTGCTGCATTGAACACTTTTTATTTCTCTAATTAAACTACATGTAATTGAGACATACATCTCAGTACTGTTATATGAATAAATGTAAAAAAAAAATTCTCCTCTCATATAGGAATTAGATACAATCATTGCATTTATGTTGTCTACAATCAAAATGTACATTTCAAACTCATCATAATAATGTAACATGTACCAACTATCAATGTACCTGCACACAAATTGCCGAACTATCGAAAATTAACTCAGTAACATGATGTACCACAAACCAATAACTTAAATATTAAAATTATATTGTCCAACTTTAAATTTTTTTAGAAAGAACCTAGTAATTAAGCAGGGAGGTTTTTCTGAAAGTGTTTATTTTATATTATCTTCTGAGCTGCGATTTAGGTGGAAATACTTTAAATTGGCTCCATTTTGGTAAAAATGGACGTATGCAAAATTTTAGGTGCCAATGGTTGGGTAGCCTAACCCAACTAATGGTAGACGGGGTCTTGGCTTTTCAAACATGCGATTTCTGGGCAAAAATGCATTCTCTGAAAGCTTATTCAGGTATAAGGAATTCCCGCTTAATATTTATAAAAATCATGTCATTTACATGAATCGCTGGACATCAAAAGGTATTTTTTCAACAAACAAAAACCAAAATGTCTGAAAAACCAAATTTTCCACCCGATTCCCCCCTCTGTAGCCATATCGCAGCTCAACCCTGTTTGTGGTTTCCTCGTTAGTGTTAAATCTTTTACTCTACCAAAACTAGTAATCAATACAAAGAATATAGATTGCACCTGCTCTTACTTTCTCAATAAACTTCACATTTCAAATTGTCTAGTCCATACAAATGACTTACGCGGCTTTGGAATATAACAAAACGCATGAAAAGGATGAGACGTTAACGTATACTTACTAATAAGACGCATTTAGATTTGTTTGTCTGTGTGACAAAAACTAATGTGCTGTATAATTTGCCTGGACTTCCAACATATTGGTAAGCAGGCATTTGATATGCTGGAAGTATAAATTATTTACACTATATAAATCCCAAATACCTTTTAACACTGCAATACACGACATGATAAGTAGGATAAAGAACAAATTAAACTTTACGTGTGTTTTTAAAACATATAAAAGCCTTCAGATCCCCGTTAATACCCGGCTGGCACTGCTTCCATCAACACGATAGTTTAAATACGTTTCCTGGTGTATTTATCTAAAAAAAATTATAAACCGAACTCCATAAAGGAAAGAGAATAGACAAATATTCGTAGGATAATGGACAACGAAAACAATAATAACAGCCCTGATGAATCAAACTTTGTCTCAAATAGAGGATTGACTTCCAACAGAGGAAGAGGTAGAGGAAGGGCTATAAACAGGGGAAGAGGTGGATCTTCCAGCAGAAGAACGAGAGGCGGAAACAGAGGCAGAAACATTGAACAAGACGACAGGATTGAATCAAGCGAGAGAAAACGAGAATTGAGGAGGACAACAAAGCAATGGAAAGATTTGCTACCAGCATACGACTTGTACTACCCAGATGGACATCCAAACCTTCCAGACTTTGCTGCCAAAATTGCTGCTGTAGAAAGTTACATACTTCGAAAAGGATTCACCGAGGACGTATCCATGTGGGAGGACGATAGCACAGATTATTTTCCAATTTGTGTTGAAGATATAATTTCGGATGTAAGCTTCTGCACTATATGGAAAGAGTTTGAAAAGCACCTGATCAGCGATCCTGATGAGACCGTTACTCTTTGGAGCGCGGTGATACACAAGGTTTATTACATTACTTCAATGAAATTGCAAGAATAATTTACGAATACAAGAAAGATTATAAGATTAAATGATAATTTACATTCGAAATTTGTACAGGTCGTATACAACGCACTGTTGAACAAAGAGGCCATTGATCAAAGCAATAGTGAATGTGGAGAAAGTCCAACTATTTCCAAAATTAGAGCCGGATTTTTTCAAAGCAAAAAAATGACCCCGTTGATTTTAATTAAGTCGGCATTGGTTGGTGAGTAATAAATGGATTCCGTGACCGACAAATTGCATGACAAGGACAAATTATTTACAAAAAAACTTTTAAAAATCGTTTTTAATTACTCTAGACAAATTTGTAACAATTCGAGGATCAATTATTCGCACTGAAATTATGCGTCCTTATTGTACTCGATTGGCATTTCAATGTCAAAATTGTAAGCATGAGTTTGCGATTCGACAACCGGACGGAAAGTATGCAGAACCAACAAACTGCAAAGAATGTGAAACTACTACCAAATTTGTAAAACTCCAGAGCTCTCCAAAAACTCTAATAATTGACGCAAAACGGATAAAACTTCAAGATTCTGAACAATTTAACGTTAGTTCATGGTGTTTGTAATATTAAATTTGTTAGAATATGTTAAATTCAATGTAAAATGTTGATAAATTCTATTACATGTGTCATTTAGGGGACTAGTGGCGAGGCGGCTCGTACAATTACATGTGAACTATTAGGTGGTCTGACTAATCAATGCTTTGCAGGTGATATTGTCACTTTAAGTGGAATCGTCAAAGTATGTTTTGAATTCAAACGTGTAACCTTTCGTAATTGACATAACAGTCGCATAAAATACTGGAATACTTTAACAGATTTACAATCAGTTTTGTTTTTCAGTTGGATAAGGTAAAACAACAAGAGGAACATAATTTACACATACCATACATTGAAACTACGGGCATTACAAAGGAGAAGGAATGTATGAGGGCAATGGGTGGACACTTAAAAGAGTTTACACTTCGGGATTATTATGCCATAAAGGTTTACTAATATTTAATGACAATTGCACAGCTTTAAATACTACATGGTAAAACCGTAAGTATGATATAGCTTGTTACTTTTAACTTAGAAAATTCACGAATCACCAGACCTTTTAAAGCTGCTAATAGCTTCTATATGTCCTTCGATTTTTGGACATGAAATGGTTAAAGCTGGATTACTTTTATGTCTCTTTGGAGGAACACCAATGGATGACACATCAAAGTCCAGAAGAAGCAACATCAATATGTTAATGATAGGCGTAACTATCTAACAAATCATATTTTGAATAGTATGTCCTTCACTAAATAATACGTCAGCCTTTGCATTAATATACCTTTTTATTTCTTCTAGGACCCCGGCATGGGAAAATCTCAAATGCTCAAAGTAATAACCTTAGTGGCTCCTAAAGGTTTGTTTTAATTTGATCGATTTACTAATACACTCTTCATCCTTTAACATTTTCTTTTATCATGGAATTAAAAGTTTCTTAAGGCTGGCTAAACCTTATAAATATTTTGTTGGATCCGAGACTTTTACATATTGTTGGCAGATGATAATGTCATAATCATAAACATACAATGCCTTCACCCAATACATACTTGTTGACAAAGTTGATAGCACATCCATTACCGGCCATTAGATTACAATTATCCACTTAATATTTCAAAATTATACATGAAATGGTTTATTTCAGCGATCTATGTGTGCGGCACCGGAAGTACGGTAGCTGGCTTAACAGCAACCATAGTACGCGAGGGAGGTGACGTTTTTGCTGATCCTGGAGCTTTGATACTGGCCGACAACGGGATATGTTGCATCGACGAATTTGACAAAATGACACCACAACATAATGTCTCTTAAACAAAATGTTCACTTTATTAAAACATTTTTATATTTTATGGTGTTTACATAACTCGTAATAGTTGCTTTTTCATATATTCCATAAAACATTTAGGCTTTATTCGAAGCAATGGAACAACAAAGTGTAACCATCACAAAATCTGGAGTTAGAGACACATATGACGCTCGAACATGTGTTATAGCAGCGGCTAATCCTATTAAAGGACACTATGACAAACGGATGAAATTGGAGGAAAACGTCAAAATAAGTCCACCGTTACTGTCAAGATTTGATTTAATCTTCCTTATGTTAGATATTCCGAATAAGGTATCTAGAATTTTAAAAGCACTAATGCTTACGTCAACACAAAACCATGTTAAGACTAAATAATCATATCCGCATATAACCAAAAAAATATGATTGAATGCAGAAATTTGATCAACAACTTATTGACAGTATGATGGGTATGAACACCAGATCACCAACTCCATTACAACCACATGAAGCTGAAAATAATGATCAACCTAACAGTTCTGCACATGCAACGTGCCTCAGGTAAAAGTTTACAAATATACGATACATATTTCAAATGTAAATCTAACTATTTATTTTTGTGTTAAGAGATAAAATAAAAACCACAATTGGAGAGGTCTTGGATTTGATACCACATGTACTAATTCGGAAATACATTGCGTACGCAAAGTTGTATGTCAAGCCACAACTCACTAAGGAAGCTAATGCATTAGTACAAAGGTACTACCAAACACTTAGACAAGAAAATGAAACTCGTGGTTCACTACCAGTTTGTCCAAGGCAACTAGAATCGCTGGTTAGACTAACGCAGGTAATCATTAGAAATAAATTTTACTTAAGCTCCCGTTCAGTCTGCAATTACAGCATTAAACCAATTTGTGCTTGTATTTCCATTGAGGCTCGAGCGAAACTAGAACTCCGTGAAGAGGCAAATGAAAACGATGCAGATGAAGTGTTGCAATTATTCGAATTTGGAAGAAAAGGGAATGAAAAGTCCGACGCAACCGAGCATATTGACTTATCAGGAGTATCCAAAATAAATTTGGAAGTTACGCAATCAAAATCAGGTGGAAATAAGGTATACGCGTATTATAAAATTAGCAACAAATAATCATTTTTTAAATGTTATCTTTTATTTTTATTTATTCTTTTCGATAGACAAAATATTTTCTGGCAAAAATACGGCAAGTAGCAAAAGCCCAATCAAGGAACATGTTTTCCTTAAACGAATTAAGACTCATCGGAGAGCAGGCGGGAATCGGAGGCGGTGTTACATCTATAATTGAAGTTTTAAACAGGGAGGGATTCCTTTTAAAGATGGGAAATCAAGAATATGAATTATATTCAACTGAATAGTTACTGACGGTTAGTATAATAGTTGAGGTTGCAGTAAGTATTCAAAACGTAATTACTGTTGCATTGCATAGTATTCGTGTTTACGTAGAAATAGTAGTTTAAGACACGATAAAGAAAGGAATTGTTCCTTTCAAATTCAGTATATAATTTGCGATGGTTTATTGCTACAGCATAAACACGTACATTTGAAACTACAGATAAAATAAAATCGTCTGCAACAAAATAGAGTAAGTGCAACATCCTTCTTACTCATAGTAAAAAACTTGATACCACTTAAAAAAACAGTTCAGGTTTGACTTTTCAGAGCAAAGTGAGAAATCGTATCATCCTTACAAGCGAGATTACTCATTCTGTTAATAATATTGGAAAAATATAAACAAATTAGGATCTGTGCTGAACGCTACCAAGATTACCAATAACAAAAAAACTTCAGACCACGTATTAAAATACAGTTAGTCATCAGAATGAGCGGAAAATCAATCAATTAAATCAATTTCATGAGAAACTGAATATAGCATAACATGATGATGCAATTGCATTATGCTTGGCTCAATTTGTATCATAGAAATATAGTTTTATATATCACTAACGAACATTTATTGATTTTTGATATTGCAATCTGTTATCATCTCAAAATAATCACCATATAATAATTCAATATTAAGCAAGCAAACTAAATCAAAAACAAAGTTAGAAAAAAACAAGCACAATTCGGTATTCTGCGCTTATACAAAGGATAAATGGAGTCCGGTTTTGGTGTCAGGTAAGTCTATTCATGACATAATTTTTTATGTGACACGTACATAAGAGAATTTAAATTGCATGCATACCTAAAATGAATAGGTGTCGTTCTCAAGGGAATAAATACAATATAGAAAGACCTTCCACCATGCTTTCAATGTAAAATTGGAGAAACTGGCTCACTTACATTCAAGCTTATAATTCGTATTCCTCGTAATGTTAAATTGGACAAATTTGGTGTACTAACAGGCATGGTGGGGAATTGTATTGCTCGTTATGTTAAATTGGACAAAATTGGTTTACTAACAGGCATGATAGGGAATTGTATTGCTGGTAGTGTTAAATTGGACAAACTAGACTTACTAACAGGCATGGTGGGGAATTGTATTGCTCGTTATGTTAAATTGGACAAAATTGGTTTACTAACAGGCATGATAGGGAATTGTATTGCTGGTAGTGGAAAATTGGACAAAATTGGTTTACTTACAGGCATGATGGGGAATTGTATTGCTGGTAATGTTAAATTGGACACAATATGTTTACTAACAGGCATGATAGGGAATTGTATTGCTGGTAGTGGAAAATTGGACAAAATTGGTTTACTTACAGGCATGATGGGGAATTGTATTGCTGGTAATGTTAAATTGGACACAATATGTTTACTAACAGGCATGATGGGGAATTGTATTGCTGGTAATGTTAAATTGGACACAATATGTTTACTTACAGGCATGATATGAAACGGTATTGCTGGTAATGTTAAATTGGACACAATATGTTTACTTACAGGCATGATATGAAACGGTATTGCTGGTAATGTTAAATTGGACAAAATGGGTTTACTTACATTCAAGCTTAGGAATTGTATTGCTGGTTATGTTAAATTGGACAAACTAGACTTACTAACAGGCATGATGGGGAATTGTATTGCTCGTTATGTTAAATTGGACACATTTTGACTCACTTACATTCAAGCTTAGGATTTGTATTGCTGGTAATGTTAAATTGGACACAATATGTTTACTAACAGGCATGATATGAAACGGTATTGCTGGTAATGTTAAATTGGACACAATATGTTTACTTACAGGCATGATATGAAACGGTATTGCTGGTAATGTTAAATTGGACAAAATTGGTTTACTTACAGGCATGATATGAAACGGTATTGCTGGTTATGTTAAATTGGACAAAATTAGTTTACTTACAGGCATGATATGAAACGGTATTGCTGGTAATGTTAAATTGGACAAATTTTGACTCACTTACATTCAAGCTTAGGAACTGTATTGCTGGTAATGTAAAATTGGCTTGCTCACACGCAAAGATTCCATATACTAACATCTCTTAATATGCTTTCAATAGAAAATTGGAGATATTGGATTTGTTACAGCCATACATTCTATATAAGTCTACTCATAGCATTAAATCGAAAATGTACGGGAACCCAGCCTCATGTTACGTTGTATAAAGGAACAATGTAAACGTCTCTCGTTCAGTCTGGTTTTCAGTTCTCAGTTGCACTCATACAAGACCCGCAGCTCAACGAGTGAAAATAACAAACCATATCCTGGATTCATTATACTATAATTGAGTTGGAAAGAATCTACAATTCACTGCGGACACACAATTTCTTTTTAACACATAAATCGGCAATTGCTAACAAATTGAAATTTTAAGATGTATAGTCAACTGCAAGCGTTTGAAATTTCACTAACTAAAACAAGAACAGAAATAACTAAATTATTCATATCAAAGCTGCACCACACACTTCTGAAAGAGGTTAGTAACTGAAAATGTTTTTCACAGCTTTAAATTGAAAATTATATAATTGGTTTTTCTTTCTTTTCACTGTAATATGTTGGTTTGTACAGATTATTATGCTAAAACGAAGATTTCAAAAAGAGATGGCGCTTCTACCAGAAAAATCTGATCAACGGATATACAATGAGCGCGTTTACATAAAATTGGATGCCAAATTCAGGAAGTATCAAATAAAAATGTACAAGGCAAGAACGAGGGCATCCAAGGAAGAAGATGTTTTGGGTGAAGACGAAATCAATTTTGTTGATTTGGAGAAAATGCAGGACGAGAAAAGAAACATTGTGTTAAAAAAATACAAGACTATTGACAGGTAAGAAAAACGTTTTCAATATGCTATATAATGATTGGTTAATAATGAGTTTTATTTATAAATGCAGGTATATGTTAAATTGTTTCCAAGTATTCAAAGGATTAGAATCTGATATAAGGGCTATAAAACAAAAGTATGTGAAGAAAACGGTTAAGTGAACGGAACAAATTAGAACGATGGGTGCAACCGTTCAAGTTATAATCGTAAAAACATTTTTAAACATTATATTAGAAGCAGTTATTGAAGCAAATTTGAGTAAGATTGGAAATTACGGAAATTTAGACCGCTTCTGGCTTTGGCATATGTAATTTATATATTAATTGTTAGTTATGTAGTATATTACCTGTTTTCTTTGGTATAACTGAACAGTGTGAATATAAATATAACATAAATGCTTCATCATGAAACTATAATGTATCATATTTTTACTCAATGTTATGTCTTTGCACAATAGAAATAAATAAATTGATGTGAGACCAAAATATTTTTAAACCTTCTACATTTAACGCACGTTTGAAACAAAATTACGTGTAAAAAAACCTTTTTGCACCTGCTGGATCTAATTGTTAAAATTTAAATACTTTTTTATGACATGGCATATGTACAAATAATGTAACGTTCAACCTTGTAACATGCAGTACAATTCGACAGTGTGGTTATACACTATGCTAATAAATGACAGTTTCTGGATCTTTAACATTATGTACACACCTTCTCTCTGAAATCTTTTGCAAATTTGCACACAATATTCTGTAAACATTAATGGTAAGGGCTGTATAGGACTGTGCACTGTCGTAAAGTAAGGACAAGGAGTCGGAACGCGCTCTTCACATAGAAAGGCCATGTGTCGAATAAATTGAAGTTTTGTAATCAACAATTTTTTAATAATTTCATCTTCATCGAACCAAACGGGAAACCTTCTGGGGCCTTATTCAGAGGTAGGGTTTATCTTCAGGTTAATTTGACCCCGAGGGTAACCTGAAGTTAAACCCTGTATTCACAAAATAAACCCAAAGGTTTTCATGATCGGGTATGTTTTACCTACGATTAAACCCCAGGTAAAACGGTTTCGTTAATGGGGCAACGTAATACTGCCGCCGAGGCCAAATATGCAGCATTTTCTGAGCGCTGCATATTGATGATGATTGGACTGTGGCTTGCGATGTATTACCGTTTTAAGCTCCTAAAGGAAACCTTGTTTATCAAACGGAAATTTTTTCTTTGTTTATCGATATTGACAATTAATTTAGTGCTTTAATTGTAACTTGTTTTGAGTTGTGGTAAGTTAATAATCAACTTCGTACGTATGGTGTTGTGATTTAGTCATTGTTCAATTGTTGGTAAGTATTTTTTTAGCATTCATCATTTATATGAATATTATATCATTTATCTGACTTTTTGTTTTGATTGTCATTAATTGATTTATTGCAAGATTTGTTAACTGCTGGCTGCGATTTGTTTTGAATATAACTGTTAATGATAATGATGCATTTTGTGAATTTATTGTACAAGTAAAGTTTTATTGTAAACAATTTATTGTAGAAAATAAAGAGGACTATTCTATATACTATCATCCCTTGTATTTAATTCGTTTGATCGTTGATTTTTAACCTTGGCTTTTGCCCTTTCTCCGAGAAGGTACTACATTTCCAAAAAATTATTTTTAATAATATTTTGTTATTGCTGAGAGTATAAAATGTGGGTTTTAATATTTTAGGCTACTTTAACATGGATGAGGGGAAGCCAAGTGACGAGACAGTCAAGCCACTGGCCTACATTTCGAGGGGTCGTGGAAAACGTCGGGATGGGAATCCACCTTACGAACCAATGGAGTATTCTGATGATCAAACACCGGATTTCAGAAAACAAAAGAACGGGAACACCAACTCAGCACGACCAGAAAATACAGGAGCTGGTGGTGATAATCGAAGCTATAAATACGACCATCGCCGACAAGGCCCCACTGGAAATCGGCAATTTCCTGTTTACCCAAAGCAAAATTACGATCAACAGAGACCTCGAGGTTTCTATTCAGGACAAGGGAGTTTTGATGGAAAGAATGAAAACAAAGGAAGACAGTTTACTTCTCAAATGGAAAGTCAACATTCGTCTAGTGATGGACAAAACTTCAGACGCGGACTCGGACGTGCTAGACATGATCAACAAAATCAACGTTATGCTTCATCGGCAAAGTTATCAGCAGCGTGAAGCGAATGACAATCAAAGACATACACAATATCAGCGTGGCTAGTGGAATCAAGAAGGAGGTAATGACAGACGAGATCATGTGGAAAGTAAGCAGTTTGAATCGAGAGGTGGACATCACAGCAGGATGAATACAAATCAAGAAGACCAACATAAAAATCGCTCCTTTCTAAGACCTAGTTGGTTTACTTACAATAGTAATGATCCTAATGCTAAACCAAGTCAGAGAGAGTGGGACTATATTAAAGAATGGCTGGATTCAGGTTCAGGACGTCGTGATGACAAAACAGAGCAAGTTCCGAAGTTAGGCACTAACGTTGTCGTCAAACACGCTGATTATGACGACTGGGATGCCCCAAAAACCTGTACAGATTCAGTGACTGACAGTAACACTGGTGAGTTGGTGGTTAAAAAACCGAACATTTAACAATAATATTTTGTTATTACTGAGAGTGTAAAATGTGGGTTTAAATATTTTTAGGCAACTTAAACATGGATAATGAGGGCGCTGGAAAAGTAGCGAAAGGTACCAATCCTACCCATGTCGATGTTCCAACAAGCAAGATGATGCACGTTGCTGCCAAAAGCGTTCCACCAAGAAAGGGCCGTGATCACTCAAATTTTCCACTGGCCAATGAAGCTGCGATACCTACACAAATTCAACAAAATTCCAATGATTGGGTGGATAGTGATGATGCAAAAGACATTTCTGAATCTCAGCAGGCAGAACTAGAATGGGCAGCATCGGCGAATTCTTGGGATAAGATCGGATTTCTCCTCGCCTTCTCGCAATACACGGGTATGGAGGAGAACCACCAAGCCAAGAATATTTGTTCGAATGCGAACAAGAAAGAACACAACAGAAAACGGCCCTGGGTTGGCTCTAACCCTGAAGATAGTTTTAATAAGCGGAAGAGATTATTGGAAAAAAGTGAAGGAGAGAACCCAAGTATCGAATTTATGCCACCAAAGACCCCCCCATTATCACGGTCGGTAGTATCAAGGTGTGGGGAGGGTCTAGCGTGGTGGCATTGCTACAAGGATGTGGTTGCGTACGACACAGAACAAGTAACTTTGCTTGGCGACACTGGAGCATCGGGGATTGCAAACATTCGGGGTGGGAAGGTGGCAGTGGTGGACTCCAACCTAGAAAATATATATTCTGCGGATATTTACCACAAACCAGGAACGTTTAAGACAAATCTGAAGCAGGTTGCTGTCAGTGGAATCAGGAAATTTGATTTAATGAAAGGGAAAGCAATGCATTTAGTGACGAAGAAATTAAAGGCAGTAATGGACCAAAAACTTGTCATAGTCGTGGGTGGTTCAACAGACTTCCTTTGCGTGGATTTGAACACTGCCGATTTGAAGATTTTCGATTTACAGACGTTTTACAAGAGAACACAGGAAGGTACATCCAACTTACAGCCCATGAGTCTTCGTGATGCATATTTTATGGAGTTCAAAGAGGATTTTCAAGGAAACAAAACTCATTTGGCTGAAAACGATGCGAGAGCCACAATGAGGTTGTTTATAAGTGGATACGTGAAAAGGAACTTTGGAAAAGCTACAATGAATGACAGGAACCATTTTGAAATATTCGACGGTGCTACAAAACTGAAGAAAATGGACGAAAAGGGGATGTTTCACTGCAAAACGGATAAAGTTTTCAAGAATTGGAAAGAGAGGCGGTGCACTTGTTCTTCCTGTTCTCGAATTTGACAGTGATACTATTGACCGTTGTACTAATATGGATTATGAGCGTTTGGTAAGCACAACTATGACGGAGAACAAGCTAAGCAAAAGTACGATGCATTTAATTAATGAACTTGTGTGTGTAGACTAACACCAAGATTTTATGATATGGATGTTGATGTTGTGATTTGTATTGTTTAGAAGAAGACGTCGGCCAAGAAATAAATTACGCTCTTAAGGATAAGTTGGTGATGTCGGAAGTTGTGGAAACACCTCGCCGTGAAGAAACTGAAATTTACAAACTTCCAGACCACTCTACTGTGGATAAAGGAGATCATGATTGGTACTGTTTCCACTGTCACCTTGGGGGACGGATAGTCAAATGTAAGGACTGTCCACGGGTCTATTATTTAGAATGTCTTCCTGAGGAACGTAAGCCAGAGAAGGATCTCTTTGTGTGTCCTGCTTGCCATGTAAGAATAAAAAAAGTACTGTTATCTATATGGTGCTTAGTGCTTGATTGAATGATGTTGAAGTATTCGTATGTTTTATTAGTTGATGAGTTGCTAGTTTTATTTAATGTAAAACAAAAGGTATTGAACCAGCTTCTACAATATATTTGTGAGCGCTTTAGATCATGGAGCATTGAAAATTTGGAGAAATGCAGCGATAAAGTGTGGCCTCTGAACTCAACCAAAAACGTTAAAGATGCATGGCGATTCGATTTACTGGTGCACATGCCCATATCTATTCTAAGTATTCTATCTCTAAAACTAATTCTTTGTGCTGATTTGCTAACGAAGTCAAAATTTGCTCAGCTCTTAATGGAAGTCTTGTTTGGCCATAGGTATACATCTCTGGAGGAGTTTCAAATAGATTGTAAACGCTGGTTCATGCTATTGGCGTATACTTTGGAGTAGATATGTTGAAAGGTGGACAGATCGGACAGGCATTCATACGGGATGCTCTTCATGACATTCAGGAAATAAAACTGTGTCACGATTGCTTTCGAAAGTCAAATGAAAAAAATCACGACTGGTGGTTTTGTTTGCCTTGTTCGATACAACACGAAGTTGTGTGGGCTACGCAAACAGGGTATCTGTATTGGCCGACAAAGGTAATTTTTATATTTATGACATAACTTCCACCGCTACTCCTAAAACCTCAAGAAAGTCTGATGAAACAAAAGCAACTCCATAGGCCAATGGCACAGCAACTTCAACTCCAACCATTGCTGGAAGTCCAACATGAATTTGGGCGATACCCAATCAAAATCAGGCGGAAATAAGGTATTTGCGCTTTATAAAATTTTCAGCAATCATTAAACGATTAATTTGAATAGTTTAAAATTAAATTTATTGTATCTTTAATGGAAGACAAAAAAGTTCTCGGCAACATTACGGCAAGTAGCAAAAGCCCAATCAAGGAACATGTTTTCCTTAAACGAATTAAGACTCATCGGAGAGCAGGCGGGAATCGGAGGCGGTGTTACATCTATGATTGATTTTTTAAATAGGGACGGTTTCCTTTTAAAGATGGGAAATCAAGAATACCAATTGTATTCAACTGACTAGTTACGGACAGAAAGTACGATAGTTGGTTAGTCGCAAAATTGCAGTAAATATTTATATGGTATCCATATACAAGTAGAAATAATAGTTTAAGATACGGTAAACAAAGGAAATGTTGCTTTCAAATTCAATACATAATTTGCGATTGTTTATTGCTACACCAATAACAGGTAAATTTGTATGGATTTTAACACATTTAAAACTGCGGCCTAAATAGAATCAAACTCTATTGCAACAAATGTGCTAACCTCATTCTGTTTAGTACATCGAGAGAAAAATTAACCAAAAGTCGTCCTTTAGAAATACAACACAAGGTGATTGCTTCTGAACGCAACCAAAATTTCCAACAAATAACAAACTTTAGAAATACATGTTAACAAGCAATATGATATCAGAATAAATTCTCACATTGTGCCTAAAACCTAACATAAAACCCACTGCTGCGATACATTTATTTCTTTTCTGCTAACCTTGATAATATTCATACAATGCCTAAAAACATGTTTTATTCTATAATTGTTATTTCTTTAATTTATTGTGAACTTAAACCCCAATTGTAAGATTGAAATATATCTCAATTCTGACTCGCACAATTTCAATATCACTAATCAACAATTGGTGATTTTTTTATAATCTTGAAAAAATCGAAAACAACTCCAGCCAAGTCGATAAATAATTAACAAGCCAAGTTGATCCAATACGATACTAGACACAAGTGCTATGTTAAGTGATAGAAGTTTGTAATTTTTTATTAAAAAAAATTACGCTGGAAAACTGTTTTAGTAGACGTACTTATACAACACAAAAGCTATCGTACGCCCATTGACTCTATTATAGTTTCTCGCATATAGATTCCTCAACCATGCAATTGTAATGTAACAGCAAACTTTTACTTTAAGCCAGATAAAATAAATTTATTATAACACATTTGCATATGAACTTCCTGCCTGAGGTATTTACATATTTTGAAACATACCACAACAATTATGTTACTTTTATTTGGTTTTGCACAATAGAATCACTTTTGGTCTTGTGATTTGTATTCTCTGTACCTTCATTATGTGATGTAAATGTCTTAATATTCAATAGCTCTACTAAATGCATGGCTAAACTAGTTGAGTAAAATTCGCTTTTTTATTACAGAAAACATTCAATAAAACACATATAGTTTCATGTTAGGTTCAACTCGTAATTTTTCTTGCAATATACAAATCTATAAAATTATGTAAAGCCAAAAAAAATTAAGTATTATACCTTAAACATACAATGTATATGTATATATATGTATATTTGAGACTGATTATTTTCATCTTAAACAATGTTTTCTTACACACTAATACTCCATTACAAACCAAACCCAATGTGTTACCCAAAAAAAGTGAGAATTTCAGTAATTTTTTACCAAAATTTTAGTTTATATTATTTGAAAAACTACATATCATTCCGTGATACGAAACATGCAAATATCTACGGCTTTGTATTTGATTAAGTATCAAGTGAATCCAATGGTTTAAAAATGTAATAAATTGCTAAAGCAATTCATTAAAGATCGCCAGTGGTCGATCGTGCTTCGCACGATCTCCAGTTAGAGTTAGTCTATGTATGGTTTTTTACACCATGTTGATAAATTACATTTTCTGGATCTTTATCATTATGTACACATCTCCTCTCTGAAATAGTATGCAAATTATTACATATAGACCGATATTTTTTCCACATTTTTGGTACTGGTTTTATTTGACTGTGCACTGCATTAAAGTAAGGACAAGGAGTCGAAATGCGCTCTTCACATAAAAACGCAAATTCTCGAAGAAATGGAAATTTTGGAAGCAATATTTTTTTAATCATTTCTCGACACAAATCGAAACCTGTTAGGGTTAGTTTAACAACTGACCCAATCTGCTTTACAACATACGATCGTATTTTCATCTGTTTCCTGTTTTCCCAATAAACATCCAAATACAACTCCTTTGCTGTATGTGCGGTTTGATCGATGAAAACAATCAAATCATTCACGGTGCCAAATTTCCAATCTGGAACCTTCCCACACCTACTGACGCTTAATCTTTCCAAAGATTCTGCAGATCCGATTTTAGGCAGGAAAGATAAACGCTCTGTTGTTATTAGAAGATTTTTTACTTTAGGCAATCTTACAATATTTACTTTGTTGAAGCAAAACATGTCTAAAAATTCTAAATGTTCAGTTAAACCTTCAAATGGCCATTTCTTTGTTTTTACTGGTTTTTCTACTTGACTTCCATCTTTATTTACAACATTGGTATATATCTTGTAATTGGAAAGGATTTGTAAGGTGGTTAAGCTTGGTAAAGATGGAAGATTAAAATGTCCAGAACGAAAATCCTCATCTCCATCAACGCACACTGTAACGTCACTTAAAACCAACGCCTTCAAATTATTGCATGCTTTCAAGATGCTACGTAACCCGCTAATGTGCATGTCCATTTCCCACAAACATAATACTGACAAATATCCCCCAAATTCTTCAAATACCAAATTCTCTTTAGATAAACTCGTATACATACCAACACGAAAACTAAACTTCAATGTCTTGGCTGGAAATGGACAACTTGCTCTATAGTCACCTTTAAATGGTGCAGATACATGATCCACACCGTTCCGTGTTGGTTTTGCGTAAACAAGTTCTTCTACGGAGAATGGAAACTTTTGACAGAGGTACCTGTTTGGGCACCATAATTGAAGACAAGAAATTAATTTGACCGCCATAATATCGTCCACAAGCTGCCTCCAAGCCCTATTGACCAACCGGTAATTGATGCAATTCCCAAATTTGACATCCCATTCAATCCGCCCTTTTCTGGTGATTGGGGTAGTTTTCACTTGTAAAGTTTGCAACATAATTTTCTCCATCAACTAACAATAAACAAAACCAATAAATTCACTTATATTTCCTTGTTTTTGTATACGGCAATTATAATTGTAACAATAATACTACTGTCACTTACCTCTGGCGGTAAAGCATAAATATCAACAATTGGTTGCTCCATTATTTCACTGCTCACAGGACGTCAAAATTGAGATGAATGTAATGTAATGCAATGTAAAAACTCTCTCCAATTCCAATGCTCTTTAAACACTAAACGATTTCGTTACTCGTAAATGTTCAAATATTTTTTTAAATATTTATTTATTTCGGTAATTAAATTAAATAAACAAAAGTTTTACAATGATGCTACTTTAACACTTTTTGTGCCAGAATACTGATAGTGTCCGGTCGCAACATTGATATGCTTAACATCGCAACCCATGCTTAACACGTTGTAGTAGGCTGCAGTTGCTGTTTCTGATTCGGTATCTCATCAAAGACTGCAAAAACGCAAAGCCGCTTCAAATAGTTTTATATTAAATCCACTCACGGAACAAGACACTCACACATGCGTTGACGGTAGTAGGTTTATGAAAAGACATTGTGCATGCATACTTGCAGTGAGGTAGAACACTTTTGTAGTTTAAGCTTTTATGACGAGAATAATGTAGACACATTTTTACTAGCCCTCTTATGTTTTTCTAGTTTTCTTTCCGTTACTTTTCGTTTATTTGCAGTATTTTCCATTCTTTCTGATTACGAGTTATCTCCATTCTTTCGGGTTGGCGTTCGGTCATGTCTATGGGAACATTATAGATGATCCTAATCCTTTTCAGTTTAGACAGTACTCCAAATGCCAGTTTCTGAAACTTTTCATGCAATTCAACTCTTGCCAATGGACTGTCCATCCTTATATCATGCTCAAACGCCAACTCTTCCAAATTTTCACACTTTCTATGAACAAATTGCCAAAACCAACTATACCTAATGTTGGTTAATAGAGTGCCAACTCTTGTCAACTTGGGCAATAGTGACATGCTTCCCTCGTTGATCACAACCTCCTTTTCATCATTGCATATGTGCACATTTAGGTAAAGCGACGTTAATGTCGATTCAAATCCGTTTGCTATATCCTGTATGTCATGAATAGATACCCTGTCCTTTTTTAAATTTGAATTTAATAAATGAATCTCCTGCATCTTTGGCAAAACCTGTTTCTTTAAAATCTTAATCACATGCCCGTAATCCCCTTCACCGCTGACACTCAATCTCTCCAAATTTTCAAGCTTTTCAGTGTACCAATAGATGTCCCTGTTCCAAGCGTCGAAAAACATAAAGTTACAATTCATAGTTTTTATATTTTTTCCATAATGTTCGACAAATTGCTTAATAACGGAAAGGTCATTAGCATAACGAATATCCAAAGTTTCTAAATGAGGTAACAATGGATAATTTGCTGCGTTTTCATATCCAAAAACACGACGTACCGACGACAAAGTACCCAGTTTAAGTACCACCAACTCTGGTAAAAATGGTAACAATAAAAATGCACCACTCATGCACGATAAGCGCCTGCACTCAAAAATTTTGACATGATGTCCATGATGTTGAAGATAATCCACCAATGGATCAAGTTTCGCTCGACGAGTCTCAGGACCATAGTCTGTAAAGTCAACCTCTAAGCGCCTACAAAGGAATGGATAATTATGCCAACCAGCCGCTTG
Source organism: Orchesella flavescens (assembly GCA_964034955.1). NCBI lineage: Eukaryota > Metazoa > Arthropoda > Collembola > Entomobryomorpha > Orchesellidae > Orchesella > Orchesella flavescens. The sequence goes on from OZ035954.1 coordinate 137,475, forward strand.
AAAATCTGGTACCCGACCATCAATAATAATTTCGCAACATGGTTGCAAATTTTTATGCAAATCGGTCCATTTTGCATGAGTGCATGTTGTAAGCATTTCCCAATAATTTTGAGGCGAATATTTATCCTCCAAAAGGCCACACAACTCCTGCTTTGTAAATTTATTTACTGCCAAGCAAGTATAAATGTTTTGGTTGCCAAAGCCAGGCACAGTACGTAGTAGAATGGGTAAAACCTGTGTAACAACAACACAAGAAAACATTGCATTGTTTCATTTTAACTTTGTGCCACATAAATATTTAGTCTAAATTGTTCTTACAAGTGGTAGCAACCTGCCTGTTACTTCACTATCAATACCCTTAGAATCTCTCAATTTTTGACTGCTATTACTCAGTGCTAAAAAGTCGGAGCAGCTTAAATACTGAATGATGCTTGGCCAATGCTGTTACACATGAAATTAACAAGCAATAACATAATTAAAATACTAATTAATATACGAAATTTAAAATATTACAAATGCTGATAGCATTAAGGACGCTTTCGAACCTCTGGATAAAATTCATGAACAATAGACAATCCTTGGTTTGGTGATTTTACAACCTCAACAACACCATCAGAACTTTGTAAAACTGCCTCTTCTGCATGACTATCAACCGCAAGGCTTTTCACCTTTTCAACAAGTTCACTTTCAACAGGCTCCATGACTATATAATAGTTTAGATAAAATCAATTACAATTTAAAAATTTTATGAATGTTATTTTTATAAACGAAATGACAGTAACTCAAACAAAATTATTTTTAAATTAAAAAGTATCGCAAATGTGAAACATTTGACGCTATAAGAATGACAAAACAAAATTGAAATATTACCCATACCATACACTTACTTATATTCAACCTTTTACTATTATGCATGGTGCATTGGTTTTACACAACATAAATAAGCATGCCATTTCATTAAATACACACACGCTAGTTTCACAACATGAATATAAACTTACCTTACCGATCTAACACGACAGCTCCATAGTACTAGGGGTTCTGGTCAATTATCATTTTTTGTTACTACGAATAAACTTATATAATAAAACTCGTACCAACGTATACATTGGTAAGTTTACGCCACTGCGCTGGATGATTCACAATTATAACATTTATACCAAGTAACGAATAATTCGGTGTGTAATTTGTAAACGATGTGCAACCCCTAGGAGTAGCTACTCATTCCAACACAAAACAGAGTACCACCGTATCACTGGGAAGAAATAAAATGATAGAGTGTGGACATAAAGGACGTTGGAGTTAAACAAGGCAGAAGGGTAGCGTTACGAACTTGGTTAGATCGGTTTAACGATGTTTTACGAAGAAACCGCTGGTTACCCTGACAAACCGCCGAGTGTTTTCTCTAAGGGGCGCCACGATTGCTAAACATTTCTTTTTTCAATTTTCGCGGTTGTTTACAATGAATTGAAATAATTTATTCTTTATAACTACAATTGTAGTCATAAAGAATATAACTAAAACAGTTTGCAATTTTGCACATATTGACCAAGCTTTAGGGAATTCAAGTAGTCCAGGAGTTGTAGAGAATGCGAGCGGCTAGTAAACCGGATTCGGATAAAACGTTCTACGGGTGAAGAAAATTAAGGGTTGGAATCTAGTATCGGGTAATTGAGAGTCGATTAGAAGTCCTTTATTCTAACCACCGGATCAAACCAATTAACGTCTATATACAATTCTTTTAATGAGGGTGATAATTTGCTGACAAAATAAAACAAAACATATACAGTGACAAAAATTGTGCTTCCACCGTACCTGCTTCCATCCATGTTCCATCAAAATGAAACAACCACAAAAGATGAATCGTCTGATTCATTGCAGTATGAATAAATTCCCAATCGCGAGTATCAATAAACGTATTTTTAACTAATACAAGGAAATGCAAGCAAGATTAAAGGCAGTTTTATTGACATTGTAAATTTATTTAAACATTTAATTAATCCAAACATAACTTTTAACATAACATCACAACCCACTCATGCTTTTTCAGATTTACTCCAAACCACGTTGATTCGGTCTGCAAATGTATTTTGTTCTAAATTGTAATTCTCATCATCAAATAATGTTAAATTTTGAAGTTTGGGACATAGGCCCCAATATTCCTCAACCATGATGGCAATTTTCAACATATAGTATCTATCATAGTGAATAAACTGTAACCTTTTCACAGCAGGAAAAGAAGGAAGAACCACTGTCCTCATTATCATTTTTTCATCTGTATTTACAGGAGCTCTTATCGCAAGTGTTTCTAACATTGGGAAACGAAAAGCTGGACCACTTGATTTTACGTTACAAATTCTATTTGACATTCTCAAAACCCTTAGAGACACAGCAAATGGTTTTATATACTGTATAATTTGCAAAAACGTAATATCCCAAGTATGGAAAAAATAATCCTCAATATCCGCATCTATATCACTCATAATGTGAATATGACTTAATCTAGCAGGCGTGGTTACTTTTAATACAGCATGGTTTCTAAAGTTGATTATGAGTTGCTTAAGGTTTCCAAATTGAAGTGTAGCACTTTGCAAAGTTTCAAAACTGGAAAAAAAAGTAAATCCCAAAATAGCCAAGCCATAAAGTTGTGCTGAATATCTTGCAAGTATCCAGAAAATAGCTTGCTCAGGCATGGTGCTTCCATATCCTAAATTTGCTCGAGTTGATGATATCCTTAAATGAGTTAGGTGTGGTAACGATGGTAATTTTAACATTTTCCAATCTCCATCATACCATAAGCTTACACCTTCAAGCGTCAACGACTTAATATTTTGAAAGTGTGATAAGAGCCTAATAAACTCATCAGGGGTCGTTCGGTAGTCTACTAGTATTAAATGTATCAAATGTCCACCAAACTGTGTGAAAAAACTATCAATATTTATTTCTGGGATACATCTCGACTGCCTTTCAATAACTAATCGTAGAGATTTTGCCGGAAACGGGTTTTTTGATTGATGTGTACCGATAATCAAGGGGCGATACATTCCCGAATATGGAATTCTAGTACATGCCAATGCATTATACCCCTTCATAGTCATTTTCCAATAATGCATAAACGTTGGTGCCTTGACCGCTATTCGGACAGTGGGAATGCAAAGTCCCAGGTGTTTATAGTCCTTTTGAATGTTCCAGTTTGTAAAAAAATCATTGACTTGTACTTGTAATAAATTTACTGCAACGCCGTTCCAAAAACGGTTTACAAGTCTACACATATACAAGTCCGTAGTTGTCAGTTTTTTAAAAATCATTTCCAACAACTATTACAACACCACACAAAAAATTGGTTTAAAAGTTTGTATACTCACTTGGAAATATTAAAAAATTAATAATTTCTATTCCAACTTACTTCTGGTGGCAGATATATACCATCAGACCCGTCACTAGTGAAAGTATTATTCCCACATATAGTATTGGTATTTTTAACCGAAGAATTTGTATTTCCATCCTCACAGGGGCCAAGTTTAGACATTTTGTTGTCAGTTTTTAACACAACAATAACCAAGCCAATAATATTCTGTAATTAATTTTCAACGCGAATAACAAGATTTACAAAAAAGGTTCAATATTTATCACCAAACCATCCAAATTTACAACTATGAGTATGTGATATATCCTAAAATCAACTGAGCAATATACGTCATTTACTGTACATTACCACTTTAGTGGATGAAATGTTTGATATTTATGATGTAAACAACAAAACCATGGATGTGAAACCTAAAGCTAATGTAAAGCTAAACTAATACTTATGAATTAACCCCTAAAATTATAATATTTGAGCTGACAAGCATGATAAATGCGTATGGTGGAACCAGTTTTGTTGAGAGTGGTCCCACATAACCACTAATTTCCAGTAGGGCAATAAAACAACTAAGACTTTACATATGCATTATCAGATACAAAATAGTGACAAAGCAAGGTAGAAAAAGTAACACGTTGTTGTTACAAATATTTAAACTTGAATATAAAACGTGATGCAGGTTGTATACAAAGTTCTTTATCCCTCTTATGTTAAACCATGGCCGCACTGGAATTGACCTGTCAATAGTTTCAAACCAAATAGAATCTATGTAATTAAACCAACGTTTCATAATGCCACTTAGTTAGTTGCCACCATTTTTATACGTAGCATAGTACAAACAACACGCCTAACGAACTAAAACTGTTTCACTTAAGGATGTTATATAAGAATCTGGTCATTATTTTGTTACAGATAAACAATGAATAGTGGATTTTTTGACAAATACTATACGACAAATGACGTGATTAATAGTTCCGTAAAAAGGGTGTAATTCATGCATAACAAATCAGCCCTTTCCCAAACATTTGCTAACCTAAATAACTAACCTAACCGTGTTTAAACCATTCTCTCTTTTGCCACATGCACATTTCAATTCGGGTGTCGAATCTAGTAGTAATGGTGAAACGCTAAATATCTGTTAATCAAGTGTATATTAATTAAAATTATTTAATGCATGTTCATCATTTCTTTAAGCCATTCGAATGCACAACAGAAAGAATGAAAATATTACGTGTTACAATAGTTAATTGAAATAGAGTTAATAGAGTTAATAGAGTTAATTGAAGAAGCTCGCTGATTTATATTTTTACCAATTTTTAACAAATAATATATTAACAAGGTGCAAATGTTTTATGGGAAAATATGTATTATCCATTGTTAATACCAATTACTTGACTTTGAAGTAAGATTTGGATACTAATCTCGTGTCAACAATAAATTGCCACACATATGTGAAAAGCTGCAATAAATATTAAAGGCTCAATGAAACACTCGCATAAACAGTGACTTTTTTATTTCAACTACTTTTTAAATAATATTAATGTTTTGACAGATATTAAAAGACGGAACAGATAATCTTTATTTGCAATATGATTACTACCTAACAATGCAAGATTTTTTAAACGGTAATTCCTATTCACCATTAATTACACCAAACTTTATTTACCAAAGCACCCCTTTGACGTGGTTCCAAACTCTTTATGTTGAGATCCACCAACCGGTGTGCCAAACTCTTCATTTTGAGATCCACCAACCGGGGTGCCAAACTCTTCATTTTGAGATCCACCAACTGATGTGCCAAACTCTTCATTTTGAGATCCACCAACTGATGTGCCAAACTCTTCATTTTGAGATCCACCAACTGATGTGCCAAACTCTTCATTTTGAGATCCACCAACTGATGTGCCAAACTCTTCATTTTGAGATCCACCAACTGGTGTGCCAAACTCTTCCTGTTCATCCTCCTCGTACAATTGTTCAAACTCTGCCTGAAGCTTCCTAACCAACCTTTTTTGTATTATTCCCACTTTTCTTCCTTTTTCTTTCTTTTCGGTGTCAGTTTCGTGCCCTTTTGCCATTTTATTCTCAGGATCCTTATCTTTTTCTTCTGCATCTCCTACTTCTTGAACCTGTTTAAACTCAGCATCCAAACACCTAACCACGTTTTTATTTTTGTGTATTTTTAATTTTTGTGGTTCAACATTAGCACACACAGGAGTAGCAGTCACATCCTTTAATGACTCTTGTAATTCTTTCATCGCATACCTATCAGATGACAACAATCCTGACTTGCTTCCATGTACTGTACCACAACTGGATGGTCCGGATGGTAGATCCTGATGTTTTTTACAGCTATCGTTTGCAGGACTTGTCCGAGTAGGACTTGTCATCTTAGGAGTAGAATTATCATCCACACTGTCTTGCATGGCCGTGATTTCACCCTTATAAACACATTCAAAAACTATTAATAAAGACATACTAATAAGCTTTCCAACTTCATGTTCTAAGAAAATTTAACCACAACTTGGCAATGAAATAGCATCGATTAAATCGTTTATAATCAAAGGTTAAAAGTGATAATATCCAACCTGTTAATCGTGCGTGCAGGACAAAAAAATAAAATACAGAAATCACAATAGGTACTAATAGAATAGATTGTTCTAATAGTTAAACTTCCTACGCAAACGTAAAACGGATTTTAAAAATGATCATTTAACATTGTTCAACCTGCCAGCAAAATATCCAAACTAAATTGTATTAAACTGTGACACAATATTAATAAACCCAAAAATTCTTCACAATGCAACAAAACGTCGATTGCAACTGTTCATTTCTTTTACGCGTGTACAGTTTTTATTTGTACGTTATGTGTTCCAACCCAAATGCACTGTACATGCTTTACTCCACATGCTATGTACATGTTTTACCACAAATTCTAAAATCCTAAATTCACATTTTACTATCAGACAATCGCAGTTGATTGATAGCTCCAACCAAGATCTGCGGTTTGATATTTACACACATGACACTACTACTGATCATGACTGTGTACGGTATATCTGCTCATTGTTCTAGATTCTAACATTAATAGCAGTTAATGCTGACTGAGCATGCCATGTCCTCATGTGTATCTATACTCTTTCGTATATCAATATCATTTTAAATGGTAATGCGCCTTGCAAGATTCATTTACAACCAATCATTCCGCCAGTTGATTTAAAGACATTTGTGAACGATACTTGCAAACACATAATGACAATGTAAATCAAGCCGACGCTAATAGGCTTCAAATGCAGCTTCAAACGTATGCTGTCTGTAGTACTATTGTCTTACCATTGAGCGACGTGGAACATTTGCATCACGTTTTTCTTGTTCATGATGGGATTCTTCTGGATGTATAATAAAATTTTCATGTAGTAAAGGTGCATTAGAATTCAACTAGCGTCGGCTTAATGTAAATGTTATGCACACAAAATTTACAGGTCTGTAAGTTTTTAGTCACAATAATAATTTAAGTAAACACCTTTTATTGTATTTGCAGGTAGTACCTTGATATTTTTAATTTTCCAACAATTCTTTTATTCGGGGTATACCAACTCATTCAAGGCATCCATTCACACAACCATACAACAATTTATTTTAATTTATAATGTCAGTTAATTTATAATCTTCAATTTAATTAATATGTGTCTTATTTTGTGGAACCAATCCAGACAATGTCCCATGACAAATAGCAAATTAACTGTTATATTTCACAAGAAAAGCCTGTTAACTCCCTTGGAGTTAAAAACTCCCTCCCCACTCCGCTAACTAATATAGTTCACAGTTTCTCTTCCTCTAGCATACTAATCGCTTTTCAAAGTGGGTAAAATTCCTCTCCCTACCACCATTGTTCAACGTGATTAAATTCCTCTTATCCTGACTTCAAAGGCTGTTGAATTTTTGTCATTAACTAACAGTTACCTAACCTGACGAATATCCGGAAGGGAACAGGCACACTTGAGGTGGCACAGGTGTGCCTCTTAGAATGTAGAATTTATTTACATTTATTGAGAACGTATGATTTTCTTATGATGTCAATTCCCAAATTAAATTACTTTCCTCCAACAATCAATCAAAATTTGAGTATCTTCAAAACAACCAACATTTAAGTACATAAAGTACGTCACAACAATCGACATAATCACTATTCCAACAATTGACGCTTTATTTTCCTTAAAAACATTAATTGATTGCACCTGTGCACTCCTTTCCAACTCCACTAATCGATACGTATCATACTACACCGTTTTCAAAGTGGGTAAAATTCTTCGCCCTACCCATTAACTAACAGTTACCTAACCTGGTGAATATCAATGTTCTCTTAAACATTTTAATTCATCGCCTTTCAATCTAATGCGTAGTTAAATCATCGCTTCTCCAATAATCGATTGAGTTGCAACACCTATACTACGCCAGACTGATCAATGCAGTTAAAAAATTTCATTTTATGAAACCACTAACTCAGGCAGTTTAAAAAATAGAATTTAACATTTCACTATCCTTCTCCACACTTCATAATCACAACAACGATCAACATTGTATGATGACTGATACTCAGAAACAATTAAGTTTATTCATTCATTCATTCATTCAATTATCCTTTCAGCATCCAACAACTTACACTTCATTTTGCCTGAAATTCAACATTTAATACCCCTCCACCTCCCATCCAAAAAAATCAACCTTAAATTTTAATGCGGAAGGATCTTTTGTTGAGCACGCAATCTTTAAAAAAAGTAAACAAATGTGGTTGGGTTGTGAAGAAAACAGGCGACAACGTTATGTCTTTGTTGAGATCAGTATCTTTTGTGAGATTCACTCAATGGTTCGCGCTGTGATGATGGAAAATGTCATCCATATCCAACGTTATAATTTTTTTACATAAAATTTAATGTTTTTTTATGCATGATTTGTGTAGTTATGGTAGCACCAATTACTAAATGATAATTAAAACATTACTAAAAAGTCTGCATTTTGTATGAACGTAATGTTGGGTGCCCCTTGTCAGTACTGTATTTACGTTAACACAGATAGTCATCCGCTCCCATGTTAACTCACTGAGAGCTCATGCCACACACTTATATGGCTAACGTGTTATTATATTGATACTGCTATTTAGCGTCATCACACTCCTCATCATCTTTGGCATCACCTTTACCACCACCAATCTTAATTCCTTTGCAACAATAATCAACAAAATCACTAAAATACATTAAATGGGCTGCGTCTGGATCGTCTAAGCCTCCAAGAACATCATGTTGAGACTTCCAATAACCGAATAAGGTTTTTTTCTAAAAAAATAACAGAAACGCCGTTAAAAATTTAATAACATTTTCAAAAACAATAAATATTAAACTACCTTATAATAGTCGACAAAATCCTTCGTCGTCACTGCCAAATATCCCAGTGTGTCTTCAAAAGATGTAGTTTCTTTTATCCAAAAATCGAATTTTTTTTCCAAGCCACGGATAATGATATTTTTCTTTGTGTCATCTACATGAGCACTCTTCTCTCCTTCATATGATTCAATCACGTAAATTCCTTGCGCTTTTGTGGCTTTAATTTTATTCCTCTTAGCCTCATAACTTCCATCTGCAATACTAGAATCCACATCATCCATTTGTATATATTCAACCACATATGGCAGCACAAGGGAATTGACGTTTGGCGATTGGTTTGCGCTAGTACGTTTGATCCGTGATGATTCTTTTTCTCTAACTATCCAAACAAACTCTCCCAAGCTCAGATCCAAGAAGTCGTATGAAATTTTATAATCCTTAAACGTGGACATCATCAAAGGTTTGCGTAATTTGTTACGACTGAAAACATAAGTACATGTTATACACATTGCACTTTTCTTGAGCATGTTTGCATTGCGTAATAATAACGATTAGACAAAGTCCTAATACAATATCCAATAAACTACATACCCTTCCACTTGACGAGTATTAACTAGTAATACAACTTCAAATTCTTCAGATTTATAACAAACTTCACCAGATAAATTGACAACTGGTTGTGAAACCTTTGTTGTTTCCACAATGGATTTAGCCCTGTCTCTCCCTTTATCTGTCAGAAAATATTCCGATGGACCTTGGCAGTTTACGTCAACACATTTATCCCCAATCAATCTATGAATACTTTTCCAAGCCGTACTGCACGACAGTTTACTTGCTTTTTTTGTGAAGGACGAGATACAATATTTTTGAGCCTCTTGTTTCAGTTCTGTCTTTGTCATAAAACCACGAAAATTATTACACTTTTCTTTTTGTAAAAAAGCTAAGAGAATTGCATCGTCAGCCCGAAATGTAAGACTACCGCCTGTATCGGTACTGCTGGTTAATGTTGAACCAACGTCCTTGCTTCCTGAAGGCTTACTTGGGGGTATGTTTTCAGTCTCCTTATCTGCAGAAGCTGAATCATGCTGAACTGCTGGATAAATGCCTTCTATTTTCATTCGCTCATCAATTGCTTGACAAATCAACGGGCTGAAATTCTTTAAAATTTTACAATCCGTGCCAGTTTTTAAAATATGTGGATGCAGTTGCAAGGAATTGAGAGCCAGCTCGTACTTCATCCCTTCCTCAAAAGAGTCTTTAGAGCGATGCAAATCGGACCACTGGATCAGCCATTTTTCAAAAATTGGATTGGGACAGCTCATTTTATGACTGTAGTACTAGGAAGTTTTGATAATTATGGATTCTTTTAAGAAATTCTTTAAATTTATTTACTTGGATTTCTATGCTCCTGTCTCTGTTCAGTAATGTAAGCGAATCAGCAACAATTTTACTAACTAATAACAAATACTAATCACACTATTATTATCCATACGCTTTCAATGCAACTGCAAAATTCACCTTTTTGCAAATGTGGTTAGTCCAGTTTAATACAGTTCCTTTTATGCATTATTTGAAGTAACTTATCCATTATAAATTTAAACAGTTTTTTATTTTTGTATATTCTATTTCATGTCTTGGATCGATTACCATGCACCATTAATACACTACAATTAAGCTTGTTTTTTTACGCATGGCAATAGATTTAACGGATATTCTGCATTTGATGTACTTGTAGCAGGATTACATTGATTCAGGCCACACGAAACATACATCCACCGGATAACATTGGTTTGCATAATTTTATTTTCCTCTTTTTTTGGCCGACCCAACAAAACTAAATTTGAACATATACGGATACTGAATTTATTATTCCAAGCATAGTGAAATGAATTTCCGGAATAAATGACACATGATCAAGAACATTAGTCACGACAAACATACTTTCACATAGTTTGACTGTATTGTTGTCACATTTACTCCGATCCTAACTCAGAACAATAACTTAAACATGCATGATTGTTTCGTATCTAGAGTAAGAACTGAATACATGAAACGTGTGGCAATGAAACAAAAAAGAGAAATGAATGAAATACATGATGCTTTTGCGTGTCTTTGTATCAAAATAGTTATCAAGTCACTTTGTAGCAAGTACCACGTATTCCTTACTCTCTCCAATTAACGAATTTAAAGTGAATGAATACCCTCTAGTTAGTTTACACAATTGCAGAAACAAAATGTTACAGCAACTAATAAAAATCTACTTTACTTTATATTTGTTGGTCGCATATAATTTGACTGAATATAATCATATCCCATATCTTTTTCATTATATATACGGGATGTTATTGAAACCCTTTCAAGGTGTATGCACTTACACCACATTGAATCAATAATTGCTGGTTGTTGATTTGGTACCTGAATTTCCTTTGCACTGTAAAAAGGAACCGCAGACCAATACCAAACGTAGCGCAAAAGAACTAAATGTTTTAACGATGAAAATTTTTGGAGCACAAAGTCCAAAAACACATTTTTGTCATCATCATCTTCTGGATAATTTATCGTCAACTTAATAACGAACGGAAATGTAATCTGTTTTGACGCCTGAATTTCTTTCCTCTCCTGGTCCTGTACATCGGTTGGCACAAATTGTGTCTTACTTGCAGCAAAATCCACTCGTAAAATATCCCAATACACCTCTTTGATTGTGTCCTTAAACCGATAAGCAATTTGAACCATATCGTAAAAACCGCCAAATACTTCATTTGTAGTTTCGCCATGTCTACAAACACTTAAACGTTCTAAGGTTACAGCTTCACCGAATTCATATAAGTAAGACAAGGACAGAGTATTAAGACACAGTTTCTTCAATTTTTTTAATTGAATATTTTTTACATGGCTACGGCAAAACATTTCTAAACTTTCCAAATTATTAGCACAGCTTTTTAAGAGCCACTGATAAATATCAACGACATTACTGTACGTCAGTGTGTCATTCCTGTTCACACCCATGGTACAAACCGAACATTTATCTCCAATAAGCAGCGTTTTTAATTTTTCCAATTTTGGAAGATTCAAGGTACACAAAGATAAATCAATCTGTCCCTCACTGCATAGAAAAACGCAGTTTAAAATTAACGCCTTTACATTTTTTGATGCTTTTAGAATATTACAAAATCCAGTAAGAAGTAACTTTATGCCTGACAAGCACAACACTGACAAATGACATCCAAATCTCGAAATCACATGATTAGCATAAACACATTGTTCGTAATGCTTAAAGGACGGATAACATTCTGAAAATACCAAAGCTTTTCCCGGAAACGTATGATTTCCTTTGTAATTCAACATAAACGGAGGATACCATATTGTGTTTCTCCCCTCATGAAAACTTAATTTGAAAATTGATCGTGGTAAGATTGTCATAAATAACCTATTTGGAATCCATAACTCCATCATTGAAAGAACTGTGGACTCTAAAATTTCATCAATCAAGTTCCGCCAACATTTACACACCATGCGATACTTTACTGCAGCACAAAACTCCAGTTGCCAGGAAGAAACGCCATCGCGTGTAAGACATTTTGGCTTCACCACAAGTCTCGACAAAATTTCCTTGAGTACCTAATAATCACCGTAAATGCGCAATTAATACTTTTAAAAATTTAATATAATTATTCCCTATATGAGTATTAGTAGCAAACTAAACCTCAGTAGAAAAATTTCCAAACTCTATCCTTTGTTTTTGCTCCTCAAATGGTTTGATACGAAGACTAATAATGTGTTTATTTGGATTCATCGTGCTCTATTGCTGTTTGTCAACTATCCCATCTCAACAACTCATCCCCTATCATGACACTGCTTCCGATTTCGTCTATTCATTACTGAACTAAATGCATTTAAACTTAAACCAAACAAATCAAATACTTTTCCAAGAAAATATTTGTATTTCATAGCTACTACATACTACCACTGGGTGACTTTGATTTCCATTATACCAGAACAGTGTGCATTCATCAGAAAGCGCATATCAAAATATAAGACAAAAGCTTTTTTCCACAGGGTGACATGAAATATCATATATGGAACTATTTGAAAAATGCAATCGAAGGATGTACTTCACAAACATAGTCCCTTCTCTGTGTGATTATGACACGAGCCTTATTCAAATTTCTAAAGAGAACTTTAATAATCCAATACATACAACACATAAGAATGTTGACAATAATGCATTTGATACAAGTCAAATAAACAAAAACACATTTATTTACACGTTATATTCTCATTACAACCCAAAATTTATGAGTCACATCATTAGCAAACTAATGTACATCACATACGACTGTATGAATGATTCATTGTTTTATGGCATTATTATTACATCATAACGTGCAAAGGCATCTTAATGTGAAATATAAAAAAAACAAAAAAGAAAGATACATTGTACAGTTTTAACAAAAATTACTGCTTATTAGTTTGGCTAGGTCCAGGCAAGGGGGAGTTGGTTCGGCGACGGGGATTGGGCAGAGGGGGTGACATATTTGTGGAATGTCCAGGAGCTACTGCTTGAATGCGGTCAGTAGTATCAGTTTCTACAGAATCGACCAAAGAATGATTATCTTTTTTGACAGGGGTTGTCGTAAGGTTCATGCCAGGTTCGTGTAGATGAATTGGGATAGATGCGGGTGGACATCCATGGTGACTTGGAATAGGATGGTGAACGCTCACAGAGTGACCAAGACTGTTTGAATCAGGTGTCGGATTAACATGCGTAAATTGAGTTGTTGTTGGATCCACTGATAAGATGATAGGTATGGGAGTTGGTATCTGCATTGCGAAAGCTGGCTCTGGAATTGTGTAGAGTTGTGGAGAGATGAGGGGAACCAATATAGTTTTGTTGCAAGGAGGAAAGCACATCATGCATTTCGTTGACCCATAAAATAACGGACTACCCTCGGAATCACGGTGAATAGAGGAAGTGTTTGGGATGCAAAGTAAACCGTAGGGTGTATTAATGAAATGTGCCTTGCGAAAACATGCAGAAATTGGAGACACTATGTTTGGCATAGTTGGGTATGTTAATTTAGTTGATGCAGGTAGGTTGAATTTTTGATTTAAAGAATGAGAGAATGCGTCCAAGATGCTCCATCCGTTGGATGTCGCGGCACTTTCTCCGTAGTATGACTCATATCGCTGGTTAATACGGCCGGCATAAATAAATTGTAATTGTTCAAGAGCCCCAGGCACTCGTCTGAGTATATCATTCATGCAATACCAGAGATCATCAGAAAGGCATTTGATTTCATTCTTATTGGTATTTAAAACCTCTTCGGGGAACTTCATAGACCGTAGCCGCCCCTTAAGTTCCATTAAGAATATTTCCCTGCCCACTATCTGGAGACCAGGACCAAGGAATTGAAAGTTGGATGCCATGAAGAAACTATGAAAGAACAAGAAATGTGCAATGAGTTAACTTTTTGATATTTTAGTTATTGTACGGACAGACGAATATTTTATAGCAATCAAAAGTGGATCTTAGTTTTTATTTTGTTCACGATTAACTCACCTTTGTGTACCTTGGTGTTGTCACTAGGGATTTCAGTTGTAAATGTGCATGAAAGGATGCAAAAGAATTATATGCACTTTGGATACACGAAACACGAATTTTTTAAAGAGATTTTCTTTTATTTTTACCAGAATATTAAGGGAAACAAATAATGGATTTTTTAAATTTTACACACTAATTTGTTAACTACTGTATTTTGATCACTTTTCTGCTCTTTTTAGGAGGAACTACTCTTCTATATTCTTCCTGAAATGTCCCTGTCTCCGCGTCTACGTCTACGGACTGACTAACGTTTACTTTCCTTTCTCATTACTATTTCTTTACATCATTTCATCATTTCTCTGAGCATGAGCAGAGCAGTGTCGAAATCTATAGGGAAAAGTGGGTAGGCAGAGGGAAACTCGTGATGAGGTGTAACTTGTTTTTTCTACATTCCCATTGCCAAATATCATGGCTACAAACATTTATTCAAATCTCAAATTCAAAACTCAAACAAAATATAAACATTTATTTATCCTTCGTTACGCTATATGCTGACCAAATGTGCGCCTGTCTATAACCCTTTCGGACGGTCTAAAAAAGACTCGGAGTACCTGTATCTCTTTTCCGCATAATTACGCCTTAAGATAGTAATTTTTTTTAGATTTACGCATAAATGCCACACGTTTTTAAAAAATTGTGGTGAAGGAAATAAATGGTACGCCCCTGAATAATAAAAGGGACATGGATACCAGGCTTTAATATAATCCAAAAAAACCAAATGTTCCAAATTTGTAAACCTTGTAAGAAAAAATTCTACATACATTGGCATTTTCTGCTCAATTTTTGAATATGGAAGAGCCAATTTTTTAACATTATGAAACGATTGGCGTTCTTGCCGTTGCAACTGTGGGTCAACCCCGTTATTACCACCAGAGTCACTACAATCAATGTCTAGATAAACTTCACTCAGTTTGCTTGAACATGGTCCTATGAATGTAAACAAATCATTTACGTCAATTGCTATGCAGTTTCTGCCCGATTCTCCTAAACTACTAATGCTTAAGTACTCGAGTGTACTGGGAACACAAATATTGTCCAAAAACGAAGGACAGGTAGCAATGATTGATAGTTGCTTCAAGCTTGGAAGTGGGTTTATCTGCAATGCTTTGTAATATCTTAAGACAAGTTGTATCAAATCTGGAGCATATTTATTAAATAGCCAGAATTTATATTCCTGTAACGGTAAAAGAGTTAAATGTTGTTCTTGAAGTACATTGTTAAAGACGTAATACCTATACACACAAAAATAATTTAATAGAATCAAGCTTTTTAACTTTGAGAGAGCAGGTAATCGAGGGAAACTTAATTCCATCTCATCCTTCACACCAACCTTAAAATTGTCTAAAATCAAAACTTTTAAATTTTCAGATGCTTTCAAAATATTACGAAAACTATCAAGATCCAAACTCATATTTGTCAAACATAAAACCGATAAATGGTGCGAAAATCGTGAAAATAACATATTGACCGTAAAACCTATTCCAGTATACACGGAATCCCTATGAACACATGTTAACACAAGGCATTTGCCAACAAATGGATTACGTTGGCTATCAGACCCAGCCAAAAATGCCGGCAAATACACAATAGGTTGCCCATTTACTACAGCTAATGTACATGGGGAAATGGTAACTCGTTTAACTGAACGGGGAATTAAATCCGGTTGCCACCTATTTGGAATCCATATTTCAATCAGTGAAACCAGATGTTTTTCCATAAAGTCATCCAAATAATCAATCCAGCTATTAACCAGTGATACGCAATCCAGTGTCATACCACTATTCAATGTTTCGGTCAAACGATGACGATATCTGGCTACGCAACCAAAAGATTGCTGCCACTCGGATTGATTCACTCTTGTGAGAATCCCTGGCCTAGTCATAATGTTTTTCAAAATTTGTTGTAGCTCCTAAATTAAAAATGTAAAATTCAAATCAACAATTTTATTCTTGTCACGTGAACAATTTCATACAAGTGAATAAGGAAATTACTACTAACCTCTGGCAAAGAGTTGAATATCTCATTGTTTGTTGGCGGATCAGTTAAACTGATTGGATCCATTGCACTAATTTCTTGACTATTTTTTTCAACCTGATGAGATTTCGTTGCACTACTGCTTTCTATTCCAGGAATTTGTACGTAAAAAACGGGAAAGCTTGGAACGCAAAACATTGCTTTGTGTATCTTTGTATTTATTTCCACTTTAAATTTTTTTTAATGACAACGCACCAGATGAAGGGAATAGTATTACCGCAACCCAAACAATACGGTAACTGTAACAATAACTCCTTGATAGGTGGTTATTTATACAACTCGGCTGAAAACGTGAAATAACACTCGAATGCCTTTTAAAACACTATGGTGAACCATACTAGAACCATGCAACAAGGGCAGTATCGAGTCTTGTACAAAAAGTTGCATATTAAAACTAGTGTATTCTTTTATTACGTAGTCTTACTCCTGGCTATGACAATTACCCTAACATGATGCTGGATTTGCACTCTGATCGTTTTGGACAGTGGGTTCATACTGCAGTGTCTGTACAATGTGATTAAAATTGATGGCATACAACAAATTTGCACACATTCTTTCTTAGTAAGCTGTGGCATGCAAACTAACAAACATGAACGTGCGTATAAACAAATTCAAGTAAACTCAAAAATAAAATATTTTGACGACATTCTTTACAATTATATGTATTTAATTAAAAGTTTAATGTAAAATATAATCATATATACACAATTGATAGTAATTATCGAATATTTTATTGCATCCAAATTACATTTCTTAATCAGCATCGGATATTCTAATCAAATAATATGCCACCAACATTGCAGTAATTTACAATCGCGTCAATTTTTTACCAGCTATGAAAATGACAATAATTTTTCTTTCATCTAAACATCACTGGGTCGCCCAAAAGTAGATTGCAAATGGCTAACATTTTTGCCATTTCCATCGTCTTTTCGTAATATAACTGAAATTGTTCTTAAATTTGAACACCTCTGCCAAATAAACTGAAAAAAATCTGGCTCACAAACCATATAAATTGCATTTGAACTGTAACACGGAAAAGGGTATCCATATCTTTTTCGACGTAGAAATACCAAACTTTGAAGAGAAGAGAATTTTGTAATGATACGATTAATAACGCACTGTATTTCATCATTGTTTTCAGGGTAAATTATAGTTAGTTTTAATAGTCTTGGAAACAACTGAGGTTGTTTCTCTTCCTCACATCTCACAGGACCGTTGTCCGATAAATGAATATCCAAGTTAACCTCAACCAAAGTGCTTGAAAATTGTCCCATAAACTTTAACAACCCATCAATTCCTACAGATTCCAGTTTAGTCAACATGAATTCTGCAATGCTCAACCGTTCTAATTTAGTTGAATGAGCAAAGCGGTTCAAAAAAGAACGACAATACGTAATTATCGATAGTTGCTTCAGATTTGGCAAGGGATCTATTTGCAATTCTTTATAATACTTAATTTCCAGATTCTCAATGTGACTAGCATACGAATTAAAACACCAAGCTTGTAATGTTTGGCATTCATCTATTTCAAAATGACTGTCCTCGTCGTCAGAATAATAAGTAGTAAAATAGTTTAACAACAATAATGTTCGTAATTGAGGTAGTTCTGGCAGACCAAGGGTAAGTAGCTTATCTTCGTTTTTCATATTTAATACTAACCCACTTAATACTAATACCTTTAACTTTTCACATGATTTCAAGACAGTGATGAACTCTTCCAACTGACAACTAGAATCTGACAGACACAAAACCGATAGGTGGTCCGCATATTTTGCAATCACCTCATAAGATCCAGAAATAGAAATGAATCTATCGTTATCTTCATCGGTAACCGCCCATGAAACAACCAAACTCCTCGAAGGAAATGGATTAGCCCGTTCAATATTAGCCATGAGCGAATTGCAGCATTTTGTAATTCCATGTTTAGATAAGGCGATTGTTGTTGGACCTATGACTAGATTTAAAATGGAGTCCGGAAACAAATCTTTAAAGCCTCTATGGGGTGTCCACATTTCAATCAATGATAAAAGGCCATGCTCTAGAATCTCGTCAATCAAAGGCACCCAAGCTAAGCAAACTTGTCGGTACACAAACACGTATCCAAACGCTGATTTCCATAGAGATAGCTTTTCTAATGTTAGCTTTCTTGGACACTCTGGTAATAGTTTTTCCAAAATTTTTTTCAACATCTGTAAAACAATAAACCACTAGCAATTTGTCCACATCATACATATACCACTGTGTAATGGCTTACGTGAGCTTACTTCAGGTGGGAAAGTCACAAGTCCAATCAGTTTTTGATCCATTGCAATGCTTAAGAAACTTTTGCAATTAAATTCGTGGGATTAATAACTGGGAATTTACCCTATGACCAGCAAAAACAAACAAATAATATAACATACACAACGTATCTGCTTTCAAAAATAAAATGAATACAACAAGGTTTTAGCAATCGTTTATAACTGAATGTGCTAAGCATAAAAACCATAGGCAAAGGTATAAATAAGCACGGGACTGCAATGTAGTAAGTACATAAATACAAAGATGTTTGCATAACAAGATAATAGATCATGAAACATAATTTAAACTGTGTAAGGCATGTCAATCTAAAATTTAATCCACTTTACACCTTCATTATACAAACAAATATTGACTACAAACACAAAATCGGTGTATGCAATGCAACCAACGGTTTTGGGAAAACGGAGATATTAATGCAATTATTATTTATTTTTGTTCCAAGGCTATTTCACTAAATATTATGACGATATCTATCTTCCAACTGTACCATTGAATTGCGTAAACAAAATCTTATCATCACGGCCAAATGCATGTAATATTTCTTATCTGGTTTATTTTTATTAATGAATAATTAACCTTGTTACTAATGTGCACCGCATATGCTTCTGTACAGCAAAAGATGTGTCAACTCAGGTAGACTGTACAATGATATTATTTGACATGAATGAATGCACAGATATTCGCATGAATGCCCACATTAATAAGTGTGTTACACATTTATTGATTTAACCAACATCCTTTAATAATTTGCAATTGAACAAACGAACAGCCAAGACAAAAAGTCAAAAATTTCACAACAGCACAAGACGATAATCAATTTTCCTATGGAATAATCATCCTTACTTTGTTTGCCCCGCTTTAAACCTGGCATACACCTTTTGTAATCCTTCCACGGTGTTTTCGAATATACCAGTATTTGGATTTAGATAGACTTTAGTCCTATTTGCCAAAAATACAGGCTTCCGGTAATAACAAAGGTTTTTAAACCCTACTACCTGGCCGACGGCCACAATGTCGTCCAACTTATATCTCTACATTGGGAAACAACCATGGCCTCGGTTAAACATCATTTAATGATTTTCATGTCGAACAAAAATAGTGAACTTTACAAATAACGTTTTCATAATCACTGTACTTTGACGGTATGTGGGAAATCTATCCACAGTGTCTCTCCGTCATGTCCTAAAATCTGTACATGGTTACCCATGACCGCTGGTCTTGCGCCAATTTTACAGATGACACCCACGATATCCACCTCGTTATACGGAGGCCTAAAATCTAGGGTTTTTATGCTAGTAAAACTATACAGCCTCCGTCCAAGATTTTCCATCACTACGCCTTCTGTCCCCAAACTTGTTGTGGTAGTGATATTCATTGATTTTAAGAGCGTTTCTCCATATCCTAAATCTTTACAGGCCACGAGATTTGTAAATTCGACAACCTCCCCCTTGGACATTTTTGGCAAATTGATCGAAGCTGGTTTCCGTATATTAATTATTACACTTGTTGTCAACTCGTTGGCATTAAATGAGGCGACATCTACCCCACGCACCTATATTGCTCAACATAACAAATGCAAAGTTATGTATCAAAATTTTATAAATGCAAAGCTAATTAACAAGCATTGACATCTCAAATCTACAATAAAAACTTGTGAATACCATCACACAATGCTGTAGCAACCAAGCTGGGATACTCGTATTAGCAGTTGGCAATCCAGATGCGCCAGCTGCTGCAGCATTATCAGATGTACGCGGCTTACTTTGTGACAAAAGTTTTTCATATCGCCGTTGTTCTACAATAACTGCAAGCATTAAAAAAGTCATAAATTGGAAGGAACATTTTTAATAATCCAAATATAGTATAAACACATATTTGAAGCACCTTTTTCCCCCTTTGAATTTAAGATAAGATATAGTTTTGGGTAGACTCGGGCAATGACAACCCGAATTTTATTAACCCTTTGACCTTCTAGTATTTTGTCTCCCAGTGATTCAACTATATTTCATAAAGACAGAGCAAACAATCCTATTGAACAATTGTCTATTCAAATTCTAAACGAAATTATCTTTTCATCTCAGGCACATTGTACAAAAACATTAAATTACTGGTATGATAATACCTTTATCTTGCTCCCCAACTTGACACACAGGATCCAAAATTTGCGTCATTAGATCGTCAGTTTCCGGATCAAACTCATTGTCATCCGGAAAGCAAATTTGAGTGTCCTCTTCGTAGATATTAGGTACACTTGCCCCTTCCATTGTTGAAAAAACGTGTTGCTAAAGTACTAATGCTATTGCAAACAATAATATTTTCCAAAGTAACAGCTCTTTCTTAAATCTGTTGTTTACTCTTCAATTTCACACCCTCAACTAATCGTCTTTGGCAGCAAAACATACTACTACTTAAATATACGACCCTTAAACAACAGTCACGATATCACTCAGCCAATGTAGCCAGCAGTTTTTTCCAAGGTTCATACATGCAATGCATAAATCTTCTTGATTGTGTCTGAAATCTTATATAACACGGTACTTTGGGTAAACACGAGTGCAATTAGCGTATTCCTTAGATGTTAACACTTTGGGGTGAGTTTTATCCTTTCAAAGGAATGTGGGATGAAATAATCCACTCTCATATGGGTTATACTTGCTTTTATAAATGCTTTCAAACCGTTTACCATACAACAACAACTGACGTATATGCAACCAAAATACTGACACATATGACCTATGTATGTTTGTTCATGGGAAACTACCATACATTGTGAAATACAGTAAATATTGTGGAATACTATTGTGGAATGGACACTTTTAAAGGCACTGTGCAAATTTGTTTCCCCAACCATTCAAAGGAAGGTCCCCCTAGTTCAATTACTGACAGTAGAATTTGAAATAGGTTCACATTTCTAAAGAGTTTGAAGTTTTCATGCCTTTAGAATAAATCAAGTTTAATTCAGTTAATTTGATGTGCCTATTAAGCAAAAATAATTACAATGCTAAATCAACGTTCGGCAAAATATCAGCTGCAAAATTAAAAAATAATACCATGCGGATATCGGCGCCTATTTGAAAGCATCACATTCGCAGGCCAAGCCTTGCAAGCAAATTATCCCAAACGCTCACCTCTTAAGTATACTGCCAGAGTTAGCGATGATGAGATTCATGAAATGTGTGTGTCTAAACTTACATAAATGCATAAATAAATGTCAATGGTATTATCATATTGTTATTTATTGCATGTACAAATTCCAATTTCAAATACTCGTTAATATTACAATGGTGTTTGAACAATCCATCAAAAATAGTCCCACGTTCCGTGCACTATACAATGAATATATTTACAACATGTTATGCTAACATCTAAAGCTATAATATCTACTTTCTGTCTTTCAATGCCCAAATTACATGATCTCGGTCAGAATCATATACGATTCCTTTGTAATAAGTTACGCCATGAAACGCCGAAAGAAGAGAAAGTGCTGGACAAAGGTTCCAATATGCTTCTTTCCTAATGGAAGCCACCGCAATGTCGTATTCGTCAAAATAAAAAAATGTCAACTTTTCTACCACAGGAAAAGCTGGAAGGGTAACCGTACACATTATATTCTTTGCCTCATCATCTCTTGGAGCCTCGAGCCCAAGTGTTTTCAAGCACTTAAATATCGCTGGTGGATGGGATGTTTTGTCCATATATAATTGGCTTTTAGTTCTCAGATAAACTAAAGAATCCATAAAAATGGAGCATTGTGAAAATATTTGCGCAACATACTATCAAATCGTATTAATTTCATCGGATTGGTGTTTTTGAGCTCGTCACATTTTGCGCGAGACATAAAATCATACCCTAGTACGGTGAGTCCAACAAGGTGATGGGAATATTTTTTAATGATCCAAACTAATGTTGTTTCAAACATAAATCGTCCATTTCCTTTGTCATTATCGGTCGATGATATTCTTAAATGCGTGAGATGTGGTAACGATATGCCCAGTCCCTATCATACCACAAGCTTACACCTTCAAGCGCTAGTGATTGAATGTTGGGAAAGTTTTATAAGAATTCCGTAAATTCTTTAGCAGCCGTCCGATAGCCAACTAGGATGATATGTCTCACATGCCGCCCAAATTGTTTGAAAAACATGTCAATGCGGAGCGTTGGTAACTCTCCCAACCAAAGATCTTCCACAACAACTCGGAGGGAATTAAACACAAACGGGTTTACAGTGGCATTGTACTACATAAGATAAGAGAACACCTCATAGTTAATCCATATCAATACTCTACACCACTAAACAGGCCATATATTATAAGGCACCTGCATTTGATGGTGCCAAAACCCACTACAGGATCCTTCTGCATGAAAATACTGAAATCCGCCTTTACCTAACTCCATGTTACTATGAATGTTATGAACATTTTTAAAGTTTTAGCCTGACAGGAATGCTCTCTTTAATTTTAAGATTACAAGAGAAAGGTTATTATGGCAAACTAATGTATTCGCGAAACGAAATAGGAAAGCCATTGAAAGTGATTGAAGCGTTAGTGAAGGGTTTATCTGGTTTCCAGGCATTTCCCCACACGTTCCCGTTACCCGACAAGGCGTTCAACTATTTTACTACAATACCATTTCCACTTACGACTTCTTCACAATATGCCATTGACAAATGCAAAACTAAAAATTAGTCTGCTTTGTATTTTTTAAATCATTTTATTATTCAATATATTAAACACCAAATTGACAAAATACAACTTAATTAAAACAAACATTTATATATACATTTTCAATCAAAACTTTGAATGTTTTAATTACAAAATACCAATAGTCCCCAAAATAAATATTTATTTTAATTCACATACGAAATAAAAATAAAATTCAGTATTTGGAGTACATATTTTAATTAAACGGCATTTAAAATGCTTATTAACAATTGACAAAAGTACAATTTCCTTAACAAACCGAAACCCAACCAAACATATTGTTTACTTAGCTTGACGCTACTACTGTCCTTGAAATGTAAATTTCTTATTGGACCTATCCCTATAAATTTCAATCATTACTGAAGATTTCTTGTGACAACTTGCTCTCTCATACACTGTAATTTTCTGTAACCGATCCAAAAACACGAATCCCTTTCTCATTTCAGACGCATGGTCATTTTCATGGCCCAATCCCGACTTTATTGAATCGCAACAAACAAGTGTATCCAATCGCGTCCATTTATCAGGTTTATAAAAGTGCAACTCTTCCAGATTCCCAAATTTTCGACGCACAACATCCCAAAAAGACCATGAGTTAAGATGTGAAATATGACAGCTGAATTTTTTCAAGTTTGAATAGTATGAATCATGTGACATTTTACTCCACAAGTGGTATGACATGGAAATATCACATAATTGAAGACGTACGAGAGTTTTTATAAATACATCCAGCGCTTTAATTACACGATGCTCTCGATTATCGAATACACCATCCGTAAGCTGGATATCCTCTAATGGCAATGATGCTAATCGATGCAAACATGATAAAATATTATCGTCAACTCTAACAATACTCAAGAAACGAATGTTTGGAACCTGTAGTCCCCACGCTAATGTATCCACAGCCCCGCGGTCCCAGAAAAAATTAGACGAGCAAACCAGCCTCGTCAGCCGAGGTCCACAACGATTCAATATCATTGCATAAACGGACCAACGTAATAATTCACTACTAGAACATGTGAGGCTTTTCACATCCAATAACTCCAAACACGACAAGTCACCTTGACCTGAACAACTCACCCTATTATCCTCTGACCAATACCTATCCATGTCTACATTACCCCGTATTGTCAAGATTCTCACGCTTCTCATGTGGGCAACTGCAGAAAGTAACATACTTAACGAATCATTAATCACGGTAATTGACACCCTTGACAGATTGTAAGAAAAATATGGATTAGAGAGAAACAGCAATGGAAAACTGTCCAGGTTCATATCATTTTCATGTGAAAAATATTTGCCAAAACGCAGTTTCACCGATTTGCCAATAATTGGAGAATTGCTGCGAGAATCTGTGGAAGCAATATTACCCCCATCACCAACTAAAGTCATCAAGTCTAATAAGGTTTGATGATTACGAAGGTCATAACTATTTTGTACTGCTCTGATGGATTTTCTCAAAGGTTGATTGTAGTCGAGGACACCAACTGACCATCTCCCTCGAGTGACATTCTCCTGATATGTCTTGGGTGAAACTGAAGCATCCAAAACGTCTTCAACAATACGACGAGCTGCTCGACTCACTCGTCGCCAATTAAGTAAGGATTCCGTTGACACTGTCCGATGTTTCAAGAGTATTGGTAAAACCTATACAATGAAGTCTATACATTTTAATCAAAATCAAATTCAAGGTAGCATTCATCCAAGTATCCAACTCACCAGAGGCATCAAGTTAGGTGCAATCATGCTGCCAAGTATGTTTCTTAGTTTCGAACTGGAGTTGATGACGGCTTTAAAATCCTCAGCAGGTAACATTGGAAGAATAGATGTTTCCCATATCTTCAATAATAATAATCATAATCATACTACTAATAGAGGAATAATCATAATTCTAATAATCATAATTCTAATAATAATAATACTAATAATAGTTGCTTTACCTCTGGCAACACGCTAAATACAGGTGTATTGTATTTTCCATCCTCACAGGATTCGACAATTGCTCTAGATAATGCTCTTTCCATATTTCTAAATATTAAGAATAGTGAAATCTTCAAACACGTCTAGTACCTTCTGCGCCAGCTCTTTTACTAAGCCAACACCCGTCGTTGTGTGCTAGAACATGCTCCGAGTTTATTTTGACGGCATGCAATCTCATGCCACGTCGTGATGGTGGGATAGGCAGCATTAGGCATATACACTATATTAACTAGATCACATGTTTTACCCTCATGCCGATATCCTGCTGGCGAGAAGAATGAGAAGCCATACACAGTGGCTCCGCCCTCCAATCCAACATAACAACTTAATAATGCTATGCAATGTAATTTCTTTGATAAAGAAGTTTGTTCAAAATGTAGCCATCAATGTAATTTATTTAATGAAGCTAAGTCTCATGAAAAGTGTCCAAATAAAACTACTCGTCGCGCTAGTAGATAAGCTTTTGATAAAATCAATAAGTAAAAAACTTACTCATAAGTGTTGCGCTCTCAAACACAAGCAAACGTTAATAAACCGAGTTCATAAACCACGTTTTTCTGCAGTAATTCAGATAGCTATACCACATAGTTAGCCACACGGACAGTCACAAAGTAAAGACAGCAAAACCTTTTGTGTATCCTAAACCTGAACCCAAACCTGGACCAAACTTCCAAGCCAAATTTGGAACACATCATGGGATGTGACAGGAGTATAACTTGGTGCATTTTATAACCACCAATTTTCAAATGAAATGGTCCTTGCTAATAAATCTAATTCATTGAACGAATTGGATTTACTTAAGTTTGAAGATTCATAATGTATTTGTATTTTGACATAATTTTTGCAGACATTGAACAAAGTATTACTGAATTTGTTGTAACGGAAAGAGGATCATCAGGATACACGATTTGCTTGAGAAAATGCAAACATACTACAAATGAATCCTTGGTTACGGATCTGCACCCAGTCATTACTTACGGTTTGGAGAACTCCTGCTACCCGTTTTGAGTTAAAAGAAGATATTGAAAGGTTTTGCGAAGCTACAGTAAAGTTTGACACAGATGACGTTGAAAAAAAACATTTTCGTAATTAATGTGAAATTATTTTCCCTGCAACATAAAACCAGCATTAAAGGAAGGGAAAATACTTTCAAAATCTTTTAAAACCATGGACACTACGTACGTCTTCAAGATTATAAGCAACCGTTTCTGACAATATTAATTGAAAATACTGTAACACGTTTCCAGAGTCAAAATGCACTAATATATGGACTTGGTATAGATATGAATGCTACGGTTACTAACCAATTGAACACGTGGTTAAATCAGATGAAAAACGAACACCATATTAATCAATGCAAACCTAAAAAATCATGTCACATTGAAAAGTTTTTAATTCGTTTATTAATACAATCATAATGCAATTTATTAGCCTAACCACAAGAAACCATTAAAGCTTATTATTAATATACCAATAACACTAAAAACGCGTTTGTACATTGTGATAATAATTAGTGAACAGATTTTAAACTAACATTAATCTGCATCAACTTTGCATGCGTTTTCATATATTGTACGATTAATTATCCCTATTTTGTTCCAATGACTTTTCCTCAACGACTATGGTATAATTACCGGGACCGGGAATCTTTGTTGCCCGTGTCTTCCCATAAACAACAAATAATGACACCACTTGAAGGTTGGAACAAACTGTGAAACACTCTACTTTCTTAATCATCGTCACAATCCAGTCACGAATTTTGCCAACATGAGTAAACTCCACTGTTTTTAAATTCGCAAATAATGGAAGTATAAAGTTCGTCATTGCCACAATTTCGTCATCATTTTCTGGCACACTGATCCCGAGTACCTTCACTTTGGGAAAGAGAACTGTTAGTCGGGATGGGTTGAAATTGCAAATTTTATTTGCCATACGTAAGTGAATTAAAGTAGAAGCAAATGGTTGAATGAGCTGAACCAGTTGCCCATTCATACTATCCCAAGAACAACAATACGTGCAACCGTCAGCAAAAAAATGACGACGATAACGGTAAGCACGGTAATGACGACGATATAACGTACGACACTTTGGACACTTTGTTTCCAAGTCTACATCATCATCACTCATTATGTGTAAATGAGTTAAACACGCCACATTGGTAAACTTTAACACAACATAGTTTCTAGGATTGATCTTTAGTTGTAAAAGTTTCTCAAATTGTGGTACTTTGTATGATATTGAATCGAAAACCTTTTCATACATGCCTGAATACCTCCAAAAAATATTAGATCGCAAGATTGCCAATCCAACAAGCTGAGAAGAATATTTTTTTATGATAGATAAAAAAGTATCTTCATACAGTGTAACAACCTCTGAATACATTAATGTATCTGAAGAAATTCGCAAATGCGTGAGAAGCTCAAGTGTTGGCAATTCTGACCATTTCAAATCATAACTACCATCACAATCATCAAAATAGTATTCATCATACTTATCAAACCCCGTATGCCTACCACGTATGCGTACACCTTCAAGCGTCAATGATCGAAGATTTGGAAAAATGGATAAGAATTTACAAAACTTTTTAGGTGTCGTCTCATACGCAAATACTATTAAATGCTTCACGTGATGACCACACGCCCTCAAAAAACATTCAATTTCTATTTGAGGTGTATACATACTATAATAATTTTGCACAAAGCGTAGACTACTGCTTGGAAAAGGGTTTATGGAAGGATCATTTGTACAAGATTCCATGATTTCATCACATTTGCGCTTTAAATCCTTTTGTGACTCCTTATTGGCTCGCAAAGTTGTTATACATAATGCCACTGGGTTGTACTTTGTCTTATCATTCCACTTTGTGAAAAAACCTGCAACTCTGTTCTCAAGTAATTTCTCGGCAAAGACTTTCCAACCACTATTCACTAGTCTCCACGTTAGCAAGTATTTGGGCTCCAATTTCTCAACAATCTTTTCCAGCATCTAGATTGTATTGCAACAAATCGTTCATCCCTATTATTACTATTATTACTATTATTTAAAACTTGGTTAAAAAATAATTGACATACCTCTGGTGGCAAGCATTCGCCAGCGACATTGCTTTTATCTTTCGGTTGATTTGATTTCAAACTCTCACAATTGACTGCTTTCTCCATTTTATTACTCAACTCTCCTTTCTATTCTAAACTATTAAAAACTCTAAAAAACATTTGATTATACACGACTCCACCACGACAAAAATTTAGCGAGCCACCACTCCATTCCTATGTGAGCGATGCAAAGAGAATGGGATTACGTTGGAAGGAGCATCAGCTTATGAGTTTATCCAACCAACGTTATAGTACTATTCTCACTCTCCCTATAAGGCAAGCTTACCAATGGCTTGCAGGCTGAGATAAATTTACTCGTCAAACGCTCAAAGTTTGCTATACTCTGAGAAACAGCTCCTCCTAAGCAGTCAGTCCTTCCCTAGCAAGCGTTCTGAACTAGTTCTTTCCCAAATACTTTACGCTACCAACTATAGTCATTTGCATCAGTGTAAGATTTTGAAAGCTTTTGTGACGATGGAGAGTTATGAACGATCTCTGCTAGACGATGTTACGTCTGCGATCCTGTATAACAAGCTGCTTCAAAATAACCACGAAAATACGTTATACGCTTTGAAAGCAACAAGTCAATTTGAGGCAGATTTAATCTTGGAAGAGGGGCTAAAGGAAACGGGTTTAGCAATTAAGCGGCCACAGCATTACTTGTGTTCTCCAGTGGGACTTGAGGAATTCTTGAGAAATGACAGTTTCTCAACCTGGCCTTCATGGTCAAAGCAGAAGAGCTCAAATACCACAAGATTATTGATTATTTGCACACCACACATTCGCATCACAATTGAAAAAATCCAAGACGTGAATCTAGCTGGATTGACTGAGGTGCTGTGTGAAGAAGAGGCGATACGGAGAATAGAAAGCGAACCAAACAAATGTCCCACTGCGTTGGTTGTGATGATAACATGCTTTAAAGGCACTGCTGTTTTCCTCTCCAGAATTGCCACCACATCGAGAAAGATTGTACTAGTCGCGGAGGAACGTAAACGCGACGTTGAAAAGGCATTGGAAAACTTTACCGCTATGAACCAAGGTATAATAGTCGTGGAAGACACGGTCCAGTGGTCAAATCTGACTCTCGAGTATTCAAAAGAGATTATGGAACGGAACTGCCTCCTCCAGAATAACACACAACAATTCCAGCTAAACACTCTTCTAAAAGTTCTTGGAGCAAAGGATGGTGACATTGAGATGAAACTATTATTAAGAGGACCATTTTTAGCATCACTTATAAGCAACAAGAATCCATCCTTCTTTTCAAACAGCATTCCTGCGTTGTGTGAAAATTACATTCCAAGATGGATTGTGTCTCGATCTCTGATTTCAACGGATATATTCAAAAAGCGGCTTCCGGATGTATTTGTCTTTACTGGCATTGAAATACAAGAACTTGACAGCTTTCTTTTACATTGTGATGAACAATCAGACACCGCGAGGAAACAATGTGCTGATATTTACACTAAACTAACAGTTCGTTTCATTGTTCTCGAGCCTGATGAAAACGATGCTGATGGATATTGTTTTCGTGATATTTGGAGCAGGACATCGAATCCTGTGCATTGGCTTCAGTATGAAAATGGAGTGTTTAACTACGTAAAATCAAAAGGGAGCATGGATGCAATTCAGGAAATTGTAAATGACAGTAACCTTGAGCATCTTCATGTCACCTTGGGCAGCGAGGAAGAATTTATTAGCAGTCACATTAATTTAAAGAGTCCAGTTGACCGTTCGAGGATACCCGTTTGCATCTCTGGGTCCTCGGGAATGGGAAAGAGTGAGTTGATGGCTTCTATTGCAAGACGAATGATGCATCATGAGGATGGCAAAGAAATTATAATATTTGCATCCATTGTGGCACTCTTACGCCAAGTTAAATTGAAATGGGTCCAACCAAGTTACGTAGGGGACGCATTCACTGACGTAATAGCTAGACATGCTTGTGAGTACGATTTTGGAGTAAATCTATTTAAAGAAGGAATAAACCGAGGGAAATTAAAAGTCCAACTTTTTCTTGATGGATATGATGAAGTGGATTCGGGAGATTTGGAGGTAGCGAATGAGTGTTTGAGGTACATCATTGAGTATCTGAAAACCGTTAGAGTTATAGTAAGCACGCGGCCTCATTTATTGATTTGTCTTGAGAATGTTCTTGGAACTTTGGGGTTTAACATTGAGCCCTTTTCTAAGCAAGAGCAGATTGATTTTCTGGTCAAGTTTTGGCGTCCTCAGCATCCCGATGAAAACATTGAGGAAGCCAATCTGATTCGATTTAGCACTTACTGCATTAAACTTTTTGAGAAGAAGAAAGTGAATAATACAAAGGACAATGACTTTGCCGGGAATCCTCTACTCTGTCTGTGTGTTGCGGAGGCCTATAAAGAAAATGCATTACATTACGGCAATCCTAATAATAAATTTGTTGTTACTGATGATTGGCTACCTGAAACGATTGACAGAACTTTGTTAACGGACGTATTCAAACACGTGATGAATAAGATACTGCAGAGGTACAAAGAAAAGTACAAGATTGATGCCTTGGCTGATGTTGTCGTAATTCGATCGTTTATGCAGCTGTCCCTCCATAATTTTTTCCCCGGAAAACATGAAGCATTAAACTTTGGGTTGTTGTTAAAAAAAACTTTTAAGAATGATTTATCTCTGGATGTGCTTCTTAGAATTGGGATAGTAGAAAAAAGCAGTACAGATCAAGTTCCAAGATTCATACAGCAATCCTTTGCACACTACTTTTTATCTTTGTTTGCGATTGAGCTGCTCCGTAATTTGCAGCAAGCCACTTATAATAGGGATATTGCAGTAGCCACTAAATTCATATTGTGTTCATTGTTATCCACAAAGAGAGTTGAACTACCTTGTGAATTTAAAGAGGTTGAATTAGAAAACAATATGCCTTTATTTGCAACAACATTTCAATTTGACCTTACGGCTTACTTTATGGACCTTCATTTGATTAATGAGGAGTTGGCCCTTGCCATTTCAGATAGGGTTTGTGTAGCGAGTAAAAATATTATTAACAGTACTGAACGGTTTGACCTCGCTTTGGCTTTTGCATACGATGACCATATAAATATCCTTTATTCCCTTTTAAAATTAAATTTTTTCGAATCGGAGCAAAATTTTATTCACAGTCGACACTTTTCGATAGTGGCAGTCCTCCGGTCGAATGTTAACTGGTTGAGATTTGTTCAAGATGATTGCATTGAGCTCCGTGGTTCAACAATATTTGCAGTATTTGAAAGACCCATGTCCTTGTTTGTTCTTGCTTTGAAAAGAGGTCGTTATTTGGTTTACCAACATTTGTACTATTACAACAAGAGCAAAATCTTTGAGCCAATGGTTAAACTAGCTCATCGCGACACACAAGCTCAAGAGTTTCCTCTTTTCCTACATGCCTGTGTTGAAAATACAAGGGGAGATTCAGACGCTTTAATTGCTGACAGAATAGAGATAATTCGTCACCTGTTGATTATCAACCCCAACCTTATTAATCAGTCAGACGTTAAGGTAGGAAACGCCTTGTGTGCTGGTGACATACATATTAAACTTCTTCTTGAGTTAATTACACCAAAGTATGGTGTCAACCTTTTGCATGCTACTAAATCCAACGGCAAGACAATGCTTCATCACATTGCCACTTACTTGACAAGTATAGAGTTTGAGCAGTTTGTAACTAAAGTACCAAAAATAAGGCTCAAGCAGCTAATGGGAATCAAAGACAGTGAGGGTCAAAGTCCATTTCATGTTATTTTAAAACATTTTGAACCACTTGATGAAACTCTAGAGTTATTTTACGAATGTGGGGTATTACCGATAAAGGATGATGACCCGAGTTTAATTGAAATTGGATTACTAAATGTAAGGAGAAGTAGGTACATTGATAATTCGTTGGTTAGATGTGGAGAAAATCAACCAACAATGGAAATTTTTCAACCAGTTGCTTCTAACCAGTTTGGGAACACGCCGCTCTTTTGTGTCGTACAGAACACTACAGGAAATCAGTTGGAGATTGTGAAGGAGCCGCTAAAAATTGGGAGAAACTTGAAAACTTTGAACATTGCAAAACAAAATGCACTTCATTTGGCAGTTAAAAAAGGTGAATTAGAGACATTTCGGTATCTCCTTGACAAAGATCTAGAGCGCGAGTTGTATAATGCTGTAGATGTGGATGGAGACACAATGCTACACAGTGCAATGGAAATTTGGGATACAAAGCGTGGATATGAAATCATTTCTTTATTGTTGGAGCGGGGTGCCAACGTCAACGCTAAAAACAAATCAAAGGAAACTCCACTCTTAAAAATGGTAAAGTCCGACCGCTGTCCATTTCACTTGCCAACAATTTCCTTGCTAGTGTCTCATGGGACGGTCTTGTCAAAGGCGGAGGCACGTCTTGTAATTGAAACGATTGTTGGTGAAAAGTATTCTCATCTTGAGCAGAAAAAGTATGAAGAGTTGGCTACGGACTGTTTCAAGAATTTAAATGCAGATTTAAAATGTAGAAATAAAAAAGGACAAAATCTTCTCCATTATGCTGCAGAGAGAATGTGTCTTCGAGGTGTCAAGCTACTGCTCAGCCATGGACTCGAACCAAAGTCAACGGATGATGACGGAAACACGCCACTTCATCATCACCTCGTTTTCCAAACATTCAATAAAAGTCATGAGGCTCGATTCCAAGTTGCAAAGTGTCTGGTTGACTACGATAATTCTGTTGTAAATGCGGTCAACAACAGGGGAGATACGCCAATAACTAGACTCGTAAATTTTTATTCAGATGATTGTTACCTTGACGCAAAATTTGTTCAGCTACTGCAATGTCCAGCTGAAACGGCAATAAAAATATTGAAGCAGGCTATAAACTGTAATTGCGACATTATTGCCAACAAATTTGACAAGGAATTAGGTCTAACATTGATGGCACGAGGAGCAAAGCTTGATTGGAGAAACGAAATGGATAATGGGTCAACTTGGCTTCATTTGGCAGCTAAAAATTTATGTTTGGAAGGAATGACGTTCTTTCTGGACCAAGGAATGAGTCCAGATGTTCAAGATGATCAAGGGAATACGCCTTCCCATTACTTGATACGGTACTGCAATTTTGGAAATGAGCTGGATGTCCTTCGCTTTCTTGTGCAGCGCGGATCAAACCTAAAAGCTGTAAATCATCTGGGTGAGTCTCTACTCCATTGGGCAGCTCTCTACGGAAGGCTTTCTGCGGCGGAGTACCTGCTCTCAATGGACTTTGATGTGGATACAGCCGGTGGTGAGGAACGGGGAACAGTCCTCCATTACTGCTTCATGAGTGAGTGGTCCGATCATCAGTTTAGGTTGGCTCAACTCCTTCTTAAAAGTCATGCGGATGTAAATGCAGTCACAGCAAATGGAGAGTCTGTGGCAGATTTAGCAATCAAAACCTTTCAAAAAGAGTTCGAGTGCCGTCAAAGAGTAGAATTTGCATTTGATAATTTGATGTTTGTGGAAACAATTAAACTATTGATTGACCATGGCCTAAATCTAATGCGGAGAAGCAAGAGTGATGGCAGCCCTTTTCTCCATCGCATTCCAGCTTTCCTTCAACCGTTGCAGTTTCACCACGTAATTAAATATGTGGTTTCAAAAGGAAAAGAAGAATCCTTATTCTTACTCGGTGAAGAAAATAATGAAACTATTGTGCAAGCTGCTGCCAAGTATTTTTCACTTTTGGAGGATACGTTGACCATGTTGAGAAGAGGTTGGAGGTATATATCATCAAATTTGTTTTTAATGAAGCGTGTACATTAAGCAAGTACGATAATATTTAATGTTGATTTTTTTTCAGTTGGACACGCCCCTCAACCTGGTTCACCAAGTAGACATTAAAATGATGTATAAAATCAAAAGGTTTTAACTGTAAATGTTGATTTTGAATTGATTAGAAAGTGATGGGTAGGGGTACGCGACTAAATTTACTAACACTTGATTTTGATTACTATTTATGATCGTCTTATTATTAGTCGGATCCCTTTTAAAGATTTTCAAAAATTCTTAATATTGACAAAGCACTTGTTATGATTATAAAAGTTTTACAATGACCTAATGAAAGGTCGTAATTGCATAAGGGTGTCGGTTCTTTACGCCTGTTGTCGGGTTCATTACTAAATAAATTTTTTTGTTGTATTATGATGCACAATTTATTTACAATTTACAATTTTGATGAAATAAATAATATTGTACACAAGCAAGTTTCTCAGCGCCAGGATTTTCGTCCCGTTCCATGCTCATGCTTGGCTCCGGATTGCCCTTCATATTTGGGGCACACTGTAACAATGCCAGGTTCTAAAAAGAAAACGTGTGATGATATTGATATGCAACGCTAGAAAACGTCTGAATGCGTCCCTTTTCATGCACTAAATCTTCTCATATATTCTGACTTCATTGAAACCCACTCGTACTAGTTTTTCCAGCAGCTTGTGTGTCGTGTCGCATAACGATTCCCAATTCTGAGAAAACGGGATGTCAGTGGCAATGTCAATAATGAGCACTCGTATATTACTCCATAACTAAAAGTTTCAATACATGTTCCAAGTGATTTTCTCTCACTTAACAAATTATTTTGTATGATTACAAAAGGGAAAAAGAAAGAGTAACTCAACGGTAACATGAGCCTAGTTCCCGTGGGGACCAACAACAAAATAATATACTGCTTGTCAGACAAACTGCAAGTGGACACATAAACTAGCATTCTAGATAAACAGATAAAAATGGGAAATTATTGAATATCCTACTCATCAGCTTATCAGCATTATAATGGAAATGCATTTTTATAATAAATAAACTGGTGAAGGTCACGACTGGGTTATTTTTATTTTTCCAAACGGGCAGGTAATGAGCAGAGTTCTTTGATAAAAGATGTTGAAAAATTGCTGTCATTTGTATTGCATAATATAAACATGTATCTTTTGGGGATTTTTAAAATCAAATTGACAGAATCATAGTTGCAAACTGCCGCAGTGAGCAGTCACCCTTTTGGGATAGTTTTGTAGCTCGTATTCCCGTCCCTTCCGAATCCTCATAACAAACCATCCACTTATATTGTATGCATTGCACTCTAGCATTTTATTCATTCAATTCAATGACAAGTAAAAAAAACAGACCACTACAGACTTTGTTGTTGGCCGTCGTGTTTTCAACATGTTAACAATACCGCAGTTTCTACAGATAATAACAAATGATGTAGTAGTAGTTGTAGCAGTTCAATATAGTATATTTAATCACATTGATTTTTAAAATTTCTTAAAATACAACTGTGAGAGGAAAACCTCAAAATAGTTACGGTTTCCTTTACAAAATGTATCTCAAAGTATGTAATTTACTTTCAATTGCTTGTCGTCATTTGCAAGTAAACATGTATCAATTTTAATGAATACATAGGCATGTTGTAAATCTTTATTAGTAATTAAGCCGCCTTAATTTTTTGGGGAAGATGCTACCTCGAGCAATCGAAATCCTCTCCGCATATACGTAATGATTATCCTCTGGAGTTTTGATGCAATCTGGAATCCTGTCCTCTGAATCATTTCAAGTCCACTAGATTCGGGCATCTGTGTTGAATAAAGAGCCAAAACTATTCGAAATTCAAGTTGGATAGATACCATGCACCGGTAAATTTCCTTCTCTCAAAGCAGAGAGCGAATAATGTCCAACTCTTGCAGCCCAAAGACGTTGTACGTTGCACAGTTTCTGGCAAAAGAAGGAACAAAACAACCACCATCTTCGGAAAAATTGATTGCTGCAATTAATGGATTTGATCTGGGGTCCGTATTTCTTTAAAAATGCCAAATTCAAGCGAGTATTCCCTCTACCAGGTTCATGTTCATAGAACACTTGTTTCACATAGTCATCTTCATAGTCACGGATGTCGCACAATTTAGTACATTTTAAGTGAAGGATATAATGTCAATATTATATCTTTCTCTGGGAGAATGTGGTTGTACCCTATGAGTACCAATGCTCATTCCAACGTAAACGTTCATGTAATGTTTGTCTACATATCCATGTCATAGCACAAAGTAGTTTATTATGACGATGTATGTGTTCTATGAGCTAAGGACATATTCTTTGTAACATATTATTATGGGATGTTAGATGATTGTGTAATTTGTATGTACTCAAAAAATTTACGTGAAAAATGGTTATGAAAAATCGTCAATTATGGCGTGAATAAATTAAATTTCCCTTTCCCTTTAAAATCCTATTAATTTTCCGATCTTAACCACTCAATACGTCGCAAAAAGGTGTCACCATTATTATTAGAAGCCACCGCTAATTAGACTCATCAACGAATTTAAACAAACCCATGCTTTGCTAAAAACATATTTTACTAATAATCGTATTCTTATTACCACTTGTTCTTACGACTTTTCTTCCTGGTTTTTAACACTTTCTTCCCTTTTCCAAATTATGTTAGTACGGCTAGCATGAGACATTCCTACACCAATATACTTCCTACCATCAAACAAGGACAAGACTTCAAGTTTGGAGCAAATGTCCAAATGCTCTTGTTTGTTAATAAACGGAACAACATCATTATAATGAATAAACTCCAATTTGTTTAAAGATGGTGCTGCTGGAAGGATTACTGCATTTACTGTTACATATTCATCATTATCTTCTGGGGCCCTTATCCCAAGTATTTCCAATTTAGGAAAGCACAATGGTGGCTTGGATTGTTTAAAGTAACAAATTTTATTTGACATTCTCAGATAAATTAAAAAAGGAGCAAAGGGTTGAAGGAGCTCTACAAGTTGTCCATCCATGTGTTCAAATTTAACACAATATGTACAACACGAACGACACAAACGACACAACCGACAGTAAAGACAAGAAGCATTATAATAACAACACCTATTAAGACAGGCCGAAGAACAAAACTCAATATAGTGACCAAAAAAATGTGCGTCATCATCACTCATAATGTGTAAATTAGTTAAAGACGCCGTCTCGACCAGCTTCAAAACTGCAGAGTTTCTAAAGTTGATTCGCAGTTGCTTGAGCATTCCAAATTGTAATACATTCCCCCCATTCCGTCTTTCGATAAGTTTGGACGTACAAATGTGTAGGAAATGGTGGCCCAGTATTGTCAAGCCAACAAGTTGGGAATAATAGTTTTCGATAATCCATTCAAAAGGTCCTATTGTCATTTCCTGCTGAGTTTCCATATCTGCTACCGTAGAGGAAATTCTCAAATGCGTGAGATGCTCGAGTTTCGGTAATATAAGCAGTCTCTCATCCTCAATATCATAATCATCATTATTTATGCATACACCTTCAAGTGCTAACGACTTTATGTTTGGAAATTTTGATAAAAATACTAAAAACCTTTTGTAATATGCCTGATAGTTAACCAATATTAAATGTTTCACATGGTGTCCGAATGTGGAGAAAAAACGATAAAACTCTTGTGGGGGACAACGTCCGGAATGCTTTTCTAAGACGATCCGAATAGAACAAGACGGAAGTGGATTCCTTGATGGATCTTTACAATTTCCTAAGATTGCAGAATACTGGTCAATATTTGGTAAATTGTGGGTTTTACGAAGAGTCGGTATACAGACGTCCTGATGATTGTATCCATTCCACGTGGTAAAATAGGCAGACGCTCTATCTTGTAACACTTTCTCTGACAACGCTTTCCAATTATGATTCACCAGTCTACATGTAAGCAAATCTTTGGTCTCAAGTTTCTCCAAAATCTTGTCCACTATCTAAGTTTCAATTGAAAATTAATCAATCGCTTTTTACAATGCTTAGTTCGCCATTCAATAAGTATAAAACCAAGTTATATCAATAATTCGACAAATGTTGTATACCTCTGCAGGAATGTGCTTATCACAATCGCTATTGCTTTCCTTTGTCGATGGGTTAGATGTCACACTGTCAAAAGTCACTGTCACTGGTTCTCCCATTTCTTTGGTCATTGATGCAAGTAGACTGAAACAAAAGTTGAATTAAAACCCGGAAGACTGCAAAAACTTTGAAAAAAGTAAGCGACCAACCTAACCTAAAGGACAGTCCCGCAAACAGCTTCTTTTGCAGTAGTGTTCGAATGACGCATGCCTTCTACGGTATTCTTTGCTGCGCGTATTTGTACATGTAATCGTAACTTGTGCTTGAACGGCAGCTACGGGTGTTGAATTTATATATATATTGCCGTATATCAGCTATTCTATGAGTACAGTAATTCAGTCTCACTCACGCTCATATTTGAATCAGTGTAGGACTTATTTGATAACAAACAACCAAACAATGTGAAATCTAATTCTATATAAATATTACGCTGTTGTTAATGACTACATTTGCGTTTTAACTACATGGAATTTCTTCTCACTTTGACCAACTGCTAACCATGGAGCCCATCCTATTTCAAGTAATTCCACGAGAGCTGCGGACATTAACTGTGATAGGAAATCACTATACTGACACAAGAAAACTAAAAACATCTGAAAATGTATTTCCTCATGACCTACAACATCAACCTGACAAGAATCAGCAAACGGCACCTGGAAGCAATCTACAATGTTCAGAAAAATCTGCAAAGTACAAAGTTCATGGAAAGCCATTACTCGATTCGTCAAAATGCAACCAACTATCAAACGAATTACCTACGACAATTGATAAAGAGCATGATATTTCTTGCACGTACACGCAACAGGTCCAAACAATGCTTGATTGTTGCACATCAGAACAACAAAAAGAAATTGTTAAAAATGTTGTCCAGACGTCTAAAAATTCGACATTAAAGGTAAAGTTTGAAGTTTTAGACGATGCAAAAGAGGCTCTCAAGTTGGATTTAAAACCAGCCAACGCGTTAAATGATGCTATTACGAAATTGATTGTAAGTATGTATTAGTCCTTGTCATCCTACCTGTCCTGTGTTACCTTGCCTAGTTTTTAGGATCAAGGAAACGTTAAAAATTAAATTCATAACATTTTGTTTACAGGAGCAGCACACAGATGTAGTTGATGAACGTTTGAAGCAAATACTCAATTTTAATAGCAACGGGGATATAAAAAATGTACTGGAAAAACTTATTTCAAAAGGCCCGTTATTGGATCTTAGAGAGTCGACACATTTTAAACAAATTAGATCCTGTCTGCAGTCACTCAAATACCATGCACCCGACTTTCGTTTGCAATATAAGGATAACGCTGTCCACTTGAATTCTAATTTGAAAAGCTGTATAGTAGGAAGAGGACACAACATACACCCAAGCATTTTTGAAGCAATTTCGCTCAAACTTGCAGGGGACGAATCTCTTTCGACTACAATCAGAATCTTGACATATATGCAAATGCAAGAAAGCACTAAAGTCAAGTTTTATTACTATCAGTGCAAAAAATACAACATTGAAACTTTAAGTATACAGATTTTTGACTTGGACGTTTATGCAACGCCACCGGTAATAGAATTGTTGGCAAAAACGCTCCAAAAGAACATTATTGTACACTGGGGAGGTCATGGAGTTTCAGACAGTGCAATCTCTTTCGGCGAATCAAAAAATTCTAAAATACATATTTTAACAGTGGACACACAGTTT
Organism: Orchesella flavescens; assembly: GCA_964034955.1. Taxonomy (NCBI): domain Eukaryota; kingdom Metazoa; phylum Arthropoda; class Collembola; order Entomobryomorpha; family Orchesellidae; genus Orchesella; species Orchesella flavescens. Next base: position 177,535 of record OZ035954.1, read on the forward strand.
TATCCTGTATATTGCGACGAGAAAGGGAAAAAATACATCACGATGAATCTTCATTCTCCTACTCAAAACCCTTCCTCAGTGCAACCAACTGATTTACAAGTGATGGAAACAAATTTCACAAGATTTGTACAATTATTTACGACTCCTTGCATGTTTTGCACAGAGTTCGGATACAAAAAATGCTACCATATAACAACAAAAGACATTGGTACCCTTGCAAAATTTCGTACTATGCTTCTGAATCCAAAATACGGATCACTTATCGCTACAGATTATGCTCAGATATTGTACGCTTCTGGTGTAACACTTCCAAAAACAATGAATGGAAAGGTCATTCCAATGAATGTTTCAGGTGATAACAACTGCATGTATAATGCGATTAGCATAGCCCTTTTTGGTACAGAGGACCTGGCTACGGCCCTTCGACGAGCAGTTGCAACTGATTACACGAAAAATGAAGCCCATTACGTGCAACAGTTTGTGAATATGAATTACGACGACAATCAATTAATCGACATCAAACGGCGCATTTTTTGTGATTCAGGAAAACAGGCATGGGGAATCGACGAAAGTTTACTAATAGCTTCAAAAGTGCTTACTCGGAGAATTATTGTTCATAGCCATCATAATGATTATCAATGTACTCAAGCGTACGATTTGAATCACAAACAGTCATCAGTGTATAATCCGGTTTTATTGATATCTCGTGACCTTGGCAAACAAAAACATTTTTACCCACTTATTCCTTATAATTGGAATCACTTGGAACTTCCAGCTATCAAACTTGATCAATTCAAAAAATTTGAGCATGCATATGACACTACTATAATTATTCCAGCAGAAGATGAAACGAAATTTGAAACGAGTAAACACATTGCGACATTGTCATCGTCTAGCCATCAGAAACTCCCAGTTTCTCAAAAACCAAAATTAAATGACCAAGACAAAACAAAATAATATGGATTATTGACCTCCAAATGATCAGATATTCGCATACCGGTAGGTATAATCAGATAAAAAAATTGTCTATCTAAGACCCTACTCTTGCATTAAATTTAAATAAGATAACAAAACTTCAAAATCAGCAGTTCAAAATGTTTTTCAATCCCAATTCTTTGAACAGGATGCGACTTTTGCGGCACCGATCAACTTTAAAGAAACAACAAATTAAGACTCTGATGCTTACGCAACATATTAAGGCACTAATCTTACTTTATTTGAAATATCAAACAATTATGGCCTTTAATACGGAAACTAGACTATATTATACAAAAAAAATTGCTAAAACTATTCAAAACTCTGCTTACCGAGTAACCTCATATAACATGAACTTCAATAATAATGTGAACTTTTCGCTTTGTATATTTTTTTCTCGAATTAAAATGTTAAACTTTATGACATACAAAGCACATGGTTACTTCACAATACAAATAAACGCACGAGAGCATAATTACGTCAGTAACATTGCATATCACAATCACTATAGATTTATTTCAGTTTAGCAGAACAAAATTGAAACAGAAAAAGATTAGAAATCCGCTCTGATTTACTCTAGTCTCAAATTTATACAAATATAAATTTTCAAGTGTGACCCCGAACTTGAACGTGTTTAGAAGCTGTGATATATATTATCACCTAATCATGGACACTGGTAAATGATTGATGCTCCTCCGACAACATCCAGGACATGTAGCAATAAAAGGTATTCCCATGAGTGAACATATATACATATAACGTAAACATGTTGGGGATGCGATTCCATAAGAAAAGGTATTTTATATTTTCCATGTTTATTGAAAACATTCGATACAATGCTATGCCAAATTTAGTATAATGCCAGAATATAATTTATAAGATTTGCCTTCATAGTTATAAAATCATTAAATTTAAAAACACCTTACTTAAAGGTCTTACTTATCGTTAGTTAATGTTATTGGGTATTTGCCATATATGGTAAGGGGTGATAACAAAATGCCGTACAATTTGATATAAGCAACGTGCAAAAAGAAATACAATGTAAGAAGTATATGCTCATGCGTACCCAACCTAGCCAGCTATTTGGCCACACTTCCTTCAGTTGCAGTTCCAATCTGTTACAGCTAACATGCGGTAGTGGTTTTAGTGGAAGGGTTTGTATCGTAAAAGATTATAAAACAAGTCATTGTTTCATATCATAAACCATGGAAAACAAGGTAGTAGACTCTGTTTTACCACAAAAAACTATTGATGATTTGCATCCAGAGGTAAGAAATTTCTAGTAACAATGCTACTAGTTATTACGTTTATTGTAATATTGTAAATGAAAATGGTGAGGGCTAATTAAAGAACATATTGTAACTTTGCTCGTCATTAAGATATGGAAGATGTATATTATTCCAAAGTTCTCATCTGCGAAAGAGTTTCACACGCTTATCAACTCCAGTTTGAAACTAAAAGAAATGCTTCGTGAAGACGGTCAAATTGAGGAAAACTTGCTGCCTCTGGTGAGTGTGACTGTTGGGTATTTGCTTTACTACTATTGATTGTGATTATGATTGAAATTGAATTACAATAAAATTTATCATACTAATTGGTTGGTTAGGTTTTACCAATACTCTTGAAACATTGGACAATTTCAAGGGAGTATTTGCTCAAGTGGCGTCAAGTGAACCAAGCAGCTCACCGGATGATTGAAGAGGTTGTGGATGCTGAAGTAGTTTCACCAGGTAAATATCAGAGTAAGGGCACTCGATGGACTCGTCCAACCCGCGTGTTTACTCCAAATTACTACAAGCAACTTTTGCCATTGCAACAAGTTATCAAGGATATTCAAAAACAGAGATTTGATTTTCGTAAACCTCAAAACTTGGTAGAATTTATGGGTTGCGTTGGTGACGGGGGTAATAAGGTTGTGTCAAAAGCTTCCAAAGATTCCAAAGCTTCTAAGTCTTATTATCATCATCATTCTCCAATTATTGGCAATGCAGTTACCCTGTGTCTGGATGCAGGTGGAAATGATATGAACCTGGCATTAGTGTTTCTCTCTAATCCGTATTATTCTCATAATTTATCAATCGTTACAATTAAAGTGAGCGAAAGTTCATTAAATATGTTATTTTCGGCTATGGCATACATGGGAAACGTGAAAATCTTGGTAATACAAGGTGTTATATATGTAGACTCGCTTCTTTCCCCACACCAACTAGATCATTTACATCAGTTAGTTCAAGAGGTAGAGTTGGCAAGTTTGGAAGTATTGGATTTGTCTAATTTTTTATGTTATCATAGAGACAACAATATCCAATCGGTTTATGCAATGATATTGCAACGTTGCGGATCACGACTCACAAGACTGTTTTGTTCTTCAGTCTTTTTTTTAAAGGAATGTACATTAACCGTACTGCGGTCAGGAAGACTACCAAACATTCGTTTCTTGAGTATCAATATCGTTGGCGAGCAAGGTTTGAAATGTTTGCAGCAATTAGGATCATTACAATTAGAGAATATCCAACTTAATAATGCCTCATTCGATAAGAAAGATTCAAGTGTGCTAAAAGCGCTGGATACCTTTCAAAAAACTCTCGTAAATATTCAATTATACGGAGTTTGTGTTTCATACTATGAGTGGCTGCTCATGGGATCAGATTCATACTATCCAAAATTAGTAAAATTCAGTTGTCACCGTTGCCACCTCAAGTTGTTGGGTTTTTGGATTATGGTTAAGCAACAATACTCGAATTTGGAAGAGTTGGTGGTGTATGGTGGTGGTGGTGGTGGTGAACCATGTTGTGTGTTGTATGAGAATGACCGATTTTGTTTCCATTTAGGAAAGTTACAAGGTGGATATAAGGATGAAATACTGTGGGGATTCCGGTATTTGGCTAGGTTGCAGAAAGTGGTTGTGTATGATAGAGTACATGGTCATCATCCTCCTGCATCTTTAGCAATGGTTGAAATTTATAGGAATGGATCGGAAAAGATATTTTACCCAATCAAAATCTAGCCACTAAAATTAATTACACGAGGTAGTAAATAGAAAATCCTTCAACCTACACGAATTCACTTCACTTGACATTTTTCTGGCCATCTAAATAGCTTTGACCGAAACCTTGCCGTGTATGAATGTCAGTACTTTATATTTTTGGGAGGTGAGTGAGCAAGTTAGTACAGACCTTATGAAGGGAAAACATTGGATACCATGTGTTCTTTATTTTGAGAAAAAAACGTCAGGATCACACCATGAAAATCTTCCTAAGAGTAAGACAAAAGGGTTCTGTGTTTTGGATTCCAGGTTGCCGACAAATTCTTGTATATGATAATATTTATCGTACACGCATTGATAGATAGATATAGAATAAAACTGATATAGATAGATACGATAAGATATTTATAACATGATGGTAAATAATAAACTTTAACAAATAGAATATCATCAAAAATGTAGCATTTACTTTATACAAACAATTAAACTACACAAACTTGTATCTTAAATAAAGACTTTTCATATATGACTTTTTAACGACCATGTGTAACCTCTTTGCCTACATGTAATGCTTAACAATGACAAATTTTGAGCAAATAAAATGAATAAAAATTATTAAATTGATTATTATTAACAACGTGCGTCATGTGTTCGTTTTGCTTTTACATCAAACTTTTTTTAGTGGACAGTATACGAAAATTCTCAAACGAATCGAAAAAAGGAATCCTATATAAGTTACTAATGTAAATTATGGGTAACTAACCATACACAATGAATTAGAACGAGTTGGAATTGAAATTATAGAGGCCGTTCTAGAAACCGTTCGGCTTTTGACTACACGTTTTAAGTTACAAGTGATTGGGACCGTGTCCAAGTGTCAAATGGCATGGAGAAGGTTGAATCATGAAAGCGGACTAATGGTTTCCTGACAGTTTTTGGAAAGATATGGTACTTATGAAATCTGATATACCATTTTTTGAAGCAGGGATGATATATAAGGATCATAGTAATCCACGATCTTTAGCAGCATAGCTGGGCTGGCCACCGACCCCGATGGCCCAAATTTGGTGCACCGGCCATCAGGCCACCGTTGGCCACCGAGTGGCCGGTGGCCGGTAGCCTGGTGGCCTGGTGTCCACACAATGAGCCGGTGCCATTATTGCACCATAAAAATCAATGGACATTCAACCATCTAAACAAATGATTAATGGGACTAAAATTGATCCTATTGGACTTCAAATACCTATTAACCTGGAAAATAAAAATCTATACTAATCACTCCATATGCAACATTTTCGATTTACGATTCGGTCATCAATCTATCTAATGTCGAATTAAATCATCGCTTTTCCAACAATCGATTAAATTTTAACCGATATAATACGCGCGACTAATTATTGCTTATTTTAAAGACATATTTTTATGAAACTTTCGTATAAATTTGAAGGCAAGTTAAAACTAGAATCTAACATTTCATTATCCCTAAAACGTATCACAAATAAACCATTAACACACTATGTTGACAAACACAACATCAAACACTGCCCATTATATACTTATATATTCGATTTATACGTTTAACACGTTATTCTTCAACTTAATACAATTTCAAAATAATTTTAATACTTTTCAAATCCATCCTTTATGCATTCAACGATTTCAAAGATGTATGAAGTTTAATTCCACCATTACTACATGGTGGATTAATACATTGAAAATAGTTGATAAATTTAATAATATGTATATAGCAATGCAACTGTGTTAGGGAATGTTACAGGACTGGATGGAAACCAAAATCGTAGAAAAACCCCATGTGAACGAAGCAGCTCAAAAGAAAAAATCCTGAAATTGCATAATGAAATAATTGGTTTGAAAATGGGTTTTGGTTTTTGGGCTTTACCTCAAAAATTATTTTATTTTATGTAAACATAATAATATTAAAATGTGTAAACAAAAGGTTTCGAACCATGAAGACAAGATAATTAGTTCAATGTATTTGTTTTCTAAAAAAATAGTTTCCGACTCAGCTATACATCTTCTGAATCGCGGAACCATGGCCATGTCATATCGCCTTAATATACATCATGTTATAGATTAAAGCCATCAATTATCAAATGATTCACTAACAATTCAACACTAATAATTAGCGTGGCACAATCCACTTATTTGCCTTGGAGCTCGCAACTAATAATAAGACCGGAGCATCAGCGAAAAATTTGAAAAATTTCAATGAAAAAGAAAAACTTTTGCTTTTTCATTCGTGACATTGCAAAAGAAATACAGTGGATCCACAAATTCTTCATTGTCCTAATGATGAAGCTTTTTATATAAATAACGATAAACGCACATTTTAATTTACTGAGAACAACATAATTAATAACTTTTAATTAAGTACTGCAGTGCACAAATGTGCACATTACTGAAGATCTCTTTTTATAAGCATACAACTACCAGAAGATACAATAAAAAGGGTTCCTAAAAAATTTGTCGCATTATTTAAAATATATCTAAAAAAATAAGCATTAATGTGGCATAAGTGTGGTGTCGTGGTTGCATGTATGAAGAATTATTAGTCTCTATTAAGATTCTTACAAGTGTGGCTTGATTTGAATTTATATTATCTTTGTATTTATATGAACATCAGAAATGCTAGTTCCCCTGGAGAATCAGATTTTCAGATATTTTAAACAGCCTCAAGAAATGAATGTTTTAATGAAAGGTAACTAACTACCACAAAAAAATCGGCGTCAAATACAGAACTTGGAAAGGTATTTAGGTATTATGTATAGGTAATACCTTTTACCTATACCTAATATCGAAATACATTGAAAAATACCAAGGCATCCAAGCTCTAGTCAAATACTTCAAGACTGTAGCTGATACATTTAAAAATGGTTACATAGCAATGGAACCGTGTTTTGGAACATTACAAGACTAAATGGGATATAAAATTGCAGAAAAGAATCCTTTAAGGATACTCCAACAAATTATCAAATCATTCGCTAGCACAATTCATAATAATACTCCTAGAATTTTTGGAGTGACAAAATCTACTACTTCGCCATGGAGCTGGAAAATAATAACAAGACTTTTGTGGTTTCATTCTTGGCATAAAAAAAAGAAATAGATACTTGCAAAAAATTCTAATTGTCATGATGATGAAGAATTTTATATGAAGAGAGATAACCACACATTTTAATTTACTGAGTGCAACTCAATTAATACCTTTTAATCAAGTCTTACAGTGCACAAATGTACACGGCATTGAAGATCTCTTCTTAAAAGCATACAGCTACTAGAAGATACGATCAAATGTTTCCTACAAAATGTGTGCCATTATATCAAAAAATATCTTAAGCATTAATGCCGGATGAGACGCGCTATTATGGTGTCTTGGTTATCAATTCGTGTTGGATTTTAAATTCACATATCAGGGAATGACATAAATTGAAACATTACTTTTGATTTAGCTGAGTGTCAGACTTAACGAGCCTTCAATATTGAATGGTTTGCAACACTTTAACACCAATACCTTCAGCACTGTCGATATTTTTTGAAGTGAATCAAGGTAAAATCACAATTATAGTGCTTGCAAATCTTATAAAACTTTTGGTTTACTTCTAGCAATTAGGAAATAATCATTGTATCTTTAAAAGTTTAAATTATAAGACACAACATTATATTCTATTTCAAAAGTCAGAACGCAAATGTGTCCGTTCCACATTTACAATTAAAAAATGAATGAACGGCACAAAAAATATGTAAAAATGTTATGAATATTAAGTTTCATCTAGGTAAAGTAGTAAACTAGTAAACCAAACACTGTAAATTTAAAAGTTTTGATTTAAAATTTAAAAGTCCAAATTTCTACTAGATATTCTACTAGAAGTTCACACATTATTACCCTCCTATATTACAAAGCTAATTAAGGAACGCAGCCCGAATAATAAATTTGAAAATGATTGACCGATTTTTTAAAATCAATTTGCTTCAATGGCTTAAATCAACCATTCAAACATCAAATGCTAATTTCTACATTAAAAATTAACAACCCTAACTTGTCTAAAATAACTTAAATGTCTAAAGGTGTTATTATTATCAACGTCTTCAGAATAAGTTTGCCATAAACAAATGTATGATTAAACATGTAATATTTTAAACATTTTTAGTTATGTATATTGGCATAGAAATGATTAATTTTTATATCACTAGGATATGCAATTTAGGGTTACAAACGAAAAAGGTTTGTCACGACATTGGATCGTTAAGATTATATATGAACCGACATAATACACGCTGTTATACCTTGCAATAAAACAAAATGATTGGGTATGGTGATGAGCTTCTCTCCGGAGGTGATTCCGACGTTGGGCCAAAATTCGACTTGCATCTTAATTTTAATCACATTTTGGAGGAAAAACACGACAAGGATGGTTATGCGATGGTAGTATAGCATCCTAAAACAAAAGATAAACAAAAGGGTATGTATTATAAACAATTGCATGATAACGTTTCATGTATAAGTAAAAACACAAGGCACCAAAGCATTCAACACAAGAGTAAATACAAATTAACAAGAGTTGCAGTGCCCAATTGTTTGGTTGAAACAACTAATGTTGAAGCATTTAAAAATGAAATTAACAACCCAACAATGAAAAAGTTTTTTAGTGCACCAGATATTGGGAAAAAGTATAATACGATGTCTACTGAACAATATCATATGACTTTAATATAGCGTGCCCACTTAATTTGACTGTTTTTAATTCTCATATATAATTAACCATCATCGTTCACAATATAATAAAATCAAAGGAGTTTTGGGGGGGCTAAGTTAATTCTCTTTCATGATATTCTTTTTAAAAGATCACATTACCACGCATCTCGCTTAATAACCTGTATGATAACTTCATGTATTCATGAATTCATTATTTATCAATTGACCAGTGGAACATTGATGTTCTCTTTAAATACGTTAGGCATAATGTAATTATTTTTGTTTGACAACTAAAGTCAAGCATCCATGTTGCCAAAACCAAAAAAACTCGGCCCAAGCATTTTGAGCAATGGAAAAACCTCTATTTGAAAGAAATCAAAGAAATACGTAAACATTTATTTTTAACAACTCAACCTAACAATCAATTTTATGTATAAGGCAACGGAATATCTTACGGTCTTTAGAAGTATGGTATGAGTATAAGACAATACTGATCAAATACTAAATTAAGTTAAACTATTTGTGTTAACCTAAACTAACCAAACCATGTTTAAGCATATGGAATGATGTGAATATTATAATTTGCCGTCCTTATAAGTTCTTAAGCTAACGGACTGTTATGAATTTTCATTTTACGCGAATACCTCACTCACACAGTCAGGAATGCTTAGAGTTTAATTGTTTCCGGTGTGATAGATTTGTACATTTAAATTACGCAGATTCGTGAAGTATGTTTATATTTCTTTTTACGTTTTCACATCTTCGCGAAAGAGTGAAAACCAATAAAACGGTCATTTAAAATAAATACTATGGATCAACAATAACAAAGTGTCCTACTAAATGCACAAAATTCAAAACATCTTAAAACTGGTCTTATAGTTTTGGAGTTATGTACACAATATTAATATTAATATTAATTGTAGAGGGGCAAAAAATGAAGTTGTGTTTCCTAAATATGCTCCAAAACCTAAGTATATGCAAATTAAGCACAAAAATGTTCCCTTCTCGAGTCGTAGAAGAATAGACATACGACGCCTTTCAGGACGCACAAAAGGACTGGGACAAACAAGTTGCTTTCTTGTTCTGGTATCAAAAGCCATTTGAAACTGAGAAGCAGAGGGAAAAATCAATAGCAACCGATGAAATCCCAATCATTTCGAATTAAACTACAAATACAAATCCTCTTGTAGAAGACAAAAAGAATATGCAACAGTGAGAAGATGTGCTTTATTAATGGGCATCCTTTGCAAAAAGGGGTAGGTTCTTATTTTCACACATGGGGTTTGTCTGTCTGTCCGTCTGTCTGTCCGTGAACTTCACAGACAGGCAGACAGTGTGAACACGATAGCGGCGACACGGTTGAGAAATTTCGAAAATTCTTTTTGTTAAACGATAACTTAGGTCAAAGATAAGATCAAATATTTCTAAATAGCAAAGTATAATGTGTGATACATCAAAATGGTTCTATTTGGTGAGATGAATTCAGTTGTGCTATTTTAAAAATTCTACGATGAACCTAACGTGACCTACGAACGTTTAAATGTCGAAAGTTCTTAATTTTCGAGATAGCAGGAGAATCATTCAAAATTTTCAAATCCTTTCTTCTCCACTCCACTATTTGAGGAATTACCTTCAAATGATTTGATAAATATGTGAAATTGGTTATCGATAACCAGGTCAAAGATATGATCAAATATTTCTAAATAGCAAAGTATAGAGTGCGATGCATCAAAATGGTTCTATTTGCTGCGAGGAATTCAGTCATGCCGTTTAAAAGTTTCACAATGACCTCATCATGACCTAACGTCTTAATGGTTGAATTAATTAAATGTCGAAATGTCTTAATTTTTAATCAATCAAAATTTTCAAAAATGAAGTTTAAGTGCATAAGGGTGCTGGTTCTTTATGCCTGTTGTCGGGTTTATTTTTTATAACTGAATAGCATCATGCATATTTGAATGTCGATTACTGCTGGAAAACAGGCCAATAAACGTAGTTCAACGCCATAAACCCAGAATTATTCTCATCATTATTCAGCCCAATTGAAAATTTAACATAGGCAATTGGAATCAAAACTAATGTTGACACTTTTTTATGTTGTTTCGCAAATTGTCCACAAAACAATTCGTATCTAGAACGCTTCTCACAATAAGACAACTCAATGTAAAATTACACTCAAGAGTGTTTAACATGACACACAATTTGCACCTTTTCAATTATTGGGGAGATGGCGCAAAACTTATATACCGTTTGAAAGCGCCTTACCAAACGAACGAATCTAACCATCCGCCCTCTTGAGTTGTACTACTTATGTGACAAATTTGGTAGAAATCGGTTGGCATGCGTTGACAGGAGAGTGCACACAAACATACGGACACACTTTGTAAAGTTATAACTACTCTGACTGAGATTGAACTACGTAATAAACCCAAGCTGCTGTAGTAGTTTCTTGTGTTAAGTAGCTTGGAAGAACCAAAAAAAATCCAGTCAATATTTCATTCAATTTCCTTTTCATAATAAAGGCACAAAATACGTTTACCTTTTTTGTAAGTTTAAACTGATTGGGTTCAAACAAGTACGTTTTGAAATGAACACTGCTGATTTTTGTGCACTACTGAAACCATTGGGAAGGATGAGACTTTTTCTCTAATCCAATCAACCAAAACAATTATTTAATAAAGAAAGACTGGCGAACGATTTCAATGTTTTTAGGAATCACTAATGTACCAATTAAATGAACATATTTGTGACATAAAGTTTTTTAGTATGAAAGATAAAATGTACCTGGTACTGGGTCTGCAATGGATGAGGTGAATGTTGTGCTTTCTGGTACAAATTCCTCCATGCAACATTGTGTATCAGCATCGAGTTTTTCCAGCAAAGAAATGGACTGGACACAAGGTCTTGGCACGTTGACTAAATTGACAACGCCAGTACGTTTAAAATTCAAGTACGATATTCACACCAAATGGGTTGGTTTGGTCGGGCTACACAAAATAATATTAAAATCAATTACAGAATGCGCATCAATTGTGGTGAGGTTTTGAAATAACTGGGCACATATGAACAGTAGTACTACTGTAATTCCGGTGGATTGTTTTTGAAAATGGGGTAAACAGAGAAGACAACAGTTCAATTGTAGAGTCGTTGCGCGTTACACTTATTTTGGTCAACTACTCTGGTTTGGTATGCAAAGAATATGCTAGTTGGGAGCCAACAAGTAGAGAATGCTTCCTAGGAGGAAGTTATACTCTGAGCAAACTGAGTATTTAACGAGAACCCTTTTCTCATGCTACAACGCATGACAAGAGGACAAGAAGGAGCTAGCTTTCATGCAAAGTTCGACCATTTGTGAGAATATTCCATATCGTGTGGCGTTTTCGTATTCCCTGTCTCTAAATGCACGTCCTCTCTTCCAACCTTCTCTGCAACTGCTGCATACATACAACTAATTGAATACACTAAACACTACGGGCCATGCAATTTTCCCTCAATGAAGGAACGAGAAACCCATATGGAACTCTTTCTCATAGGGAACAGACCACGCTCATCTTTTGTTGCGGAAATTTCAGTGCCCCTTTTATTAATTGAAACATTCATCCTCACTCAACCCATGCATATCATTATCAACGGGGTTTTCAAAGAGGTATGATCATTTTTTACCACTTAAGTAAATCTATTGTATGATAGTTAATATATTAATACACTTTAAAATTTTGAGTGAAGGAACTGGCACCTCATTCTCAGTTAATTGCTGAAATATAATTCCAGTGTGCAGATGAAGATGACAGGTATAAATTTTAGGAGTCTCAACACGTTACCCCATAAACCACTTCATCATTCCCATGTGGTAAATGTTAGCTTTTATTAACATCATACCATATTTTGATCATGAAATGCTTCCAGCATGGTATTTCAAATCTCTTAATGAATGATCTTCAAATGCATATCGCAACTATTAAATATTCCTTTTGAAGAGAATTAAATCATGATCGGTGTGCAAATTAATTGACCACTCTCAATTTATTTGGAAGAAAATTGTCAGATTGTTGGTTCCTGTCATTCTATTGCTGATTTCACTTTAATTACAATGTCAAGACTCATCCTTCCTCCCCTTCTCATCCAAATCAACTTGCGATTCGTCCCAGAGTTGTCACTAAGTTTTACCAGTAAACTAAATCAAGTGTGTTCTACTTGGTCTCCCCAATTGATAGAGCAACGGGGAGTTTGCAACCTGTTGGAACTACTCGTCAACACGATATTTGAAGACAATGGCCGTGCCATCAATGTCTTTCTGTTGGACGCTTCCATTGGTCCCATACCTTCAATCAAAGGTGGTTGGGATACAACTCCTGATAACAACTGGATAAATGGATTCAGTTTCCGGTCTTTCATCCAGGTGAATCAGTGGCCATACGTGATCCACATTTTCCGTTTCAATCCATCAGAGAGGGACTTTGCGCTAACGTTCAAGTTGAAATACATGCATACAAAGTTCCGAATGCGAAAACTCGTCCCAGAAATTTTCTCAAGGGCCGTCGGTACTTTAAAGGTTGGAAGCGAGATGGTCAGTGTCACTAGTTTGCGTGGAGAGGATTATTTATATCCCAAAACTTTTCACTTCCTTGAAAACGTCCCAGTGTCAGGTGAATCCTATTAAGTAATTTGAGGCTTTTCAGTGAAAGAGGATTATTTAATTAACAATTTAATACTTTACACAAATGTTGACTTACTTGTTTTCATACCCTACTCTATGTCGGGATCTGTATGTAGGCTTGGAGACCTCGTTTTAATCTGACAATGTAATCTTTCATAGTTGATTGATTTCCAATGAATACAATATAACAAAGAATTTTGCACTAAATAAACATACTGGCCATTTTTTTACACTTTCATCTTTAACGGGTATTGGCCTAGGTAGTAGCTTCAAAGATGAAACCACTACATCGTCTTATCATCACTATTCATAATTTTAATTCGTAAAACAGGTACAAATTGGAAAGTAATGAGAGCCCGATGTTACAATCAAAGTCCTTTTATCACTCATATTATGAAGCACATATAACCTTTATTACTATAATTATATATGAATAAACGTTCTTGATTATATGACACAATTCCATTCCTCAATTGTTCATTAATTCACAGTGTTTATTTTTTAAATCTTTGATATCATACATAATTAAATTAGTACCAGTGATACATAGACATGAATCATCATGGGATACCTTAAAAGTTAAGTTTAATCGCACATAAAGTTCATTTTTAGGGACAAATAGCTGTTAGCTGAAGTACTTGATGAGACTGACAATTAATGTTTTCAATTTTATTTGCATTTTTGCATTCGGTCTGTAAATTATTCCTAAAATGCGCAATGTTCGTAATAAGTTTCTAACAATGGACTAAACTAAAAATGCGTTGTGAAATTTATTTTTCTCTTGTAGATAGAGTTACACTACTCGGTTGATTTTATTTGACACAAAAAACTGGGAACCCCCAATCGATAGATCTTAACATCAGGAACGCCATACCCAAGTAGGGAAACCAAAATGCCACAAAAGTTCGTTTTCTGCACCGATCACGATGATATGATAGGATATATGTCTCACTCTAATCCAGTCTCTGTCTCTTCTTCTGACTCATCGAACCATTTTCTCATTTCTCTATGACTTTTGCTATAAACACAATCTACTCAATGATCACAGTTTTAACATATACCTTGATCGAGTTTTCATGATCGTATGACTAGAAGTAGGACTTCTATATGAAGTTGGTCGTGGATATACGTGGATGAAGCAGCGCATCCCATTAAAAAGCTATGATTTCATCGTTACAGGTGCCACCATTTAAAAAAGATATATTACGCATACCTGAGTAATAACTGCCTATCTTTATTATAAACTAGGTGATGTGTATTTAAAACATCAATATATGATTATACCAACACTAAACCACGAAATATCATAATTTTGCTATTTCTTTTTATTTAAAGCCAACCATAATACACCATCATTAAATGGATAATGTAAACCAAAATGTGGATGCTTAGTATAACAACGATAAATGGAACGATTTCCAATATTTTTTGAAATGACATATCGTCATTATTTTTATCAGATTTCATCCAAACCACTATAGTACGGTCGGCACGTGACGATCCTACCCCTAAATCCCGCCTGCCATTAAACAATGACAAAACTTGGATTTTTGTACAAAGTTTCCAATATTTCTCTTTTTTTATAATAGAAATGATACTCTTACAATTCTTTTCAAAATGGATAAATTGCAATCTTTTTAAAGATGGCAACGCTGACAGGAGGCCTGCCATCTCTGTCATTGTTTCTTTATACTCTTTCAGTACCGAGATTTCAAGCGTTGCCAGATTTGGGAAAACAATTGGTTGGTGGGCTGGCTTCCACATACAAATTTCATTTGACATTCTCAAATAAGCCAAAGAATATCCAAAGGGTGGAATAACCTGAACCAGTTGCCCAGCCATAGTTTCCCAAAGACTACAGCGAGTACAAGGACCAAAATTCAGACGATCCATACAAAAATTCCCAGACGAGCAACGACCATCGACATCTGCATCCTCATCACTCATAATGTACATGTGGCTTAAACCTACCCCCTCGAGTAGTGTAAGAATGCCACAGTTTCTAAAATTGATCTTGAGTTGTTTGAGGTTCTTAAATTGCCCTAAGTCTACCACATTGCGTTTTTTAATATATTCGAAATCGTATTGACTAATAATCTCGTAACCCAGAATGGTCAAACCAACGAGTTTTGAAGAGTAATTTTTCAAAATCCAACCTAAAGTACGGAGAGTCATTTGAGTTCCCCAGCCCATATTTGACCTATTTGACGAAATTCGCAAATGTGTGAGTTTGGAAAGTTTTGGTAATTCTAACTTGCTTTCATGTACATCATCTTCATCGTCATCAACAAAATCATCATGGTCATCATAATATCCCGTCGTATGGTTTACGTACCACATATATAAACCTTCAATCGTTAATGATTTGATATTTGGAAAATAAGATAAAAAATCACTAAACGCCTTTGCCGTAGGCTGACAATCTACAAGTATTAAATGTGTCAAATGATGGCCAAATTTTTTTAAAAACCTATCAATCTCTATGTTTGGTTTGTATAGGGAATGTTTTTCCACCACAAATCGGAGTGACTGGGATGGAAAAGGGTTTATGGATTGATGTGTACAATTTCCGACAATTGTAGAATAACGGTTGAAACAAGGTGACTTTAAGCTTACTGTTAAAGTGGGTATACAAAGGTCAACATGATTATAACCCGTTTGACTATTCCACTTGTTAAACTCTGAAGTAACTCTATCTGTAAGTACTTTCTCCGCTACGTCTTTCCATAACCAATTTAAAAGTCGGCACGCCAACAAATCCTTTCGTCCAAGTCCCCTAAAAACCTTTTCCAGCATCTAAATACAAAAGCAACAACTAACATGTTATCAGCGATTCCTGCTCCATTGGCTATGTTTGTTTTACAACTTGAACTATATTAACCTCTGGGGGCAACTGTAGTTCATGCGGTATTTTTGAATCCAAACTATGCTGACATAATGCTCCCCCCATTTTTAATGATCTACTTTGAAGTCGACACTTTTAAAGTTTTATTAACTGTTGAACAAACACTACCAAATTATACATTTATAATAAGTTAATGCTGTGTGATCAGTTGAGCACATCCACCATATATGAACGACGAAAAGAGAATTTATACCACAAAATGTGTTGTTTGATTTTTTTGGTTGTGTCTACTCCAACTGCTCTGTATTCCATAAGCGCATCTATATTTGATAAATTGGAAAAAGTATACAACAAGCGTGTAATAGCACGTTTCTTCCACCTCAACCAAACCGTATGGGTTAAAACCTACATGTAAGGGGAGGAAGATGGTCATTGGGCGTCATCACGAAAATTACTGGTCCCGTCACATAGTGCATCAAAGTTGGAGACACTACAATTAAGCGACGGGAATAAAATGCTAATCGCTCTCAGTCAGCAGCAACATCCTACCTCAGACCAGACTGAAGAGACTCCAGCTTTACCTGCAGCTTGAGATTTTTCCATCCATCAATTAACCTATCTTACAGATTTATTCAATTTAATTTTTCGTGTTATCTTGATGCATGAGCAAAGTAGGAAGGAGAAAAATGTAGAATATCTAAATATTCTAATAATTTAAATCATCTAAATTTATTACATTATCCCAGTAAGGTCTCTTATTAGATACGCAGGTACCCTATCTTCGGTGGCATCCGCGCCACTCTACTTTTATTAATTCTGACTTGAACCACTCAAGCACCCTTTCTACCTATATCCCTGTCTCTGTACATATTCTCTCATTCCTGATCTAGCTCTCATTCAATAAAGTACACTAACCAAAAAACAAACAACGCGTGCTACCTTTGGCATGTGATTTACCATACCTCGTTCACACTCACACACTTTGCAGTTGTATACAACACAAAATTGGAAAAACTTGACTCACTTACATTCAAGCTTAGGAATTGTATTGCTGGTAATGTTAAATTGGACAAAATTGGTTTACTAACAGGCATGCTAGGGAATTGTATTGCTGGTAATGTTAAATTGGACAAAATTGGTTTACTAACAGGCATGATAGGATATTGTATAGCTCGTAATGTTAAATTGGACAAAAATTGGCTTACTAGCAGTCATGATGGGGAATTGTATTGCTCTTTATGTTAAATTGGACAAAATTGGTTTACTAACAGGCATGATGGGGAATTGTATTGCTGGTAATGTTAAATTGGACAAAATTGGTTTACTAACAGGCATGCTAGGGAATTGTATTGCTGGTAATGTTAAATTGGACAAAATTGGTTTACTAACAGGCATGCTAGGGAATTGTATTGCTTCTTATGTTAAATTGGACAAAATTGGTTTACTTACAGGCATGATATGAAACGGTATTGCTGGTAATGTTAAATTGGACACATTTTGACTCACTTACATTCAAGATTAGGAATTGTATTGCTGGTAATGTTAAATTGGACAAAATTGGTTTACTAGCAGGCATGATGGAGAACTGTATTGCTCGTTATGTTAAATTGGACAAAAATTGGCTTACTAGCAGTCATGATGGGGAATTGTATTGCTCTTTATGTTAAATTGGACAAAATTGGTTTACTAACAGGCATGATGGGGAATTGTATTGCTGGTAATGTTAAATTGGACAAAATTGGTTTACTAACAGGCATGCTAGGGAATTGTATTGCTGGTAATGTTAAATTGGACAAAATTGGTTTACTAACAGGCATGCTAGGGAATTGTATTGCTTCTTATGTTAAATTGGACAAAATTGGTTTACTTACAGGCATGATATGAAACGGTATTGCTGGTAATGTTAAATTGGACACATTTTGACTCACTTACATTCAAGATTAGGAATTGTATTGCTGGTAATGTTAATTTGGACAAAATTGGTTTACTAACAGGCATGATGGGGAATTGTATTGCTGGTAATGTTAAATTGGACAAAATTGGTTTACTAACAGGCATGCTAGGGAATTGTATTGCTGGTAATGTTAAATTGGACAAAATTGGTTTACTAACAGGCATGATAGGATATTGTATAGCTCGTAATGTTAAATTGGACAAACTTGACTTACTTACAGGCATGCTAGGGAATTGTATTGCTGGTAATGTTAAATTGGACAAAATTGGTTTACTAACAGGCATGCTAGGGAATTGTATTGCTTCTTATGTTAAATTGGACAAAATTGGTTTACTTACAGGCATGATATGAAACGGTATTGCTGGTAATGTTAAATTGGACACATTTTGACTCACTTACATTCAAGATTAGGAATTGTATTGCTGGTAATGTTAAATTGGACAAAATTGGTTTACTAGCAGGCATGATGGAGAACTGTATTGCTCGTTATGTTAAATTGGACAAAAATTGGCTTACTAGCAGTCATGATGGGGAATTGTATTGCTCTTTATGTTAAATTGGACAAAATTGGTTTACTAACAGGCATGATGGGGAATTGTATTGCTGGTAATGTTAAATTGGACAAAATTGGTTTACTAACAGGCATGCTAGGGAATTGTATTGCTGGTAATGTTAAATTGGACAAAATTGGTTTACTAACAGGCATGCTAGGGAATTGTATTGCTTCTTATGTTAAATTGGACAAAATTGGTTTACTTACAGGCATGATATGAAACGGTATTGCTGGTAATGTTAAATTGGACACATTTTGACTCACTTACATTCAAGATTAGGAATTGTATTGCTGGTAATGTTAATTTGGACAAAATTGGTTTACTAACAGGCATGATGGGGAATTGTATTGCTGGTAATGTTAAATTGGACAAAATTGGTTTACTAACAGGCATGCTAGGGAATTGTATTGCTGGTAATGTTAAATTGGACAAAATTGGTTTACTAACAGGCATGATAGGATATTGTATAGCTCGTAATGTTAAATTGGACAAACTTGACTTACTTACAGGCATGCTAGGGAATTGTATTGCTGGTAATGTTAAATTGGACAAAATTGGTTTACTAACAGGCATGCTAGGGAATTGTATTGCTTCTTATGTTAAATTGGACAAAATTGGTTTACTTACAGGCATGATATGAAACGGTATTGCTGGTAATGTTAAATTGGACAAAATTGGTTTACTAACAGGCATGCTAGGGAATTGTATTGCTTCTTATGTTAAATTGGACAAAATTGGTTTACTTACAGGCATGATATGAAACGGTATTGCTGGTAATGTTAAATTGGACACATTTTGACTCACTTACATTCAAGATTAGGAATTGTATTGCTGGTAATGTTAAATTGGACAAAATTGGTTTACTAGCAGGCATGATGGAGAACTGTATTGCTCGTTATGTTAAATTGGACAAAAATTGGCTTACTAGCAGTCATGATGGGGAATTGTATTGCTCTTTATGTTAAATTGGACAAAATTGGTTTACTAACAGGCATGATGGGGAATTGTATTGCTGGTAATGTTAAATTGGACAAAATTGGTTTACTAACAGGCATGCTAGGGAATTGTATTGCTGGTAATGTTAAATTGGACAAAATTGGTTTACTAACAGGCATGCTAGGGAATTGTATTGCTTCTTATGTTAAATTGGACAAAATTGGTTTACTTACAGGCATGATATGAAACGGTATTGCTGGTAATGTTAAATTGGACACATTTTGACTCACTTACATTCAAGATTAGGAATTGTATTGCTGGTAATGTTAATTTGGACAAAATTGGTTTACTAACAGGCATGATGGGGAATTGTATTGCTGGTAATGTTAAATTGGACAAAATTGGTTTACTAACAGGCATGCTAGGGAATTGTATTGCTGGTAATGTTAAATTGGACAAAATTGGTTTACTAACAGGCATGATAGGATATTGTATAGCTCGTAATGTTAAATTGGACAAACTTGACTTACTTACAGGCATGCTAGGGAATTGTATTGCTGGTAATGTTAAATTGGACAAAATTGGTTTACTAACAGGCATGCTAGGGAATTGTATTGCTTCTTATGTTAAATTGGACAAAATTGGTTTACTTACAGGCATGATATGAAACGGTATTGCTGGTAATGTTAAATTGGACACATTTTGACTCACTTACATTCAAGATTAGGAATTGTATTGCTGGTAATGTTAAATTGGACAAAATTGGTTTACTAACAGGCATGCTAGGATATTGTATTGCTCGTAATGTTAAATTGGACAAAATGGGTTTACTAGCAGGCATGATGGGGAATTGTATTGCTCGTTATGTTAAATTGGACAAAATTGGTTTACTAACAGGCATGATGGGGAATTGTATTGCTGGTAATGTTAAATTGGACAAAATTGGTTTACTTACAGGCATGATGGGGAATTGTATTGCTGGTAATGTTAAATTGGACACATTTTGACTCACTTACATTCAAGATTAGGAATTGTATTGCTGGTACTGTTAAATTGGACAAAATTGACTCACTTACATTCAAGATTAGGAATTGTATTGCTGGTACTGTTAAATTGGACAAAATTGACTCACTTACATTCAAGATTAGGAATTGTATTGCTGGTTATGTTAAATTGGACAAACTTGGTTTACTTACATTCAAGATTAGGAATTGTATTGCTGGTAATGTTAATTTGGACAAAATTGGTTTACTAACAGGCATGATGGGGAATTGTATTGCTCGTTATGTTAAATTGGACAAAATTGGTTTACTAACAGGCATGCTGGGGAATTGTATTGCTGGTAATGTTAAATTGGACAAAATTGGTTTACTTACAGGCATGATGGGGAATTGTATTGCTGGTAATGTTAAATTGGACAAAATTGGTTTACTAACAGGCATGCTAGGGAATTGTATTGCTGGTAATGTTAAATTGGACAAAATTGGTTTACTAACAGGCATGATGGGGAATTGTATTGCTAGTTATGTTAAATTGGACAAAATGGGTTTACTAGCAGGCATGATGGGGAATTGTATTGCTGGTACTGTTAAATTGGACAAAATTGACTCACTTACATTCAAGATTAGGAATTGTATTGCTGGTTATGTTAAATTGGACAAAATTGATTTACTTACAGGCATGATATGAAACGGTATTGCTGGTAATGTTAAATTGGACAAAATTGATTTACTTACATTCAAGCTTCGGATTTGTATTGCTGGTAGTGTTAAATTGGACAAAAAAATTGGCTTGCTCACACGCAAGAGCCTTATGCATGGTTGTGAATACAAAATTGGAGAAACTGGTTTAGTGCCTGGAAATTGGAGTCCAGCTGTTGTGTAAATTAACGTGTAGATCCGAATAAGAAAGATCAATGTGAAACGCGGTCGTCAGTTTTCGTCTGTTCTTTGGCAGGTTTTTCTCGTGTATCTGCGCACGTTTCAAGCCACTTTGTAACAACATTGTTTTCTACTTAATGTTTGTATCACAGTCGCAATTGGCATTTGGCTCTTGTCTCTTGCGTTGGCAAGACTGATCTTGAGGATAGAACATTTTCATTTGCCATTATAATTATATCACTTGTGTGCTAGTTTTTAAATTACTTGCTTAAAAAACTCTAATTTTGAAACACCATCCGCTCCAACATTGCCTGAATTAAGCTAGTGTCTGTTTTTATAGAAGACCGATATTCCTAAATGTTGAAATAATTATCGTGATTATAAAAGATTGTGGTGTGGTTCATTTAATTAACAGGATCCGAATACAAATAAGTGGAAATCATTTACAATCAATACTTTAAATATTGTTTATTTTCATGAGATTGTGCTTGTTAATAATGTGTTCTTATCTAATACCCTACCTAAAAAAGTCATGTGATTTATTTGTGCTTTGTGTAGAAAAGGCTGAGCAGTGACCAACTCAACTGATCATATAAGGACATTATTATCGTCATCGTAATCGTTTGGTAAAAATGATTAGAACACGAAAACGCAAAACGGCACAATCACAGCCAAATCAAAAAATACTACGGCCAACGAAAATTGTAAATAGTAACAAACAGCCCAACTCCAATGCGTGTAAAAAGAGAAACATTAATACTACAGCAATTTCAAAACCTTCCTCTGTGGATCAAAATGGTACTTTAAGCTTTAAATTGACTATTTTTACCTCATATTTCTGTTAATGTTAATGACATTTAGGAAATCTTTAAATTTTTTGATTCTTTTAAAGAAAACCCTCCAACAAAAAAAATTGTTATTGAGCCAGAACCAGGAATAGCAGTTAGTTCATTACCCAAAAGTTCGGCACCCAAAAGGGTAGGTGAATATATACTTGGGCCAAAGCAGGGAAGTTCACCAGTCAAATGCATCAAGCAATATCTGGCAAGAAAGGATGGAACGGATGAATTTTATATACTTAAGGTAAATCAAAGTTTATAAGCCATAAAAGCATTCTCCACATTTTATTCCTCACAAAGGAAACTATATACTCAACAATAATTATTTTATTCTCTATTTTTCAAGGTGTTGACGACTAAAGGAAGTAATGAAAAAGAAACAATGGATGATATTCAAGGAAAAACACTTTTGCATACCGAAAACTCACTCTCATCATTGCTCAAGGATGAGGATGGCGTTGTTCATGAACACGGAATGTTTAGGGTAATGCTATTAATATACAGTTTTTTAGAGTCCTGTTGGTTAGTGATTAACTGACATTTTTATGTTTTGTTCTCCAGTCTACAATAGATGAGTCGATTGTTAATGATAAGGGACAAGTTGTTACGAAGGAAGTTACTAGACTATGCCTAGTTTTGGATTGTTACATGCCTCATGACTTTAGCCCTCAATATACTCACATTACTAATATGCAGTACTACGTAATTAAAGAAAAAAAAATACCAGAGGCAACAGCTATTCGCATATTTTATAAAGTAATAAAAATCGTGGAAAGATTGCACAAGGTATTCGTTAAGATAAGAACCACGTGGCCAGTCTATTTGTTTTAAATAAAAAAAGGAATTTTTATGAATTTAGTTTTTACAAACACTATTACAGCTGCATATTGTACATCGGGACCTAAAACTTGGTAACATCATCTTAAATAAGAATACGGGAGAAGTAACTCTTGCAAATTTTTGTTTGGGAAAACATCTGACCAGTGACAACGATCTCCTGAAGGATCAGAGGGGATCGCCGGCTTACATTTCCCCCGATGTTATTATTGGAAAGCCCTATTTAGGTAAATTTAATCTATTATATCGTTAATGTATTACTTACTACGTACTTTCGTTTTTCTGTAGGCAAACCTTCGGATATGTGGGCCTTGGGTGTTGTTCTATATACAATGTTATATGGTCAGTTTCCATTTTACGATGCAAGTCCGACGGAACTCTTCCGCAAAATCAAGTCTGGGGAGTTCCAGCATCCTGTGTAAGTTTTAAAACAAATAATAATATCGTTGGTATCATCCATTGCACTTCTAATGGTTTACGGTGTGCAAATTCAAAAATTGATATTTACAGAGATATAAATGTGAGCAAAAGGACGGTTGCGTTGATCCAATCACTTTTGGTTTTGGATCCAAAGACGCGTCTGACGGCCGAACAAGTGTTGGAAGATGTCAAAAGCATTATCAAATCAGAGGAAAATTTGATGTGCGATTCGGACGTGCATGTAAATAAATGTTTATAGAATCTGTTATCTGAAAACGTAAAATCTTTGAGCATAAAACCTGTATGTAACATTTAAATATGTTTCAGGTTGTTCCGGATTGCCATCCTGGAGCAGAAAGGCCTAGAAAGCGGTTATTACTTTCAAACAAGAGTGGTTGGGTAGATGCTGCGTTTTCTGATATTGCATCCCTTTTAGGGACATCATCTACTGAAACTAATGCAAGTGAAAGCGATGTAAGTCTTTCATTGTCCTAAATTGTAATTGTATCAGTTGCAACGAATTAAGAACACTTTTTGATAATGACGTTTTTCAGAATTTGGAACCTTTCATAAACATGGCCAAGCGTATTATTGCCAGTCCGAAGGTGCATATCCCTGGAATCAAAAAACACTTTACACTTGATGAGTTTCAACAAATTCATGCCTTGTATGTGGCTCGTAAACTAAAGGAAGCCGCCGCCACTAAGCTAATATCAGCCAATGTAGTACCCACTGAAGTTGTCACCTCACACCTAAAGGGGAGATCGAGTATCACTGAATGTACAGTTACTGACCTAGACGATGCGATCGTGCCAAGTACTTTAGTTAATGTACAATAATGTCGATTCTGACATGTGGGAGTTCTATAGCACTATATGTATATAAATATGTTATATTTGCAGTCGAGTTATACTCATGCATGGAGCACAACGTTGTACATATTTCCCATTGTTCATGTCCTTTTGCGACTGTATTGTAATCATTTGAAATTAATTCATATGAGCTGTTATTTAGTGGCTCGTGCATAACAATGTCGGAGCATAACAATAGGTGAATAATGCAATTTTGATTAAAAATGATAATTATAATTAATTACAAAACAACAAGAAATATAAATGCAATTCATACCCCTGCAGATACCTGTTAAATATAAAATCATAAGCGCAAGTGAGGAGGAATATGTTACTGTTATTTATTTAATAATTGAGTCGATTTAGTTGGCATTGTAGCATGACAAAAGGTTGGAAACTGAATCAATTTGGAATATGAAGCAACCAACTCCGTGTGAAGTGTTTTTAGCCCGGGTTTTGTAAGGCTCTTTGCTCTTTGCGTATCAGAATTTTAAAAACCCCATTATGAGTTTTCCCTTTTTTTTAAAACAAGTGTAATATACATTCGTGAGCACCAACGTGAACCTGGATGGATACATGGAATAGTATGAAAGCAATTTACAACCAGTTCAAACAACCCAGACATTATAAAAAACGATTTATTTTCAAATGGACAATTTAGAATTGGTTATAGAATATAAAAGCAATAAATTGATATTCTATTCAATGTTTTTTAAATTCACCTATTTAGGATTGCAAATAATCACAGACCCCCATTGAGCAAAACATTACATGTATCAATAAACAATTTACTTTCTAGTACTTACAATTTACTACATAGTTTTCAAGATCTCTAATGCGATTCCATGAAGTCGAACATTTGAATTCTGCTCTAGCGACCGGGTGCGCAATTTTTCTCCGTTTCCAAACATTGTCTGAACACCCGTTTTTGACACCAGATTTCCCAGTTTATCTTGAAGAGCAAAAAAAAGGCACAAGTGTTAAAGGTTTTCTTGATATTTTATAAAAAATAGGACCTTCAGATGCTAAAAAATTCTGTATACGCTCACCCGGGCATCTAAAGAATTTCCATTCCCTAATCAAGCGGTGTCCATTGCCTCGCGATACAGGTGTTTCCAGAACCTGGGCATGATAATTTAATTCCTGTTAAGTTGCACATATTCAAACGGGTGAACAACAAATATATCACACCGCTATGAGCATGTACAATTCAACTTGAAATATATCTTTTCAACCAATTAAGATGGATTTATTCCCGTTGGACACGAATGATTAAAGATGAATGTGGCAACGATAGCCGTTTCAAAAGTAAGGCACACAAATACACATGTAGTACTAATCATATCACCACCTGATAATATCACTGTAAAGCATACACAAGTATCTAAAACACACCTATGGGTCAATTGTCAAATAAAAATAATAATAACCCCAGTATTAATGATTTAATAATGCAACGTCCATCCACTCACAAACTTTAAACGCTATGGTTATTGGTATTGAGCAAATCCAAAGATAAATTACCAAAATTATGGAAAAATTTGGGCAGACTTTTGAAGCATATGACATATATCTACGGCAATGTATATATTCGCCAACCTTATACGCTAACGCGGTATATAAGGCTGACGCATACAGACAAAACTAGTAAATAATATAGGTTGCGACGAAAAGATGCACTTTAGAAATCTTGTCTGTTGTCTTTACCTTTTCAATTTTGTGGAACAAATAACCCGAGTCCAGTTCTAAGAACGGCTATATCCCCAACTTTTTAAACAACGAAGATCGTAAATAGAAAAAGAAACGTCTGAACACCTGCATTTGAGAGAATGTAGTGGCAGCCTGTAATATAAAATAAAGACAGCCAAAATAGGTTGTGGTTACCAAGCATCAGCATGCACCGAGGATACGAGAGTGATTGTGTCTTTCTATTTGCTTTTGATTGTGCGTGTATACGACCAATGGGAATGCTGCGCAATTTTAGTAACAGAAACACCTTTTTGCAATACTTGTAATAGAAACAATCTATTTGCAACTACCACACCGTTTATGATTCAGAGCATAAAGGAAACTCTCAAACTGTGACCACTACAATTCCATGTTTAGCAAATTTATTATTTGCTTCTATTTACATGCGTCGTTTCAACTATTGCTGCAAAAGTTTCTTTTACATTATAGCCTAGTGCTTTTTCAATTTGGATCCAAACAGTTTATTTGTATTTAAAAGAATATTTTGAGGGAAACAACGAGTGTTTGTTTGTTGTAAATTTTATTTAACTCAACGTTTTGACTTTTCCAAAGTCCTCATCAGGAGAATAAAAAATTAACAATGAAATTGAAAAGATTTGAAGGATCACTCCAAAAAATATTTGCATAGAAATTAAATCTTGTAGAATTTGTTCACGACTGGTTTCCAATATGAGTGTAGCCAATCGCAACTTGTTTCATAGTTTCTATTCATCAGGTCATAACTGGAAGTAGTAGCGTTATGGATGACGGTGGTTTCCTTTATTTTTCTGAAATTTTCTAGAACCGGGAAGGATGAGTTTAGCTTTGTCCCAAAGTATGGAGTGGGATCTCTCATTTGTCATTATATGTTCAGCAACTCCTGATTCAAGGTTTTGGTTTTTGCACCGTTCTGTCTAGGAATAAATTGGTCATACGTACTACGGAAAAATTAACTAAATCCGACGACTGTAAAGTTGACGATTTATTCTTTGTCGATTCAGCAAGTCAAATAAGCTTTATATAATGAGTTTCAGGAAAAGCTACGGATTTCAGAAATTTTCCCAAATATAGTTTTTGAAATAATTGTCTTTGAATTATATGGCCACAACAGAACGGTAGTTAAGTATACGAGGGCTACCATATAATAATGTATCATAACGTGTGTCGTGTATAATAACATTACCCAGGCAGGCATGCAAAATTCGTACCTTGCGGAGTCAAATCCAGATCCATATTGCGTTTGATATGCAATCTCAAGTCGAGACGCTACTTTCAAAAAATGAAGGAAAATAATGATTAAAAATCGCAGAAAGAACAAGTCGCATTTGTAGTTATGTATGCAAATCATGTATTAGTAAAGTGGAATAAATGCATTTTGCAACAG
Source organism: Orchesella flavescens (assembly GCA_964034955.1). Taxonomy (NCBI): domain Eukaryota; kingdom Metazoa; phylum Arthropoda; class Collembola; order Entomobryomorpha; family Orchesellidae; genus Orchesella; species Orchesella flavescens. Next base: position 205,095 of record OZ035954.1, read on the forward strand.
GCTTTTAATTTTAATTTAATTAATTTAATGAAAATGATGGCTTCAAGATTTGTTAAGGTAGGATTCTCATTATATACAATATTCGTATCATGTTTAAAACATTCACAGCAAAACGTGATTAAATACGTAATAATTTTAAATGAACTAGCACAAAATATAAATCTTAATTTAATTTAAACACAAATCACTATACTATACGTAATGCAAGTAAACTCCCATTTAAAGTAAATGCAAACCAAAAACCTGCTACTTAAACAACATCAAATACTACTTTGGCTTCAATTTCTATCAATAAAGAGGATTTAGTATTGAATGTCTTAACGAAAGAACCCAGCTGTCGATGTTTCCAAAAGAAATTTCCATCCAACATATCACCAACCACTTTATACGCTTCTCGCATGCATTCAGTTTGAATGACGTGTTCCTCACCTTTCAGCCTCCCAACAAGATGAACTTTTTGAATAGATAAAGCTTTCAAAAGCTTGTATACTAGGGTTTGCACTCGAGCTTCTCCGATAGGGAGACAGTCCTTTATAATGGCTCTACGTCCTGTTTTTGTCGGCAAAATCACAATAGTTACACAATGTCCAACAGTAGTTCGAAACTTTTGATTGCCCACCATAACACAAATAGGCTTGGTGGGATTATTACGAAGAATTTGTCGAATCTCCAGAGCAATTGTCAGTGGGCACCCATTGTTTTTAGTCCAAAATTCCTTTTCCTCATTCTGCGATATGGTGGCATCTCTCATCGCCTTATTTTTGTAACGCACTATTGTTGATACCCTAATTAAATTAATAATTAAAAAATTAGAAGGTTGGTTATAATATTTTCATTGCGTATTGTATTGTAATAATTAAATATATATGATACAACAACTTACCATGCGGCATGATCTGTCTTGTAGTAGTGACCTTTGATGACAGGTTCGGGAGAGCATGTTAGCTCAAGCGCTGTTCTAAATTGACGGTACTGCATGGCTTCATCATCAACTTTGTGGTGCACTGGCAACACTGGGAGAGCGTTTGCAAGATGAAAACATATTCGCGAACGTCCACACGTTGTCTTAACTTCTCCGTCAGAGGTGGAAATCATTACACGCTTTGGTGGAAGAAACTCAGTGTCCGTTAAATCATCTGACATTTCGGGTTCCGTATTGCAGTACGTTGCAAGGTTGCGCGTAACTCTAATTTAAAATTTACGAACATTCCACATGTAAAGACTATATTAAAACCCAATGTTCATTTATATACTTTGAAATCCATATGCAACTTCGTACATTTGAGGATTTAATTGATGTACAACTGATGATATATTTGTGTTAACAAAAAAAATGAATTAAAAAAATGAAAATAGCAACAAAAACGAAGCACCAAAAATGTTGTGAATATTTTGAGTTCTAATATGACGAGATTGTTTAGACGACTCATACATGGAAAAAACGACCATCTCTGCGTGGACGCTGCCTGTGCAATACAATGATGAAAAAAACGACTACATTGGACTGTCATACCGATGGCGAAAAAAGAATGTATGAATGTGAAGCAAAAGAAACACGCTTGCACATACTAACGTCGTATATGAACATACTAACGCGTCAGTAGTTGCTTGTAATGCAGGCCTAAATTGGAGAAACTGGAGCAGATTGAGTCAGATATACCACACGTGTGTTATTCAATTCTATCGTCATCTCACCGTACTATACATGTCTCACGATGGTAACATGGAAAGGTTTATAACCAACAAAGCAGCATATCTTGAATTAGGAGTAGTGCGCAGTAATCCTGATACGTACGGTCTCATATTGCAACTTTTGTGTTTCCGTAAACGCAAGAGTGCATATAAACTATAGGCATGTAAAAGAATTTTAGAATCTGTGTCGTATAAAAGAATCACCTGACTGGATAGACGCCAGTTGAAAATAACTATTCTTCAATTGTGACTTCTTCAATTTGACAAAAAACACTTTTCTAATACGGTACCAATTATTAACGGCAAACTCAAAAAGCATACGCAATGTCTTCAAATAAAGCAGAAAGCATAGAAATTAAAGGAATGAGTTCTCTGCCTCCGGAAGTATAAATCAAATATATTTAAGCACAATATTTACAATCATACTCACCCAAACCAATTGTTTGTTATAATGAAAATTTGATTTATTACTTTTCAGACGCTGGAACGCATATTCAAATATCTTACAGACGACATTTTATGTTTATGTGCTCAAGTTTCAAATATTTGGGCACAAGTGATTGAAATGATTCCTCCAAAAATTACATGGAACCCCTGGTTTGCCAAACATCTATCTGGAGACGTCATGTTATCATTTTTCTACACGTATGGATCAAGACTCACAGAAGCCAAACACATTTACGACATGCTTACTAGAATTGAAAATCTTCCAACAAAGGAGCAAACAAGCAATCCCTTCATCAACAGCACAGCAATAGTCACCAAGGAATATCAGAAGGAATATGAATCTCTGCATGAAAATCTTGCGACATTTATGACGCAATTTGGTCATCATGTGCGTCGCGTAATATACTACTACGATATTGATACACCACAGTCAGTTACAAACGTTGACCTGATTTTTAAAAATTTGAGGAATCTCCGCAGCATAACTCTTTACAACCCAGGTGGGGTGCTTGATGTATGTAACAACATTAACAATATACCAATAATCTGTGCTCCCTTACCACACTTGTCAGAATTGGAATTTTTGGGCGTGCCAAACTTGATGATTTTGGAACATTATGGACCACAATTACAGAGTTTAACTATAAATACGGCAAGGCAGGATCCTAAAATGAATACTTCACCGTGGATAAACAAACATTGGCATCGATTTGGAAGGGCAATGCAAAATTGCTCAAATTTGAAAAGGTTCAAAATTTCAACATTATACTTGGAAACCCTAGACGATCTACATTTAGAATACTTCAAACAGCTGCCTATTAAGCACCTGGCAATTGACAATTTGAAATGTGATTTTCCAGGTCAATGTATTTCGGTTGAAGCAATCGAGACGGCTTTATCCCGTTTTTGGGATTCAATTGAGACATTTTCATTCTTTGGTGAAATTGGGGACAGTAAGCTAGGTTGCATATCTAAGGCATACAAATCAAATGAGCAACCATTCCAATCCATCCAAACACTTGACATATTGTTGTCCGCTGTATACACTAACGATTTTCCAATTTTGATTGGAAAATTTCCAAATTTGAAAAAGCTGACTCTTTTAGATAGGAATGACTCATTCCGAAACACATGGATTAAAAAAGATGAGCTCGAAAAAATATGTGAGCCTTTCTGGTGTCATGTACATTCCAGCGTGGAATCCATTTCCATTAGGAGTCGAATGTTCAGTAAAGTTTCAAAAAAACATTTTCCAACTATATTTACTTGTGACAGAGCCCAAAATTAACAAAGGACATGAGTTGAATCAAGATTAAATATAATTTATGCATTAGAAAAATTAACTTCATATAAATAATGGTTTGTGATGTTGAATTGAATAAAATTTACAAATGTAGGCGTTGCAACTAATCGTGTATGGAATCTCTTTAGCTTGACTTGATTCTAACATGGCCATCAAATATATATCATCTTGATTCACACTTGAGGATTTTAATAAATTTATTGTAGTTCGCTGCTGCTATACAATGCTGTATGAATAAATATACTGATTTATTGCAATTATTTCTTTGTTCTTTCTAAAAATCGTATTCATTGTCGGTTGGTTTCTATATTCATAGAAGATTTTCCATTTACTATAAGGTTTTTCTTTTAGTCTGGTAGTTGCATTGGGGACACCAACCGACTTATTACATGGTTCAATGACTTGCTAATGCTCTAATACAGTAATATCTACTGGATCGATGACATTGACATTGACAAGAATTTATTAAGAAAACAAACATTTAACAATATTATGGTCAATAAAAATCATGTAATGTAAAAAATAACGTTATCACCATTCAGACAATGACACGTAGCAATTTGTATCAACATTGGCGGCGACGGCAGCAGAAGCAGAATTACATTCATCCAGATAATTTAACGAAGAAGGGTCAGTAAGAGCCACCCTACTATATCCCAATTCCAAATCACGAGTTGTAAGCTGACACTGTCATGACCAAAACCAAAACACAGAGTTAAATATGTACGTAATATGTACGTACTGAAAAAGAATAAACTTACACATCCGTCCACATCAGTGTCTCCCTTGTAGTCACACTTCGGATCCAACACAGATGATTCTTCTTATTGATGAATGTGTGAATGATCAACTGTATGTTGAACATCATTATCAGTATCAACACATAAAAGCAAGCTATCCTCGTTGCAATCAAATTCATTGTCACTCATTATCCCAAGACGACTGTCACGATGAAGACCAGCATATGCATTGAATGTCATCACACAAAGAACTCGTAATATAAACTAAGCTTCGAGCTCAATCTTACATGATAACACAAGCATTGGGGAGTCTAGTACACTTTACAAGTACTCCTACTGTAAGTTTATGCGCATGCGGAAGTATACGTTTAAGTTTATTTTAGTTTAAACTAAATAGACGGATTATATTTTATGAGCGGCTCTGTTTTGTTTTTAACGTTTTTATTGTTTGTTTATTGTAATTCCCATTAAAATTACACATTAAAATTATGCATTTCGAACATGACAACTCCAGTTTTATGCTTTTATGTTACATCAGATAGTTACAAATAATACTAAACTCATAGAAACCTGTCCCATGTGGATTCAAGGGGGTTTTGTGGTAACGTTTCAATGGGAACAACAATAGACTTTAAACCCTCTAAAGTAGTCCTTTGATCATCTGTTAAGCTAGGCCACTCATATGCAGTTGGCATGGTAGTAACAGGATTAGCACCACAATCGAGTTTTGCTGTAACATTAGGCTTAACCTTGGGATTGTCCAAAAACTTGCCCTCCATCGACTATATGACAAGAAAACAAACCAAAAGTTATACTTGGATATTTAAAACTACCTGAACAACATGTGGACATCAAAGAAGCACCATGAGTAGTAGCTCGTACTTTCAAATGGTTTTTTAATCTTGCGCAGGGATCCTTAAACATTCCAGTATCAGGTTCAAGATAAACTAAAGTTCGATCAGTTGCACGCCCCATATTACCACAAAGGGACAAATTCTCAAATGCGACTATATCCCCTGGTGAAACGACACTTTCAATATTAAACGACTGCAAGACAATATAGGCAGATTTTCATTATATTACCAACTACATGCCAATGTTAAAAATGATTACCTTTATTCGTTCATGCCCAATTATTATTACAAACATGTCTCTTACTTGCATACACGGCTCAAGCTGTATCAATATTGGCTTCTCACTTTGATCAATAAACTTGACTGGCTGGCCATTACGACGTGAAATATATCCAAGCTCATAAACAAACCCAATGAAGTCAATCTCGCGAAATAGAGGTGTAAAGTTTATATCAGTTATCATCTCAACAGTTGAGACATGTCGCTCAAGCGATTCATTGATTTTGAATTGTTTCTCAAACCGCGTGATTGCAGATGGAGTCCCCGTTAATACTATTTCATGGTCGCCATGTAATGCAGCAACTTTTAACTCTGTGCACTCGATAAGTTCTCCTAAAGTGTACGGTGTTTCATCATCTTGGGGTAAATACGTTAAATTAATAATTGCACTAACCGTCCAATCATTCGACTCGTATGCTGCAATATCAACTACACGAACCTTTTGAAAATTGGACAATAAATACATTATTACTCAGGATAAAATTTGTTAAAAAGTATTGCGTCTAAACATTCATACCCTCAAGTCGCGTTCGGTATTCAAAATAGCACCACTACGTATAAGCCCAGGCTGATTGTTTACGAATCTGCACGATCCAGCAGAATACCCAATCGCACCTTGCTCTGACATAAACTTTGGCGTGTTTTGAATATTTAACATGACTGCAAAAATAAAACGTTTACCACAAAACTGTCAAACGTATAATCAATATATCCACTCACGCATATTTATAAATAATTAAATTTAACCTTTGACTCCATTTTCATCTGTCCGATAATGCAAAGTTGGGTAGGTGCGAACAACGACAACCCTAATTTTTGATATGACGCCACCAACACTTGTTATTTCTGATAATGGTAACGCGACATTTGGATCAAAAAATTCTGTATCACCATCACTATCTTGATCGTGATAATCACACTCGTTGCTATCAAATTCATTGTCACTCATTATGATGTTCTTTCAGAAACAAAATTAACAATAAAAATCTCAATATCAATAAAAATGACTGTCCGGCAAAGACTTGCATCTGTATTGAATGCCATCAAACAAAGATCTCGTAATATATACCTGGCGTAGACCTTGAAAGTACAGACATTTGCATTCTAATACACATTGATTGTACCTTTTAATTACATTGGTAATAACATGGCACTCGGACGTTTCAATATCTGCTATACACAAAAGATATTTCATGTTACTCAGTAGTGTTAAATTAAAGGTATTGATTGTGCTATCCATATAATTTTTTTTATTAATGTAAAGCATACAGATAAATAATCATAACATGGGTTATGGTACATTAAAGTCAAATGCGAAACTCACTGCCAAAATTCAAATGCTGACCAGAGTTTACAAATGCTGACAACAATTTACTGATCAACTTTGGCCAAAAAATTGATTGGTTTGTGCATAACTACTATAAGTCAGAAATACTGAACCTTTGGTTCTTTATACCTATCGTCAAACCACGTTTCAATATTCATTGCATCAGTACTAGCAATCGTTCAAGCTGGTTCAATAATCAAGAGCAAAGTACAAAAGTACAAAACTTACTGTCCATCATAATGTATGGAAGAAAGATTGTGTAGAAAAGCATTAAAAGGGTATATACGAGATTTAAAAATAATACTTATTGTGATTCGCTGATTCCATTTAAATTAGCTTTTCTGTACAGTGATAAAACTAGTGCCCATAAACCTAACCAACCCATTTTATAACCAAAAGTAACATAACCTACTTAAATATTCCGATACAGTTGCTCATTGTACCTGACTCGAAGGGCCATTCTATATTTGTGGTCAATACGATATCAAAATGCCCGCATGTGTACACCTATAACTAAATATGTTCATTAAATTCTCTTCAACAAGCAAACTTTTTATTAAATCAAATACATTAAGGCATTTACAAAAGATTTATTGTTTTAACTTTAAACATTTTCTACCAATAGTAATATCATATTTTAAATATTTATTATAAATATTCATCACAATCCCGTTAAAACACCCGTTAAGTGTTTGAAAAAAGGAATCGGAGCGAACGGTGCGTTATCATTACTTTTTACAGTCTACAAGAACAAATACTCTACCTAAAAGGAACAAATGCTTCAAACGATGATCAGTATTTACACACACACAATTGAACTAGGTTTGGTATATCGAAGGTTAACAATATAGGCGTCAAATCATCATGTTCTCGTTTATAATACCGCCACCCATCAACGATGTCTTGTGGAACGGTTCCACAGCCCTTAGTAATGTTCTAGGACTTGTACCACTTTCGACGTTTGGAAAATACCAATATAAAATTTCAATGGTGGCACCTTGTCCCGATTACTGAATCGTTGGAAATCTTTCATGCAAATTTCGGCTTCAAGCAACTCCAGATTCAAAAAATTAAATACAGACTCTGGAAACTCCCAATTTATATACTGTCAAGTGTTTATCATCATCAAGGATAATTTAGATAAAATTCAACCAATTGGAGAATATTGAGTTCTCTATGTTCCTATTAATTTCATCATACACATAGCGTTCTGCCAATCGTGGCAACTAATCTATTCGGAGACTAGTATTTGAATTAACTCTAAGGCCAACGAGCCTACATGTACACCTTTCCATTTGTTGCTGTAAATTACCATCATTAACGTTAGACTTAATTAATGTATGATAAACCTGACAATTGGCAGATATATAGGAACCTGCGATCCTGAGTTTAAGTTGAATGACGTTAAAATAAGCTATGTATTTGAGTAGCTCATTGGGTTAGTGTGGCTGCTATTGCGAAAATTCCAAAATTTTGACATTAAAACGTTTGTAGGTCACGCTGGTGTCATTTATGAACTTTGATAATAGCATGGTTGAGTTTTTCTCGAGAAATAGCATAATTTTGATGTATCATAACCCATGTTTTGCTATTAAAAAATATTTGACCTTGACCTTTGACCCAGTTGCCGTTGACCGATTTTGCTCATCTGCGAACTCAGTCAAGGTCTTGACCTAAGGTATCGTTTAGCAAAAAGAATTTTTGAAAATCTTCAACGGTGTAAAAGTTATCGTGCGAACGGACAGACGGACAGACAGACTATGATCCATTCTAAAAAACCTGCTTTTGATTGATCTTCGATCGCAGGTTAATAAGCTCAAATGGGTATATTGCATAATACTTTATTGAATAACTCGAGCAATTAACATACAATAAAACTTGTATTTTTAACAACACACAGCCTTGCTTAAAGTTTTCAAGGATTCTAAATTAACAAATAAAACTTTACATTAATCATATTATTTTACATGGAGGATTGTCGTAAAACTATATTATTGATATCTGGACGCTCATCGGGAACTTTTGCTATCATTTTTGTTATCAACGGTACATATCCAAGACTACGACTGGTTGCGAAATGATATGCTTCAATTGTGATCTTATAATATTTTAAATTATACATTTGATGCACATAGTGAGACCCAAAGGGATGCAGGCCGTTAGTAAGAACCCAATAATAGATCAATCCCAATGAAAAAATGTCACAATGTGTGCTCTACAAAAAATGTCAGGAAAAGAACACTTTCTTTTACATCAAATTAGATATAAAACATATCAATGCAATGCAATGCATTCAAATTACAATTTAATTTAGATTACCATTTTGACTTTGTTCACATGGCCGTATTTTGCTGCAAGTATTTCTGGAGCATTCCAATTATTGACTTCTTCACCTTCCTTGATGCCCATAAAGAATTCACCTTTTGATAGAACATCAATAATTCCAAAATGTGCAATTTTTATTAAAACTTGATCCTGTCTTCGGCACACGACAATATTTGATGGCTTTAAATCTCCGTGAATCACATTTCGAGTGTGTAAATGTTGAACACCTTTTGTTATTTGACACAGAGCATCATCATAAACGGATGATTTGTCGCCAAAATAAGATGGTATGCTATCAGTTTTTCCATTCATCAATTGTATCAAGGTTTCATCATAACATTCTAAAACGCTATACACCTCGTCGTTTTCATATACGCGTCTTAAAAGGTCAATCATGTTATCATGTTTTCCTCGTAAGAAGAGAAACTTAACCATCTGCAGCTGATTTTCAGTAGAAATCACTTTCCCCGCATAAAGCCTTTCAATGACGACATCCTTCTTCAATTCATTAGCAGTCTCTCGGTATAGACCCTTATACAAAAATGTGTGATTACTACAACATGGAAACGTGTTCCAAGTGTCAAACTCAACATTGCCACCGTCAACTAATTTAATACGACACATATTTCACCAACAAGTAAATCACGAAGGCTTTCACAAAAAAATTAATATCGCCCAACAATAAGTTATCAAACAGAAAAATTTTCACGTCCCTAATTTCGCCATTTATAAATGAGATACAACAAAAACACCAATATATTTTATACTAACAAGTCAATTTATCACATGGCACAGATGTATAATAAATAGTCAGATCAAAAGAAATTAGACACGGACACTAAAACATTCAGCACCCCCATCCACAGAAATGAGACAAAATATACAAAAACGTAGCATTTAAAGAAAACAGTCACCTAAAAAAATTACAACCGAGCTGAACCGATATATTGTATGTATGTATACATTATTTAGAAGGACTGACTTGTACTAAACAAGTCACCCAGCAGTATAACCCAGTATTTAGATTTCTCACCATCTCTAAGATACGTTGACCGTCCGGAGCCGTGACTAGAGTGAGGTTACGGTAAGCCTTACATACAGCGAGCACTGATCATGTTACGTTTTGAGTAAATCAACTTACAATACCCAAACTCAATGTGCTCAGTCTCATTTGAATACCATATATTATTGTTATTAAGTAGTTTTTGAGAATGCTTGGATAACTTCCTAATCCCTCGACCACACAGCCGCCTCTGATCCGATATATTACGACAGGTAACGAATCGGAAAAAATCCACATATGGACTCGGACATGTATCTGGATCGTATCTTTTCCGAATGGTCCCAGCCTCGAATCGAATCGAACCAACAAACATTTTATCAAGCTTCTAATCGAATCGATTAACATACGGTTCATGTTATGCATGCTGTTTTACAAATCCATCTTTTCCTCAAATAAATCAAATGGTAATTTGGCTACATGAAAGTACTTAATTAAATCAATCAGCAACATTATTCTTGTGCGTTCACCTAACCGGTGTTACGACTTGAGTTCGAAGAGTAAAAACGTTTTGTGAGGAACTGGACAAAGACGATAACTACAAGATGATGTCACTTTCCAAATGCACTTGCAGTAGAATGATAGATTTTGGATTAAATTAAACACTTTTAATACTTCAACAAAATCCATTTTTACAACAAATCAATTACAATCAACTTTATGCAATTTAGATTACTGACTTGAACTGATTAAACTTTTAACTTAAACTGACTGAAAGGATGGTGGATACTTTGATTTTGACAAGAGAGAAAACCCGTAATAAATCCGTGAGAATTTAGTAATAATCTGATATCCTTTTTTAATAATAAAGATCAGGCTAGAAAAGTATATTCAGGATCTTGGTTTGCGTGTGCGCAAATATCTATGGCAACTACATAAAACAATTTTCTGACAATTCTACTACAATATTATTTTAACAACGACTTTGCTGTTTTCAAAATCAATCATATATTTATAGAAACATTTCCCATTTGCTACCTGGTTTCTGTGTTGGTTTGTTAGCATCTAAGTTTGGCTCTTCTTCATCAGCAGTTATGCATGGTTTGGAAGTACTTTGTACTGGATTGTCCGGCCTGCCTGTTGGTGACTTTTTAGCAGCTAGATTTTCTGGCTTGACAAATTCAATCTCGTGTATTTTACTATCCTTGTCCGGATCTAAAGCGGGCAACTTTTTTTTAGGAGCCGGCTTATTTGGTTTGGCAAATACAAACTCGTTTGTTGCTGCTTCTATGGTCGTTGATGTTGTTAAAGTAGAATGAATGGGGGAAAGATGATCCTTTATAATCTTCTGCAAAGTAATAAATTGACAATAGTTTTCATACAGGTATTTATTATTGTGATAACCAATAACAACGCTACTGTATTTTTATTAGTAGCCTGTACATCATAATGTCCCTTCACTCTGTTAAAACCATCTTTTAACACGTCAGTGTCGGATGTCGGTTCTAGATGCACACTAGTGTGCATACTTGCATTAACATATCCAAAGCGACAAAACAGGTTTTTAAAGCCAATTATCTTCTGTTTTAATATGACATTTTCCAAGCTCCATTCCTGTTAAAGAATATAGTAGCATCTATTAGTTGCATTTCAAGCTTTTACTATCATTTGTTAAAAAATCATTATCAAAAACATACTCGAAGGGACTCTGGAAAATGTATATCTATAATCTGTCCATCTTCTTCAATACATTTAATATCCTGACCGTCAGAACCTTTTTCTTTTCCCACATGACGAATGACGCCGACGTAATCAATTTCCTTAAAAGCTGGATTAAAATCTGAATCGTTGATATGACGACCAAATGATAGCTGACGTGCAAGATTTCCAGTAACTAGACCCTCTTTACCAACAGGAAGAATGCTACTGATATGTGGCTTCCCCATTAATTTCTTTGCCGATGTATAAGCACCAGCTATGAGGTCAGTAAACTCCACAATCTCTCCTTCCTCAACTTTTGGGATCATTGCATCATTTGAAAACGGTATGTGAATAACAGCACTAATGGACCAGTCCCCCAAATTATATGCAGCTATATCAACTCCCCTGGCCTATTAACAAGGATCAATCAGACTTTTAGATTTTGCAAACCAACACTATTGTGTTTACGCACAATCAATCTAACGCACACAAAAGAGGCGCTGTTTAGCCAACACCTCCAGAGGTTTCCTATTTCCAAGTTTTCTTGTCATCCTTCCTTCATTTAAAACATCTACATTATTAAAGATAAAAACACAGCCATATAATTATTATGTGAGCTATTCCATGACATAATTTATTGCACATTTTTTACTCACTTGCTTCCCCTTTTTCATTATATTTATAAAACAATGTCGGATAAACGCGGGTAACGACCAGGCGAATTCTTGGAACAGCTGCTTTAGAATTTAGTATACTTGATAATGTAGCACAATCAATTGGATTCCTATTTCCTTTGACAGAATGTTCATCAAACGAATCTTTATCAGAAGATTGAACAACAAGCGGTTGCTGCTGTTGTTTATCCTGGTCGTTGGACCCTTCTTGGCTAATCTTTTTATCCATTGTCAAATTCTTTTTAATAATATTATCAATGACCAACAAGAAAATAAACAATTTTGGTAAATATTTAAACCAAATCAATGTTAACCAACTATTTTGAATAGATAGTGACCCGACAAATATTGATGAACGTTCTTTTTCTCTGTAACTGACTCTATTTATATGAAAATTATGAATATTGTAATAACCAACTATGCTTAGGGTCAAATTACAGAGCAGCACTATAGCAAAAGTTGATAAATTAAGGGTGCATTGCATCATTGTTATTAACACATATGCTTGCTGTTTGATGCATTACGACAACAATCAAGCACGCCCATTACTTACTATTTTCCATATACCACGTACAATCACAATTTTATATGGATATTCCTTTTATACGTTAAAAATTGAACCGTGAATACATCTCTCTCTTTTAGCTAACATATCTCACTAATATATTTATTACACACTATGGTATTGCATACGCTTTAATATTGCATTCATATCAATCGATCATCTTGCTGTTGTAAGTCTTTCATTTCAGTATTTCAAAATTACCACTAGATATTGACATCATTAGTTGCTTTATAATGTTTATACCTTATTGTTTTTCATGTGTAAAATTAAAGCTCATATGCTCAAGGCTAATCGTAGTAATAATTATTCTTCATAATCATCGCATTGCATGCGATCAAACTCATAAGACCCCGACACAAGACGAGATCAAAGAGCCGAGGATGGATTGATGGATGTACTTAAATTCACGCCTCTTATGTCTTTCATTAATTCATGGTTTTATTTTCATACTACCCTTGTTTTTATCGACTAGATCCGACAAGCTGTAAAGTATATTGTGTAACAAGAGAAATGTTTTCCAACGAAATGCAGTACAGCCTGACGTTCTCAAATACACAAACATAAATGACAGAGAACGTAACATATACTTATAACAGCTAGACAACTGTTTACTAGAATAAAGCACAACCATTTGCACAAGACTAGTAAACCATGGTTTGCAAAACAATAAATATGGATCAATTTGTTATAGCCTCAATTGAACGCCCGATGTGTTCCTAAATGAGCTCCGCAATTTGGACAAGAATGCTCAGTATCCAAGCAGGAATCAATGTACATTGGAATACAACAGCAGCAAAAAAGGCCAACAATGCACATGGCCCCCGCTGACATCCAGGACACGATACTTGGCTTCTTCTCAATTCTGGTTTGAATCATGACTCGACAGTTGGAGCAGGTTAGTCGACTATTACGGGAGCCAAGTTGGGGAGCACTAATGACATCCAGCTGGGATTGTGCCATAGTCTGAGAAATATCTGCAACAGGTTGAGGTATATGGTCAACTAAAATTCCAAATGAAATAAATAAATAGTAAGAAATCTCTACAATATTAGTTTATTCGTATTTAACTCACATCCAGGCTCTGTATCTTCTTGATTGCATGGAGGTGGGTGACACTTGGAGAGATCCGAATTAGATGGAGAAGCTGACATGATTAGGTGTTTGCAAGAAAACTTTTAAAAATTAATGGAATTCCCAGCATAAAGATACCACCTCAAACAATCGCAAAAAATGCGTGTGTTCGCGGAGGAAATTTGAATGTGAATGCGTGCAAGTGAGTTAGTTGGACCCTCATTTTACCAGCGTATGTAAATGGTTGTCTTAAGTCGAAAGCTTGTTCAAAACAAATTTTTTATCAACTTGACTAGCCATTATCATATTATATGCCAAACATTTTGGTCTTAGGTTACTCCAAGTGCTAAGCGTAGTAGATTTGGTTATCTTAAATGAGAATTTTCTAGAGCTGTCTATAAGCCCTGTTTCTTTAGTAATTAAAACAACTAATATGGATATACTTAATAAGAGAAAATGATGATACATACATTAGTCCAACTCTTTGCTTTTAATTACGTTAAATGAGTTACAATAATAATAAAGTACGCCCATTCTTCAGCATTTTATATACCCCTTAAAATCACACTTCTATATGGCTTTTCCTTTTCTACGTTAAGATTGCACCATACATACAGGGTATTCCACGCCAACTCAGACATTTCCCAAAACTACATGAAAAAAACGTTCATCCCACTCGTCATTTCATTTCAAACGGCAATGCAACACGTGTAGCATAGGTTGTCATTTTATACCATATTGTTACATGAAAACCTGACTAAATTATTTGGAGAGCCTGCCTTGCCACTCCCACCTGTATATACTATAAACTTTTTACAGTACTAACCGAAAAATAAAGCTCATTTGCTAAAGCAAAGTCACGCTAAACACAAGAAAATCTTGCGTCTTGATCTAGTTCCTTAATCCGTATCATATAATGAACCTAACCAACATGGACCAAGGAGACATGAGGAGCATCCTCATGGATGTAAGGTTACTCTTCCTGGATCAACCTACATAAACTCAAGAATAAACTTGCGGTTTTAAAACCGCTATTTCAGCCCAGATGGCCAATGAATCGTATACAAGCATATATGACGTATTTGCACATTTGGAGATTAAAGACTATGTGCATAAATCCTTACGAGTTTGGGGTAAGCTTCAAGAGCTTCCCTTTTAATATAAAACGTTATGAATGGAAATTATGTAATTTATCGTCCCATCCCAATGTTTTTTTGCAAACAAATGCACAAAACTACAAGAGTGTGATGAGTATTTGCAACAACCTTGCCATTCAAATGAATTCAAAGCTAGGAGGAGAGCCATGGACAGGTTAGTTGTATTGAAGATTCAATTTGATTTAATTCCCGGAAAGCTATCATTTTTGCAGGCATGTTAATGGATAATAATTCTAGTGGATTGGGTCTCGTTAAATCCGGAATTATTGGCTAGAATGGATAAATACCTTAAATACGTATAATGAAATTTTTATTTTTTATCCATATTTAGCAACTTCAGACATTTTCTCCGTTTTATCCAGATCCCGGATGAAAT
Organism: Orchesella flavescens; assembly: GCA_964034955.1. NCBI lineage: Eukaryota > Metazoa > Arthropoda > Collembola > Entomobryomorpha > Orchesellidae > Orchesella > Orchesella flavescens. The sequence continues at coordinate 220,606 of OZ035954.1, forward strand.
TCAATTAATACTGGCTTATTAAAAATACTGCATTTGATATATTCATAATGTATAAAAACTGCCGCTAACTGAGATGAGTTATTGGTTAATGCTGGAGCTGATCTTGCCTACCAAAAAATAGCTGGATGGCGTAGCGCCTGCGACTGTGATTTACGACGTCATCACTTTAATTTTCGTCTTATAATTTTACTTATAATTTACTTACTTATAATTTTGCAACGTCACATGGAAATTTAAGATTTTTATATTAAAAATACTCATCCTAATAATCAATAAACCAACAAGAATTGATCTACATTATATATCAAATATCTGTTAAAATCCATATTATCATTCAAAGTATTCAAAGTAATTGTTACAATGGCAAAACTGACAAGGGGTCAAGTCTTAAATGAAAGTGGACACGATGCTCAGTATTAGTAACTTGTTGCAAACTTATTGCGAACGGGGCACTGGGATGAAATGTAAACCCAACAAGGGGTCTGCTTGAGGACAACGTATCTCCCAATAAACGTCCACTATGAAGCCGAAATTTGAATGCCATTGAATCGCGTCCAAAAAATCTGTTTCATTTAGAGAAATTAAAATAATATTTAGTCTTTGGCATGGGAACAATAGTCTTGCAAAGTAAGTTTACCTTATCGGGTCTAGTCCACAAGGCTTTCTTGTTTCCATTGTAGATATGCGTAACTCATCATAAGAGAATAGGGATTGATCCAGATACGGCGATGCCCGTATGCACTGTGCAGTAATAGGAAGTGAGCTGAGAATCCGTTTTCTGGCTTCTGTTAGACAGACATGTTAATGAGGTCGCATCAGAGATGGTAATGTGCATGGATTTAATGGCCAAAATGGATAAATACCTTAAATACATATAATTACAAGCAAAAAACCTGAACCAAATCGTGTATACGAATTTGTTGTATTATTCGGTATATTATCCAAATTTAGCCATTGTAGACATTTTTTACCAAATAATAATTTACATGCCTGTTGTTAGTCCACCATAACGGGCGTTTATTACGCTGGCTCTAGTCTTTTGACAAGCCTGCCTAAACAATGTACAAGTAACCAAAAAAATCAATTAATTATCAAGAGCACTATTATTGAATTTGTTAAGCAAAAACTTGTGCTTTCTTTATACTCGTACTTTGCGTAAAAGTTATTAAATGGGGATGACAAGTAGCGAGCATCCGGAGTTAAAAAACTATTCCTAAAGTAGTCTACAAAGCAATCAAAAATTTCCAGCAGACATTCACTTGTATTTTCATACACTGCCAGAATATTCGTTTTGGAAATATTGTAGAAAACAAACAAGCAATGGTTAGAAATGGATTCGGAACACTCTGGGGTAACAACATCTTGATTAGAGTACTTGAGCAACAAATTGTCTTTATCCAATAGCTGCATCTTCATAATCCTTGAATTTTTAAACTTTTCATAATACTGATAAAATCTATTCAGCCTTGACATATCTGATTCGTCTGTTTTATGCGCCTCAGTGTAGGCTTTTTTAAATACGTGAGTAAGCAGCCGATGCTTCAGACTATTAAGAAATGCTTCCTCATTTGGAGATGTATGAATGTACTGGTCAACTTGAGAAAAGACAAGTTCATCATCATCATGACAGAATCTTCCAATCTTTTGCACATTCAAAAATCGGCCATCGTCCACGCTGAACAGGTGAATGGTTTGGTGTTGAATCGATAATATGGCCAACTTATTTTGGTACAGATATATTCCATGATTGTGTGATAAAAAAATCTTGTCCATTTTGAAAGTAAGTGTGTCAGACAATACTCCATGCTGAATATCTACCAAATGGATAGAGTAGTTGCATAAAGGACCTGAAGAATTGATATCTAAACTCTCGTTGTTTCTGTAAACTTCAAAATCAGGCTCAACATTATGTGCATCCAACAACGCATTACTGTATTTCGAGGATCCAACAATCATATATCTGTAATCTTCAGTGAATAAGGAACATGATGTGTTCAACTTTTCATCTATCGCAGCTACTGAAATGCGAAACTTTAACTTGAAAAAGGTTTCAAACATCTTCTGTCTAATGGCTTGACTAGTTGTATCATTATCTTTCAAAGGTATTTGGTCAGGAATTCCACGTACATGTGTGTCTGACCATCCAAAATTATTTGCTCTCTGATGTTCCAATGTTGCCTGAAATATATGGTTATCAGAAACATTTAAAAAAGACGACCAATGTGCTATGTGTATTTTTAATTACTTCCAGCCAAAAGGCTCCTTTTTCAACAAAAAGGTGATTAGCAGCTTGAGGTCCCATAAAGTTGTACACCTCAATTGACATTTGATCCGACGAAAATGCCATCAAATATTTTCCATCTGGAGTAAACTTTCGAATGAAGCAGGGTGGTTTGTTTACATGAATAACTGTAAAATTCGGGTAAATGCAGCGGTACATTGAACGCTCCAAATACTTTGCGGTCCCAGGTCTCTGGTATTCACCCCATACTTCTCGAACTTTTAGAATCATTGTAATATTTTGAGACAGACGATGATTACGAAATCCATTGGTCTTAAATCCGCCTAAATTCTCATTGTTCTTGATTCCGCCGGACAACATGGCCCAGTTTTCTCCCGGTGTTAGACAAGTTCTGCTATAAAAATAAAAGGCCAAATTTTATCACATTTGATTGTTTGCTACACAAATTTGCACAACTCTGAATCGTTACCAGTTCAGGTATTAATATACATCACCATTTTTCAGTCCATTTAATCCAACAAAGTTACAAAGGAAAATCACATTTGAAATACTAAAAAAACCGACAAAAGGCATTGAATTGACTGGCAGATTAATAACCGTATCGTGGAAAACTAAAAAAAAATGCTTTCAACGTTACAATGGAATTGAATAACGTCAACAACAACATCAATTCTGGCTAACACTTTAACACGCTGACCTAAACCTGAGACTGGTCCGTGTTGGTATGCCATGCCCTACAACAGCCAAAGGCCAACTAACTCCACATCGGCTAGGTATAAAATCAGCATACGAGAATAAACATTCCCCGACACCGTCAGTCCAACATTCACAGCGTACAAAGGGAGTCGAGTGACAACACGGGATAAAAAGCAACCAGGCAGATAGGTACCATTAAATCAAATATAAATTAAGAATACAAACAGTATACACATTGTAATTCCCAACAATTGAGTAATCTGAATTACCTAACCTAACCAACATTAAGTGTCTAACTTCAAACTTTTAAGGATGGCACGTGCTGAAACTAAACACCCGGACGACGCAACATTATTGGAAAACGACTGTAAAAATATTAAAGAAATCTATTAAGTTCTGGTGTGATCTGTATTTAAAGTTGTAAATATTATTTTCTAGGTCGCTTTGAATATGTTTTGAAACTTTTCGAAATCTTTAAACAAAACAACAAAGCAGTTTTCAGCCAAAAGACGATGAGGCCAATGGAGCTGGATTTTTGGCAGGTCAGTATGTTTAAATGTGCGTTTGAACTGGCCCAAGATACGGTTTAGTGGAATATTTTGAAATTTAGATGGACGAAAATACACACATTCGACTAAAATATCCAACGCCTCAGCATTTCCGAGATGACATTGAAATTTTTTGGAAAACTGGTAAAGTTGAAGCGATGCTCGACAAAAACCTTGTGACTCGAGAATTTTACGTTGGTTTAGAGGACCGCATCCTACACAACAATCCAAAATATAACCAATCAGTCACATACAAAGTCGGTTCTGTAAAGGTTGTACATTTGTCTGAAATACCCTAATGTAGAATGCAACAGTTTCATTGGAAATAAATGGAAGGTGACAAACCACGTTGAAATCTTTTGATTAACTAATTACCAACTCATAAATGCTTGAAATAATCACCATATTCTTTTTTGTAACTAATTGCATAAGCAAGCAAGCATTTTCATTATTCGGAGACTCGAGATAAATTAAAAGATAAATAAATTAAATTGGTTACATAAAGGACATTTAATGTCATGAAACTGTTTCAAAACGCTGGACAGTATGCTTAATCCGGGCTTGGACAGTGAGTAATTTTTGGAGCAGCATTATATCAATATATCATAAACTTGCATAAGTTGTAACCCAACAATTTGTTTATTGTAAAAGTATTTGAAAAATTTAAGTTCAAACCCAATTAAAACTACGAATGAAAGTTGTATTGCTTACGACAAAATGTTCCCTGGACACTTCGAAATTAAATGATGTTGAACTACTCCTTTACCCACAAAGTGCCCTAAAATTACAAATTCAAAAGGGAAATGTCAGCGCCGGGGATCTACTGGGCAATATCTATCTTTATTAGGAAGTTTACTAACATCTATCCTCACCTCAATTATTGGGCATTATGAACGCATGGACTGGGTATTGAGCCAGCATAATGGTTGGACCCAGCCAATTTGTTCTCATTTTATTGTATTTCTTGTCTTGAAAAGACGATTTGATTACACGGCTGCATAATCAAACACATTCTAACAAAACAACCAACACCCTACTAATATTCATGCTAGTATTAACTCGTCAATAATTTACAACTTAACATGATTAAATACAAAGAACAATGACATGCGTGGCCAGTCCCTCAAATATTTTGGTCATGCGTGCATGCTAATCGCACGCAAAAGGGATTTTAAATCGTGTGGTTACATCTGCAATGTTTTCAAATAACCCCAAATGGGTCTCGTTTAGCTCACAACTGAGTTACAAGATGAGTTGTCTTAGAGGAAAAAATAAACGCACATAAATGATCATTGTAGTAATTGAAAGTGAGGGAAAACCCAAACTCACTTCATTGGTTTATTATCACAAATATATTGTTACAAATAGTTCACCAACAATGTAGGACCACATGTTAAATATACAACAATACTTCATGCAATAACTCTAAAGAAATTAATTTTAATTGTTCACAAAACATGATTTATCAACGTATGGAAGAGTCTTGTTCCTCACAGTGAATTGGCCATTCATGGACATTTCCGGATCGCACGCTACGACGAAATAACACATTTCTTCAGCTGTATGCCTGTAATTCTAAATTTCGAGAAGTAATAAATTTATTACTATGTTTATCAATTTGATCATGCATGATGCAACGTTCATAAATAAATAAATAAATAAATAATACGTTAAGTAATAGGCAATATTACCTTGTATGTATTCTTTAATGATTCGAGGTGCCCTTGCCAGGAATTCAACCGTGTCCTAGCCATAATGACATTTTGATAAAAGAGATCAAGGACAATTTCTCTAGGTACATCAGAAGAATCACATAACACATATAAACAGAATCTGTTGTTGTTTTTGGAAATGGCTAGTCGTCCACATCTTGTACTCGATGCTTGAGAGATGCGAGGGAGAATAGCAGAGTCCAAGGAGGAGGCCACAAATTGATAGATTGTCTTTGTTATCGCACGCAATTTTGTAACATGCTCTATCTTGGATGCGGCTTTTTGTTGCAATCATCACATGTTAAATTTATTTTGAGTTCCATGGCAACCAACCCAACTTTGATTCGTGGGATGGAACTTGATTGTGATTTCCGTCGTGCTCACAAGTGGATTTAAAGGGATTTACATAAGATACAAGTCAACTTACATAAAAATGCGGGTTACATTACACCCATTGATATTTATAAAAAATATGTTAAAAAGACTCAATACATATATATTTGAATGAATATAAACATAAATATTGTTAAAAATCCATTATATTTTGGATTTCGTCCTAATGACCATTATATAAATGTAATTAATGAATAACCTTAAAATTCAGCAGTTAGTACATCAGAATTTACAACCCCAACCCAGCACAACCATCTCTTATATGTTTTCTTATTAACTTTCAAATGTCACGTCAATTAACCATATCCTCATACTCATCTCAATTGTATGCATTATTAATGATACATATTATTTTTATTATCATATGTTTTCATTCAACTTATACAAATCTAAAATGTATACTATGAATGTATGCTAAAATTACTTGATTGTTCAACTCATCTTCTCACGCATTATTAGAATTATTTTGCCCTTCAATTTTACAAATTAATTTATAACCCTTAACCTATCACGTATTTAATTAATTAATTGAAAATTAACAGATTTTACTTAATTAAGTGTTAATTAAATAAACTTTATAACCTTTATGTAAGTCTACTTTACTATTTATATTCCTATTTACATTTCGTATACCGATCCTGAAATGAGGAACATATGTTCCAGTATTTATCCAAGCATACAACACATGGAATTTTTGAACTTTCCAATCGCATATGACATTATGGGTTTTCTATGATATTATTTAAATAAGTAGGTGCCTCTACTGTGAGTAATAAACTATTTGACTCTGTCAACGACACACGATATTGATTTATCCCGACATTTGGGCATAGACGTGATGGAGGTAGAAAAGTTGAATCAACTAGAACTCATCCCAACGGAAGAGGTTACCTTTGTGCAAGTTGTGTTTAAAAGTGTCTGTGATCATGTGGGCACACGCCGCAACTACATAACTAATGATAACCTGTACCATCTAGTATCTATGATGCCTAATAGTGTGCACTGCTGTAAATATTTCTCAGCACAATCTTGCGGGTATCTTCTCAATCACATTTATGAGAATCGCATGTTCGTGCCAGGGCACTTTCAAAGATTCAAACAATGACATTGGGTTCCAGACATAATTTTGACCAGAAATCATTTTTAATGATAGTACCACAACCCTTACTTTTACGAGCCAAGTAAATTTTCTTAGTCTCTCTTTTCTGGACGTCATTGTTACTCGCAACAGCGTTGTTTTTTACGAACAGCAGTTTTTAACAACTTCCAATAACGGCAGGCCTATGAATTTCTTCAATCATGCCAACTTGTTAAAAAAGGATTATTTTTTAGTCAGGGAATGAGAATAGTTAGACATTGGTTTTAGCTTTGAAGACTATAAATCCTTCAAATCAATTAATACATCTTAATTGGTTTGAATAAAATAATGCGTTCCGATCACTAACAAAGGGAACAGATTAACTTTTTGTTTTTGTCTGGTTTCGTCATGTGCGTAGACACATTTCACCACACAAAATAGTACTGTCACAACCTACGTCAAATATTCAATCTGTATTGATTTATCTACAGAGATATGGTTTGCCCAATACTTGACATTGAATTAACTTCACAATGGCAGTACATGACAAATACTTTAAATCCCAGTGCTAATTAGAGCTTTGCTTGAATTTTTGCATTCCATAACAACTAACAAAACAACAATTCATGCAAATTTAAAGAGGGTTCTTCGCTCTTTTTACTTTTTGTAATATATGTATCTGAACACTTTTAAGATTGACATTATGGAGACGGAAAATGGTTTCAGATTTTTTTAGATACAACCACTAATCATAAGGAGCCTGACAAAAGTGTGCCCGCAAAAAATAAAAATAAGAAGCACACTTCCAAAGTTCCAATCAAAAAACCCCTCAGGTATAGACCGGGTATAGTTGCCCTCAGAGCATGCAAACGTGAACCCGAAACACCAGACGATATAAAGGACCCAGACTTTATTCCACTCAAAAGTTTGTTACTTTCCCCATCACATGGAAAAGTAAAGACAACACGAGGAGATTATCTTGTGGATACTTTAATTGTGCAAACTCTCTTCCCGTGTTGGCAGCGACCTACATTCAATCAACTTAAGTACATTTTCAGTTGCGAATGAGCAAATTCAAGATTTGAATCAGCCAAAAATAGTGTCTCGTAACGATTGACGTTGAGGCAATGTACCCAAGTCTAAATCTTGCTTAAACATTGGTGGTGGTCACGACGTAACCGTTTAACGAAGATTCGTAATTTGTGTAAGTTATTTTACACAATCACGATCATTTGCATCAATTGCTATTAAATTTTTAGCGAGTAGTAATTACATAATACCTTTTATATAATTACCATGAGATGCATCTCAACGTACAGTCCAATATGTCAGGATGCTAGGAAATTACAACATGAATACAATGATGTTTACGTTTACAATAAATTAAATTAAAGCCACCGTAAAACGTAACTTCGCAACAAAAAACAGTTTTTACTGTGAATGATTCTGCGTGGAATGTTAATATTTTATACATATTTAATCTAAGCTGACCTACACAAACAGTTACCTGAAGTGTGGTTATACATAACGAAATTCTTAACAGGCCCATTAAAAGCTTGAAGTACTCCAATAATTTGTTTGGCTGACGATTAGAAAATGATTCCAACATGTTTCAAATGTATGTACATAATCAGCTATACCTCTTCTGATATGTACATTAAGATTAAAATGTTAGATCCAACTAAATCGTTTGAATTGAAAATTTCAAATCATGCAATTGAAAAGATACCTGAATTGATACACCCTAGAATTGATACCTCCCAATTAACTGTTACATTCGTAAAGTCATAAATGCTTGAACCAGATATAGATTTGTTATGCAATTATTCTATAATTTTTTTTCTTGGTGCAGTGAAAACCAAGTACTTTTTCGAAAGTTGATTTGGAGTAGTCATCATGAACTAAAATATTGACACCAAATGTTGCCAGATTTATACCAAATAGTTGCAAAACCATTAATTTGGTGATATCGCCCATTGGGGTTATCCATCAAATCCTGTCCAGACTAATGTAAATTGGTTGTTTTATTTTAGCAAAGCTATTAGTAATAACTGTATTTATGTTTCGGCAGTTTGAAACAAACTAATCATCAACTAACGAAAACATTAAAAAATGTGGGAACGATGCAAACTAAAAGACCGAAAATGTAATGAAATCAAATGCGAATTTTTTGGTTTGCATCGCTAACACAACAGGCAATGCATCTATGAATCTATTTTGACAAAAAGTTTAAATCAATCTTTCAGATAAAGGTTCGAAAATTGCATACATTGTCAAATGTTCATCAATGAAGCTAAGCATAAAGCTCATACAATGCCAAATATACACCATAAAATCTAAACACCAATGATATCTAACCTAGTCACGAATTACATTATCCGTTACCAGCAGTAATTTTAGTTACGAAAGAAACTCTGGCCTCTAAATAAAATAACGCATTGAAAAAACGATGGTTTTTTATATTGTTTAGGTAGGCACTCTGCCATTATCGTGGTTAAAAGACAGACCGCCAGTAAGTCACATTGAAAGAAATACCAACTAAAAAGTGCATACATTTCCTGCGATATGGCACTATGCAACTATTCGATAAGATACATGAGGTAAACGTCGTCATTAAGCCTATCCAGTGAATGTGTTGTGACAATTGGAGTAGTTTAAGCCCATTGTTCTACCAAATATTTATACCATTTAAATTTAGAGCATTCAAAAATGCTATAAGCAATGTATTTTAGACGGAATTTCCGACTCTACAATGTCTTTCTTTAAAAATGGTGACACAAAACCTTAAATAGCATGCAACTTATTGTTGGATAAACGTATAAATTGAAAATGTATTGTTCCAACCAATTAACCACATATTTTTCCCAATTTGAACATATTGCACATACCGGACAAAATCGACAAGTCTAGTCGTCATGGTAGTACAAATGTCGTACGTATCGCTAGCCTTTGACTAAATAAACAAGAGATAAGTACAGAGACTTACACTATAAGGCTCCAAACGTAAAAATTCACACATTCTATTGATGGTTACTGTGAAGCATCTAGGAGTATCAGACCTTAACAGGAGACTGAGTAGAGATCGTGGGGAAGGTAGAATCTTCATATTATGGACCCTGCCATGTAGAAAACTGGTCAGCTTCAAATCAATCGTTGCTCTAGCCAAGACGTGCCTTACCTACAACAATAAGAAGAACAGTGGATAATATAATCACAAAACGAATATAGCTATAAAATTCCTGGCACTTTCTCTATTCTACAACAAACTAGCTGAATCAAAGTAAACCCTGCATTTTGCACAAATTTGTTCAACATGGTAATAACAAAGCCAAATAAACCAACAACATAGGATGGGGCGTCAAAAACTTTGGTGTGTCTTCGGAGTCGTGTTGTAAAAATTAGAAACAGAAATAGTACTGAAAGTAAGTAATACTTTAACTGAACACTGCTATATGTGCAACATACTACACAATGCAAGATAGCAGTCCACACTGCAGCGGTTTACTATACCAACTGTTCCAAATGTAGATGCTGATCACGCTTTTATACAAAATTTAAGTTACACAAGCATATGTAATGCCCTCGAAACCACACTAGTATCAGGTGGGTTAATATTGTATACTATATGTGTACATATTGGCATGCGCAAGGTGATATGGGTACCTGAAGACTGCACACGCTCACGCAATGACTGTACGATATAAACTGCAATGGAAAGTGACTGAAGTTTTGCATCTACCAAATCAAGTGTCTCCAATTTTCTACTACGAGCAATACAGTTCCCTATCATGCCTGTTAGTAAACCAATTTTGTCCAATTTAACATTACCAGCAATACCGTTTCATATCATGCCTGCTAGTAAGTCAAAATGTGTCCAATTTTACATTACGAGAAATACAGTTCCCCATCATGCCTGCTAGTAAGTCAAGTTTGTCCAATTTAACATTACCAGCAATACAATTCCTAAGCTTGAATGTAAGTAAACCAATTTTGTCCAATTTAACATTACCAGCAATACAATTCCCCATCATGCCTGCTAGTAAACCCATTTTGTCCAATTTAACATTACGAGCAATACAATATCCTATCATGCCTGCTAGTAAGTCAAGTTTGTCCAATTTAACATAACGAGCAATACAATTCCCCATCATGCCTGTTAGTAAGTCAAAATTTGTCCAATTTAACATTACCAGCAATACAAATCCTAAGCTTGTATGTTATTAGCATCATCTTATTAGTAGCATCTTCCTATTGAGAATTAGTTCGTCCGAAAGAAAGGTATTATTCACTCTAGTAATGCTTTTGCACTATCTTTATATATCTTTGTATATTGAATCTGTACGTCTTATAAAAATCATGCCAAGAACAGGTTGTTATATTTGCATTTATTCATATATACATACTTTTATTCAACACTACGATATATTTGGACAGTTTAGTTTTACATTTTATTATAATATATAACGATGTATGATGCTTACACAAATAAATTGCCATTTCTTAATATTAACAAACAGAATGAAATTTCAAGAGCCTAAACAAATTAAATATACAATGTTCTTGCATTATTACTATCATCACTACCACCAGCAACCCCCCGCTCACCTTTACGGATTTTATTGTAGGTTTCACGCTGGTAATAATATCCCATTATATTAAGTTCAGTGAGAGAGGGTATAAGTTCCCATATATTTGAATCGTACATTTTTTCCACACTCCCAACAATATGAGTAGTGTCCAAAGCTGATGCAGTAGTTAAGTCAATGAAACTTTTAGATTTTGCGTGTCCCAAAAGAGGAACGCTTGCCACACGCAAACAAGCCAATGATTTGAAATGAACAAATGGGTCACAAGATGCCCAAAAAATAGAGAGATGCAATTTGGCTAGCTTATGTAAATTGTAGACTGACACTGACCAAGCAAGATCATCATCTCCCCTTGATTCTAAGCTACCAGAGAATTCAAAAGATGTCAAAGTGTTATGAAAAGGTTCCAATGCCTTGAATACTAGTTGAGGATTGATGCTATGCTCTGCTTTTGGGAATTCCCAGTATAACGCCTTCAATGGTGGCACCTTGTCCCGATTACTGAATCGTTGGAAATCTTTCATGCAAATTTCTGCTTCTAGCAACTCCAGATTCATAAAATTAAACGCTGACTCTGGAAACCTCCAAGTAGCATCATACCAAACGTTTTTTATCATCAAAGTTTTCAAATTAGATGGAATAGGACATGAAGTCAAAATTGCCGTGTTTATAATTGGATCAACACCAGAAACCAAAATTTCTTCCAAAAATTCAAGTCGAGGGAGAGGATGCCGACCAAAAAAGTCTAGTTGTATTTTCATGTCATCCGTCATCATTCCTCCAATGTTCTCATAAATGTTTAATTGCCGAAGGTTAGGAAGGAGGTGTAAGCACTCGATCAAATACTGACACATTGCAACAGTGCTTATTGTATATAGGGGAGCAAATGTAAATAAATGTACATGTATCCCAAACTTGCGTAATAGTCGAATTGCTTGGGACCAGTATTCCCTACAAACGCGGTCGAAATCGAAATCAGGACCGTCCTCTGTTTGGTCATGCAAGAGCCTTAAATCTCTATCTGGAAAAGGGTTTCCAGAGTGGTCGTCTAGATCACTAAGAAAACTCTGAATAGACGCCGTAGATGCAAATTTGTTTGGGAAATATTCAGAACGAATACTAATAACCGGGTAAGCCAACAAGTCCCTATATCTCAATTGAGTATGATCTAATTGGTACATAATTGATTTATTCCATGACTGACAAATTTTACGGCATTCCATTAAATCCATGTTTGGCAGGACCTTTAAAAATGCTGGTATAATCTGTAAAAAAATTTACAAAACAAATGTACATTGTAATTGTATTGTACTCTGGTTTATACCTCATGTCATACCTCGTCGGCCAGGAACTCGGGTCGTTCTCTAGACACCATTGAATGCAATTTATCGTGCGCCCTAGAGAATGTGATCTTGTCAATAGGATCCAACTTTTCAAATAGTTTCATCAGAACTATCTATTGTTGGAAAAGAACCAATTATAGTTTTAAATAGAGTGTTGTCGTTTCGTCCATACAAAAGATAACAAAACAACCTCCGGAATTGGGCCCTCGTTTTGCCTAGCCTCACCACCCTCATGTGTTTGCTGAGACGACTCCACATTCAACTTTTCACTTCTGTTCGTTGACATTTTACTGAAAAAATAATTCAATCATATTTATTGAACTTGCAATTATTCCGTCACCCATCACTAACTAAGTTTGTTTACCAAAGCATGTAACGTGGGACAACGTAATTGAAAATTTAATTTGCTCTCATCCACCGTCCGCTTCTATGCCACACACCAACTAAAATTGAACAAAAATTCGATATAACATCCAACACAAACAGAACAAGAATAAAAACTTTCTCGCTCAGTTGCTCACCTTTTATTTAGAGTTTTTAGCATTAAGTAAAATTGGCTCCATCGTGCTTCAGTAAATATATTTTATTATAAAGACTGTACAAAACGCATGTCCAAACATTTAAAAACTCCATAGTAAATTAACGATATAAAGAACGCAAAAGGAATATAACTCAGCCAATCTTGATTTTTAGAGTCGAGAAATGCATCAATAAATAAAACATTTGGAACCTGATACCTTCATGTTGTTCATTAATTCCAACGTAACAGGAAATAATAGTTTTTATGCCACGTTGATGCTAATAATCAAGACATGACTATACAGAGAATAATGCATGGATAGAATAGTATTATAAAGTAGTAAAATGCACTTTATGTTAATAAGTAAAACGAATTTTCTTTATTATCCTCAATCATTTGCCCTAACAGTTTATACAGGCTGTTAAACTTTGCATGTTAAATCCATTAAATGATCAGTGCATGTATGTACATTTTACTTGTGACAACTAGAAACAAAAACATTTTATACTATATGCAATATGGATTCAAACGTGACTCAAATTAGTAACTGTAATCCAACAATAATGGGGACTTTATTAAAACTCACATGTTAATTAATTATATTATAATTCATATTTGTTATATTAATTCATGCATGAGCCATTTTGACATATCAATATTCTCTACAATCGTGAAACAGGCTTCTAAGCACTAAATCAATCTAAGCACCCACTGGAACTGTTTGAACACCTCATGTCTCAATATCGGGCTTTCAACGTCAGCAAAATAAATATGGACTTTTTCCCTTGACGATTTACACAACGGGCAATTTGCCTGACTACATTGGTTCCAATGGTAGATTAAATCACGTGATGAGGTGCAATCAGGATAAGGACAATTAAAATGGGCGACACAAGTCACCAAATGGTTCAGAACATTTTTCATTGTGCAGCAATCTTGAACATGACACTAAAGAAAGGTATGCAATTTAAATTATTCCCCCCACCACCTACAACAAAACATTTATTGATACTGAAAAGTCTAATGTGACAACTTACAGGTAAAGCATTTTCTCCAGTGTTTCCATTAAATTCATCCCGAATGCAACAAATCACAGCATGTAATAAATGTGCAAGCTGATTCCGATCTTGTCTTTGCCTCAACCTTCCTTCTCGTACCACCATAGTCGAAATCCTCGAAACCATACTCCTGAATAATTCTCGATTGGACCAAGTCTTGGATTGTGCTTCGTACAGGGATTCGAAATAAGATTAAAGGACAAGAATGAAAAAATCGTTTTACAACCAATATTGTCCTCAAATTTGTTATACCCTATATATTTTTGTGCTTGTAAAATGTAATTGACAATAATCCATCTCGTCCGCTTACCTTACATCAGCCTCTTTTTGCTCAAACTAATATGCTTTAGCACGTTGTCTCACAGTTTTATCATTTGTACAGTATGTACTGCACGACAGAAGCTTCATCCAACTACATTATCCCACATGCACGATATGGATACAGTCGTTTCAAAAAAAGCCCATACAGACAGCATAATACGGATGTTGATGATGACGAAACTCTTGAGTGTTTTAAGACAAATGTTAACGTTGCATATAGAATGATTGTAGTATTTTCCTAGATTTCAACAATGTTTATGAAAAAATCAACTTATGGTTTCACAAACGAAAATTGTAAACAAAAGTTAAAATTTGAATAATTTATTGTTTATATATGATTTAGACACGACTTGCAATATTATATTGTACATTATGTAATGCAGATATGATTCAGAGACATTAAAGCATGCCATACTTTAAAAACCCCACGCTTATAAATAATGTTAATGAATACACTAATTCAAACTTTTCTAACCATTTAACCCTCCTAGGTATAAGTTACATTAAAACATTCAATGCACACAAAATACGCAAAATGTTAACTTCAATATAGATAAACTATTCACTAACCAACAACTGTATTAATTCGATCCCGCTACCAGTCATACACACTCCCATAACTCAATAACATTAGTACATTTTAAGTAAAAACAAAAAGCCAGTCAAGTTTTCCATGATTATTTACTCTGAAGCAAGCATTATTAACTACACTCAATTGTTCTACAGAACCATTAGAAGTTAATGCAACAAACATTCTCACTTATGCAAAAGTTCCATTTTATAGTTTATAATTCCATAATATATGAACGACAAACAAAATCCAAATCAAAAAATTGAAATTCTTCAAAGTACATGCTGACGAATCAAAAATAGACATTGTCCTCAACTTGTTACAATAAGCACGCTCTGCTCGAACAAAGGAGCACAACTCATTCATTCTGACGACTGGGTTGTCATTAAGCCACTTTTGAATGTCTGGATCAATGAATCTTCTCTTTTTCAAACGACGTGACGTTAGTACCAGCTGACACAAACTACGCTCAAATTTGAGCACAAGAATATTCGCTCTCTGAAATATAATCCAACATGCATTATAAAAATGTTAAAGCCATCTTCACTGTGGTTTACTATACTAAATAAAACATCTTTACGATTTACCTCGCAGTCAAAACGGTTTAACCCAATTTTGTTTATGTACTCAAAAAAGCCGAGTGATCTTGGTCTGGAGCTGCTTTGCTTCAACTCAATTCCAGTAGTAGTTTGCTCACCTAAATCTACCACATTTTCGTCACTAAATGTCGACCTCGTCACTTGTTTAATATCATTGATAGATGTAAATATCGCTTTGTCAAATTCATCCTGTTCAATATGTAAAGACAACTCGGTCGTACTCGTTTTAACAGCTGAAACATTATAAATTGGCACAGATGTGATTGGAGCAGGTGTGGGCTTTACCAATTCGGTAAAGAGTGTGAACGGTGAAACCCCAGTTATAAACGACACTTCATCAGTCTCCGTAATTAAATCCTCTTCAACTGTGTTAATTGGTGCTTGAGCCAATGGGGCATTATCAAAATAAAATGCGTCTCCCAAATCCAATAAAATGTCGGGTTCCTGCGTGGAAACTGATTCAAAAACAGTATCCATTGAAATTTCCGGATAATTATCAAGAATTTCGTACGTGTCCGATGAAGGTTTCGAAAATGATGATGATTCGTTCATTGAATCGATAATAGAGATAATGTTTTCTGCTGGTTCACCTTTGTCTACCAAGTTTTGAACAACTAACACATCAGCCTCATGGCACTTTGATTGATTGACGGCTTTAAAATGAAAGGTTTTTACCACACGATCATCATTTGCACAGAATGCACCATTGTCAATAACAAAAAAACTACAATTAAAAGAAATACACTCAAAACAACCCATATCCTCAAAACAGCAGCTTGCAAAAGACACAAAGAGAATTAAAACGAGAATTTTCATTTTGGAATATAAAAATCTGGACATTTCATCATTGGTTGCTTTCAGTATGACGAACATCAAACGACTCATGTACGGGAGCTATAGATGATACCAGTACATATGGTATTATAAAAGTTTCAATGTGTTGTGCCTTGGAAAAGAGCTTGGAGTGGTAGCGTAAAGTATTAAAAAGGAATATGCAAGCCAGAAATTAGTGGATGTACCCATTGTGGCACGAGTCGGCGTATTAAGTTGACAATCCTTTATTTCATTCGAGCTTTGACAAACGTTACAATTTTAGAACAAAACCAAAAAATAATAACTGATATTTTCAGGAAAAAGTGTTACGTTATTAGCGTTTTCACAAGATTGGATAAATTTTATGCATTATTTCTTCTGTTTCAGCTTGCCAAACATGTTTTCCACATCTTTTATGGTTACTACCGTGTTATCCGTCAATAAAGGTTGAAGCATTTTTGTCAATCCCTTTTTCAGTGCCCCAAATCCTAAATGTAAAAAGCATTGCATAAGAGGATTTTGTATTTTTGAATTCGTTTGCATCATTCAATAATAGTAGTATAAACCCAATGCAAGTTCTCCTTTTGCGTAACGGTCAATCGACGCCATTTTTTTGTCAACGTTTTCTTCCACTTCATTTACGAAAGCATCGTGCGATGCTAGTCCCTCAGCATAATAAGTATCAAGGAAATCTTTAGAGTCAATGATAAATGAAACTCCCTTGTCTAGGTACATTTGCTAATTAAACAACAGCACATAATAATTTGCTTTGGAAGCGAAAATAATATACAAAATTACTTGCAAGTACATAAACATCGTACCCTGCAAGAATCACAGGAACAAAGCAGCTTCCTAAAATTTGGTTCCCAAACCAGCACGCCATTTAGTTTCGTCATGCCACACACGTAACGCCTCGATAGTTCACAATCTGCTTGCCTAGTTTGGTGCAGCTCAACGACTTTATGGTCTGCAATGTCTTCATCACCAGAACCCGCCCGACATTCTGTAAAATTATGTCGTACAGGAGCAATGTCAAGTTTTACCACTGCTCTTGATAAAGTGTTAGCAATTTCTTGAACTTTAACATCTAATTACTAAGACATTCCCGGTAGTACACAAGAAACGACAAGTGATCTGAGCAAACATGACATGTTGTGTCATAATCAAAGTCTTCTTTTGGTGGAAATTCTTCTGGCTTTAGAATCCAAGTTTCACAGCTGAAAACATATCCATTGTTGATTATTATTCTTAACAGCACATTGGAAAATATTACAAATATATACAAATAACAATCAATGTGTTTACTTACACGAAACATTGGATGGTTTCACCAACCGGCAAACCAGTAAAATTTACATCGTATTTGTTATCAGTATTAAGTGCATCCTTACCAGGTAAAAGCTGGCAATGGTTTTTGACAAACTTTGAATTTCCACAGTCACATTTGAAGTTACTAAAATGCAAAGAAAATTTTACTATAATTATTACACTAAGCAAAATGTATAGCAATATTACCGTCTGGTGTATAACTGAATGATATCATGATCCGTGTGACAGTTCATCATACATCCGTAGCAAAATCCTCCAGGCTGGAAATGTGGATCTGTCAATGCAAGAGGAATCTGACAGGTTCTGCAGGAGTACACCATTTGCCGATGTACGTACCCCTTGAATTAAAATCAAAGTATTTGACTGTAAATTTTAAAAGCATTAAATGACATAATCATTTCACCATAACTTACATTGGCATAAGTACATTCAGTTGAACTTGCAGTTCCTAACAGTGCCGCATTTTCCTCAGATTTTATCATTTGTTCCTCCATTGTCTCTTTTAAAAGAACCACATCCTGTGACGAGGATGATTCCATTACAATGTTCACGCACTTTGAGACAAAAACAAAATTAACAACAAAAAAACGACAAACTCAGCTAAAAGTATTCGTGTTTTTAGATCAACAATGCACATATTACATGGCAGCAACTTAAAATTAAAGTTATAAAATATTAGATGACACTACTGGTTTGAACTAACTACAATCTACGTTTGGCTACCAGCCAGCTTTGCAGCGTAGGCCTTTTTATACATTTCTATCAATGGAACTTATACTCAACGTACTTGGAATACAGAAGGTTGAGTACAGAACATTCTATTGATAGTGAGAACTCACACTACAATACACGCTTTATACAAAAGTAGGATGTGGTTGCCGCATCTCAAATATATGCTTAAGTAACACACAAAGTAATCCTCTGCAATGTTAATAGACTCAACGTATATGGTATTTCCAATTAAGCAAACATTTGGATAGGGAAACGTTAACAAAAGCTTCATAGATATGAATACATATCTTAGACTGTCAGTAAGTAAAATATAAAAATACATACAAGGTAAATGAGAGATGGTTAGTGATTACAAAGCAACAGGCATATCCAGGAAGTAGATTTATCATTATCAGTCTTCCCTGAATATAAAAAGGCATTTTACTACTTCCAATGCAAATCTTTTGTATCATCACGCAACTAATGGGTCTTGAAGCTCCCCTTTCGCTTTTCCCCAATTAATATCTGGATTATTTCATCCTTCATTAACTGAATACATTATCAGCGCACATGTATTGTGAATGCTACGAGTCAATTTTAACTCGTGATTAAGTTATATATTATGCACAATGAAAAACATTCTAAAAAAACTCATTGATCGTCACTTCAAATAACCTCCAACCAGCAGAAGCCGATGGAGGTTCCGAAAGTGACAATACAAGTGCTGCTGGTGATGATGGTGGTGGGTTTCCTTTTACATACATAAGCCCAGCAGCTCAACACACTTTCCAGTTATTGAGGAATAGGAGGGTAAAGAGATCATCTGCATCAGGAGGCAGAAACGTGGAGGAGCGATAAAGTGCTTTTGTTTTTCATTTGATTCCACCCGAATTTAACAAAGCGAGAAGAGTGAGCTGTTCAAAGCCATTATGGTAAGTGTCAATGTCAAATGGGATTAATCCATGTGTCTAATGTCTAATGGTTTTATTGATCATTCCCTTTGCAGATGGCATGCGGCACCAACTACCATGGACAAGATGTAGACACGTACGTCAAAGGAGTTATTCGAATACTCAACGAAGAGCACTTTGTGGACAACGAAGGAATATCTCATCCAGTTTGTTACTTACTCAAGCATGCTTGTGTTCAGATGCATTAGCAACAGAGTTAACGGATTTGCAAGTATTAGTAAGTCCGATTAGATTACAGTGACATGTTTGCCATCATTTACCGTTTTAGTAGTAATCATTCTCTATGATGACAGGATTCCATCTTTCACCTCCAAATATGCGCTTTATGACACCAAAAGTATTCTACCGAGAGAGTTGGACTGCCAAGATATTAAAAAACTCGTCCTCCCTCCTAAACACAAGCTAATCAGTGCTCAACAGTGGCTCCTGGAGTTTCAAAAGCTAAGACGAGATTTATTAATTATTATTATTAATACGTTGACCAATTTTTATAGTATTTTCAATAACTATGTAACATGCTGTCCCCTTAAATATAAGTCTATTGCGTACATACAATGCAAGTACTCATTCAAGTCCTTTAATTATAGTAATCCAAATATACACAAAACGATCATAACCATTATACCATATGAGAGTATCTAACATACTACTTGTTTAACATTTTTTATTTTGTCTTAATTGTGTCATAATTTTGAAAATTGAACATTTATCCAGCAAAAGAGGTAAACTCACTAATATTTATTAGAAATCCAATGATACACGACTGCTGTTATTCAGTAATGGGAAAGCCAGCAATAAAACTCACTATTAAGGTTCTATACATATACTCCACAGTCCACATGTTCTCAAATACAGTTTTAACAACATGATACATTTTTTTCTTCCTTTACATACTCTTTTGATATTCCCTTAAAAACACAACAATACTGTGTTTCATGGAAAGATACTGACGAAATGATCCTTCCTTCGGTTTCAACGCCATTTAACAACCAGTTAAGGTACATCAACCCAAATACTTTAGATCTTTTTCAACATTTTCGAGTTTTAGTATTAGATACTTTCTTTAAACGTATCCAAAGTGCGTTGTATGGACCTACTGAAAAAAGGAATATCGATAACTCAACCTATTCACACTGTCTTGGCATTCAATAACCTAATTACCTAACCTAACCTACCCTAAATCTATTGGGTGATAAATTTGTTCTCCTTCACCAACAAATCATTTAAGAATAGTGCATTTGTGCATTTCCACCATAAACCGAAATTAAATATCATTTAATATCATATCAATCTTGACTCAAGGCAGAATGAACGGATTGGTGTCCAGTGTGGCAAATGTGTGACAAGCCTTTCCCAAGTTGCCGCATTATATGACAAAATGGGACAAGAGGTCAGAGAAATTATAGCAAGCAGTTGTTGTGTTTGCCCAACTGCCACAGCCAGTGTGAGCTAGACATAGAAAAGAAACACACAAAATGGTATCCCATTCAACTTGTATTGTTAACAATAAGCTATTGTCCAAAGTCATACTGCTGACACTTGGACATCAGCTGACGTCGGCAAATGTAGTTGGTTCTAAAATTGTTCTGCCTCATGCGAAGACGATTACATAAAAAGTCTCCCAAAGGTAGGTAATGACACAACACAAAGTAAACCTCCCAAGACATGCCTTTTAAACAATACAAATGTAAGTATGAAACTATGGAAAAATTTACTCATTCAATAAATAATTTTCATACGGCTTGTTTATTCATTATTTTTGCTTTTCATACAATTTTTTGTTTCATTAAAAAGCAATTGCACCAGTTGCTGTGGCATTATTGAACATGTAAAGCAAATATATTTCGTGATCGTACTTCCCGTCAATATCAGATACATTTGTCATGATGTTTATGTTTATTATGTACACTTAATATTTTCTCTCTTTCCATCACTCTTCTGCATAGCTAGTTCTTACCAGGGGTACAAACTTAGGTTGCCAAAACTACTGAAACCATGAATAGTTATTGAAGGTTTACCAAAACGAAACATTGTAAACTTTAAAGTTCCTCCCATCCGAGCTGAATCAATATATATTTAGGGACGCAAAGAGCTGAATAGAATAGCTTTAGACAAGAGCGACAAACATATTCGTTGGTCGATAAAGATGAGCGTTATAGTGAAAGTTTCTATACTTTGGTAAGCAAAGTTCGCATTTCATTGGTAATAAGCATAATATATGCAACGAAATACTTCGTAGAAGTACGTTATGACTCTATTCTGTTTTACATTTTTCAGATTGTTGATCAACATTTTTGACAAACGCACCAATCCCACACAAAAAGAACAGTTAGATCGTTAGTATGTAGGTCTAAAATGGACACGGTGTTTTTTAGATGTGCAAATTCAATAAAGAAACACTTGCTGCAAACTTCCTTATACAAAATTGGACAAACTTGACTTACTAGCAGGCATGATGGGGAATTGTATAGCTCGTAATGTTAAATTGGACAAAATTTGGCTTACTAGCGGGCATGATGGGGAATTGTATTGCTAGTTATGTTAAATTGGACAAAATGGGTTTACTAGCAGGCATGATGGGGAATTGTATTGCTCGTTATGTTAAATTGGACAAACTTGACTTACTAACAGGCATGATGGGGAATTGTATTGCTGGTACTGTTAAATTGGACAAAATTGACTCACTTACATTCAAGATTAGGAATTGTATTGCTGGTTATGTTAAATTGGACAAAATTTGGCTTACTAACAGGCATGATAGGGAATTGTATTGCTGGTAATGTTAAATTGGACACATTTTGACTCACTTACATTCAAGCTTAGGATTTGTATTGCTGGTAATGTTAAATTGGACACAATATGTTTACTAACAGGCATGATATGAAACGGTATTGCTGGTAATGTTAAATTGGACACAATTGGTTTACTAACAGGCGCCTGCTAGTAAGCCAAATTGACTTGCGGATACACTTGTTTTTAATAATTCCAGTTCGAAAACATTAATAAGCTTTTGCAAGTTTAGCTTACACATATTGACATATAGCGTATCATGTACGATTAACATGTATATTTTTTTAAATGTAACATTTTGTTGTTAGTATATTTTTTAGTATTTAATCTTAGGTGTTACTGTAGAGTTTTAGAGCTTAGTAAATATTTGATGGTAGATGCTTTGGTGGCATCGTAAGTTGTTAATTTTTTGGTTATCTTGTTTTTGATGCTTTTTTGCTTCAATTTTGCCATTATCTTGCCTTTGATGCTTTTTTTTGTTTCAATTTTTTGTCATATTGTTCAACCTTGCTACACTTATCCTTTTTTAGATGTCGTTTCAAATTTTGTTTGCTAGAATATGTCCCCATACAAAATGGGCAAATAGCGTCACATGTATTGATTATAAATGAAACACTCCGATCATCTAAATAAGGACTGCAGTTACTCAACAATACATTTCTCCTTATTTCGTCGTAATCTTGTTTATTTGTACATTGAAGTCGGTGACGGTATAAACTAGTCAGCAGCTTTACAGTGCGCAAGCAGAACCCGCATATGTGTTGGTCCACAGGTGCTGGAGACTGCAAATCATTCAATAAGGTCTTTGTTAAAATGAATTTACATACGACTGATTTTTTAAACCAAACTTTACCTCTTTTTTTTTGCTCATTCGGTTTATAGGGGTCCATTGTTTCTTATATATTAATGGTAGACCCTTATTTTTCCTCATCGACTTAATTTTTAAATTGGTGTCACTGGTTGTGATTACGCACTCCATGTTTTTTTTTGCCTGTATTAAGTACAAATATATTTCATGCTCAAAAATGGTTTCGCTGCGTATAACAATCTTGAACCATTTTTTTTCGTATTCATATATTCATCAGTCGCGTTTAATATCTGAAACCTTAAGAAGAGTATATATGAAATGCTTGCTGTTTTAAGTCAAATTAACTGATTAAAGGGACACTTACATTCAAGCTTAGGATTTGTATTGCTGGTAATGTTAAATTGGACAAAATTGGTTTACTAACAGGCATGATGGGGAATTGTATTGCTCGTTATGTTAAATTGGACAAAATTGACTCACTTACATTCAAGCTTAGGAATTGTATTGCTGGTACTGTTAAATTGGACAAAATTGACTCACTTACATTCAAGATTAGGAATTGTATTGCTTGCTCGTTATGTTAAATTGGACAAAATTGGTTTACTAACAGGCATGATAGGGAATTGTATTGCTGGTACTGTTAAATTGGACAAAATTGACTCACTTACATTCAAGATTAGGAATTGTATTGCTCGTTATGTTAAATTGGACAAAATTGACTCACTTACATTCAAGCTTAGGAATTGTATTGCTGGTACTGTTAAATTGGACAAAATTGACTCACTTACATTCAAGATTAGGAATTGTATTGCTGGTTATGTTAAATTGGACAAAATTTGGTTTACTAACAGGCATGCTAGGGAATTGTATTGCTGGTAATGTTAAATTGGACACATTTTGACTCACTTACATTCAAGCTTAGGATTTGTATTGCTGGTAATGTTAAATTGGACAAAATTGGTTTACTAACAGGCATGATAGGGAATTGTATTGCTGGTACTGTTAAATTGGACAAAATTGATTAACTTATATTCAAGATCCTTTTGCATAGCTGTAAGTAAAAAATTGGAGAAACTGTTTTACTTACAGGCAGAGATTCCATAATTTTATTGAATTACTATAAAAATTGATTTTAACTTGTAAGTAATTTCGTTTTTATCATTATCATGTAACCTTGTGCATTAATGGATTTACAATTTGTGTTTGTGGTACGAATTCAATTGATTAGTATCATTTAGTTTGCTATAGTTGCATCAACAAATCGTCATACATTTTTCCTTTGGAGCAACCGTTTTTTAAATGGCGTACTAAACTGCCCCGGTAAGCCATAAACGACAAACAAAATGGACAAATTGTTCCTTGCATACTTGGTCGAAAGCCACTGAAATGTTTAATTAAGTATTTGAATTAATTTAAGGTGTGTAGTGTATACATTAGTTATATAAAAGGGCTGTTAGTAATAATTACCTTTTTGCTGGGACAGTATTCAACAGTGGGCGGTTGGAAATATAAGACAAACTCTTTAAATCATGATTGGTGCCATTCAATTCCATTTTTCTTAGTGTGTCGTAATGTTTTTTAATCTTACATTTCCGCGTGTGGCGGTATATATTAGTGTATATTCCTGTATCGAGCAGGCAGAATACACAGAAACTACTCACGTTGGACGACTGCAATTGGATAATGAATTATGAAACGTTACTTATGACAAGTGATTTTACAAACGCATATGAAAATGGTTTAATTTAAATTAACTTGGACCATTTGCTGCTCGGTTTTATTGCTGACACTTTGGATTTGTGTTTCTTTCCTGGTGCTGTAATCAGTTTTAGTTACATCTTGCTTCATTGTATTAGCAGCTCTTCTTTCCTTAGAAATAATAAGGATAGGGGCCTTCTGACTACGTCCAATGTAGCTAGTATTCCTTGCTTCTCTTGACAATATTTTTAAGGAATTGTGGGCAACATTATGAGGGGAACACTCAGGTTTTATCCGTATCGTCTTTTTTGCAACGTCATACTGTGTATGTCCACTTTGATTGATGATTGTTAGATTATCGCTAACAAAAATTAATAAAAATGATCATTCGTAAGTTTATACTTGTTCCCAACTTCGATTTCCAAGAATTAAAACATGAATTACTATAAGTCGTTTGAGTCAGTTTTAGACGAGCAAGAAGGGTTTAAAGTTTCAGGATCGCAACCTTCCTCACATACATCACCACTGTTTGACACCTGTGGTACGCAATGTAATGCCTCTGTTATCTTGACTGTACCTTGAATTGAAATCCATGGTAATATGTAATCACGTAAATATAACTAAATCTCATGTTTGTATTAAAAGGTTTTAAATTACTAGTTGTCAAAATTGTTTGTTTATCACAACTGCCAATGTCAGAATAAACATAATTAGGATTATTATTCATAATCAAATATCATTACCATCGAGATTCTGCTCTTTTACTTCATTGCCTTGATTTGACTCTCCCAAATGTGGCATTTCTCCCTGCGGTCCATCTTCCATTGTCATGGATATAGTTTCATCTGGGATGGTAGAATGTGGGATAGGCGTATTTATATTTACACATTTTTTTTCAATTTTCTGTAACAAGACTATTGGAAACTGGGAATTCAATTTCTTCTTGCAGCCATTTGAAATATCTGATCTCAAATTTAAAAGTTCCTTTTCAATGCCAACCGAGTTGTTAATTTGAAGCACATCATCATCGTTGCTGTGACAAGAGGTTTCATCCGCACGGTTTATTACGTCAAACACATTTTTTACCCTAACCTCCAATTGTAATTTTAAATATCCCCACTGTGAGTATATATCACAAAAAGATTCTCCCAACTTGATGCAATCATCACAAGTCACAAAAGTCTTGCTTTCTCCATTGTCATTTTGTTCAAATTCGAAGCAAACTTTCAAGAACTTTGATAGTAAGTGGATGAATTTTTTTGAAAGGACTTGTCTTTCATTATCTCGACCATCAGTTGTAGATGTTAATTTTTTGCACAAAAAACACACTGGATTAATTCCCTCCATTTCTAGCACGATATCCAAAAATACGATAGTTGGCGATGAATCAACTGACCAAAAGAAGTTTGTTGATATTTGTTATGCGTGCCGGCTTAGTACAACCACACTCTCGTGCAAACAAAATTGTAATGAACCCAGATCCATCCACAAGAACAATTTTATGCATGCATCAAGCAAGCCTGAATATAGAGCATTCATGGCTTAGGATGAATGTTGCAAAGTCCTTTTATTTCACCATTCAATGATGATAATTCAGTTCTTCCATCATACGTTGTCGTATTCGATCATATATGATTTTGAATATGTGTCGGGCTCCGGAATTTCCATCAAATTCGACATTCGGCTGTCCATGTATTTTTTGACAAAGCATTTAACATGGACAGCACGGCAGAAGGCGGAGCTTCGTTTTACAAGGGATTAGTGATCAGTGACGATTTCAAAAACTTGAAAATTCTCAGAATTTGGTGAAATTCATACTGTAATCAGACAACACATTACCAAACAGTTATGCTACTTTAAAATCAAAGTTTGAGTCACTGTTATTAATCGGCGACGATGTCGAAAATTATTCTTTTGCTTCAAAAATTTACTTTATGCTTGATCTAATCATGGATGTATGTCTTATCGGCTATTAATGACTTTTGATGACGTGTAATTTATATCATGAATACTACTTATTTTATTCCAATGTTTTAAATTAAAGTAAAGGCGGGTTATCGTATGACTACAATATGTGAAGACTCAAACTTATAGCACGGACTTTTTTCCATAATAAACGACAGCAATTGGGGCCTGGACTCAGCGGGCATTCATATTCCTCGGGCCTCGGTCAGCGTCCAAGATGAATATGTCTGTAATTAATTTTCCTCTGCCTTTGTCTTGGAATTATAGAATTTTGAGACATCTCATGTGGAGTGTGTAGATGAATGAAGATTGGCTCCTTAAGGTCATCGTTGTTTGCTCTATGGGTGACAAGTGTGTCAGGTATACTGTCATAAAGTTGTCTCAAGTGACAGAGTTGGTGAAGGTGGACTGGTCCTTTCACAGTACCATCAGGAAGCGTGACCTCATATGAGTTAATAATTGGGAAGACCTTCGTCACGGTTGCGTGTGTTGAGGAGTGTTGTGATCGTAAGCCGGAGCATACTCTTTTGCCCTTATCAGACTGTTTTGTTTCGAGTATTACGACGTTATCGCCAACCGCAAATTTGTCACCTCTTCTGTCACGGACCTGCATTTCAAAAGGGCGAGACAAATGCAACCCATTACTATTTATATCAAGTAATAACACCATTAATGGGGACACGTGATGGGTTTGTACCCCATTTTTCAGACTGTAGTGATTTAGATTGAGAAATAAGATTCTGTAGTGGCATTTCACTTACTACTTTGTCAACGGCGCCATTTTGCACATCAGAGACAGGATGTGTGTGGGGTTGTTTCGTGACGTGGCTGGTCATCTGGTTGTTGCTCCTTGCGGAAATGTTTTCTGGAAATTTCTTAACGATTTTGTTAATTTAGCTTTGTTAACATTCATCAAGTAATTAAAGGGCATGAACATTATAAAATTTCATATCCATTACATCGAATCCATAGTGTTTTTCTGGTTCGTCATGGAACCAAAACTCCATCAAGTTTAGGTCCATAACGAAACCGCTCTTCATGAGAAAGTCCATGCCAAAAAGTATTGAAAAATCACAATTGGGCATGATGACAAAGTTGTGAATAAAATATCTTGGCCCAAACCACACACGTTTCTCAATTTCTCCTTGAGGTTGGGCTGTATTACCATCTAACAATATGATTTTTCCAAGTTTCCAGGGTTTGATGAGGTTTCCTTCATAGAGTAAATGTTCACTAATGATGGAGATGGAGGAACCAGTATCAATTAAACCTTTGCCCAATTTTACGATTGATGGTATGGTACTCGCCTTCTGAGGGATTTCAACTGTAACAACAGGCAATGGGGTAGAGGTGCTAGAATTTGTGTTGAAAATGTAAAAGACTTCAGTAAATTGCTTGGTTGTGTCTTGTGTTGAAGGAGTAGGCACATGATGATTATTGTCGGATGTTTCACTCATCTGTAAAGACTTGAATGCCACTGACGTGACGTGGGTTTTTCTTGTATGCAACAATCACCCGACTGTTTTGACCGCATTGACTTCCAGTTGATATCCTGTCTAGGCTCGTTGTTTACTCATTAGTGACAAGATTTTTCACGTTGCCAATGGCTTTGTGAAGGAGGCTGAACATGTGACGTGTAAATTTTCGTTCTTTCTAACAATTTTTTAATGCTGTTGCGTGTTGGATACGTTATATGATAAATTTACAGAATGATTCCAGAATGTAAAATCAAATTTTGTAAAACAATACAAAAGTTGGAGGAGAGAATATATACCACCGTGCTATCTGGAGCTTGTCTTTTTCTTAACTAAAGTTGGCGTGAGTAGTACTATTGAAGGATGGCTAGGGTTTACATGGTAAAGCTGGAATATGCATTACCCCATCTCCCCTTCTTGACAAAGGAGTCTTGCGCAAATGGAATGAAAACTCACATCTTACATCCAGCAAGGGACCGTCTGTAGAAGGCATACACAAATGAATAGTAATAAAAAATGCCAATGGCACTGCAAATGTAAGTCAAACATTTTATACCGTAGTAGATGCAATTAAAATCATTAATACTTTCTTGTAAATCAAAATATGTGCCCCCTGACGACCAAACCAACAACGAGATTCAAAATGCCAATATATTGAAAAACTGACAGGCACCACATAAATGAACAGAAAAATGAAAAAATGACAATAAAGGCTATAATATCCGTTTTTTACTTTATACAATTACCAAACATTGCGAAATGTATGACTTATTGAAATATGCATTTAATTGCAGTCTTGTTTCTTAATAAACGGGAAAATATCATGATAGTGACTACACTCCAATTTTTTTAAAACTTTTAGCGGCTGGAAGGATTACTGTCTTTATTGTTATCGATTCATCATAATCTTCTGGTGTCTGGATTCCAAGTATTTCCGGAACGGACATCATTTTTGGATTAAATTTATTACTATGTAATGCAAATAGTCTGTAAAATGTGGAAACTATGCAAATGCGATCTGTTTCGATGCAATAGTAAAATGCTAATTTTCAAAGGCAATAATTGCATGTTAAGATATGATGCGATTTTATCAAAAAGATTCGACTTGACAGAAAGATGAGCTGAAATAACTGAAATTTGAAAAAATAGGACACAATTTTTAATCATACTTTTATTTTATTTTCCAACCAACCTGGCTACATAACCACCTCAAAGTAATTAATTTGATGAAATTATCTCAATTTATATCTTTTCTTGTAAATATTCATTATTTACTGAACTACATATACTGACTGTTAATTAAAACTACTATTTACAACGCCCCCCAAACTTCTCCTCCTGTGCCCCATAATCTACCTCACACCTCTGAGCCAGGCAGCAACATTACCACTTCCAAGACCCAAACCTGATGGTTCAAAATCCCAAACACTTTCTGATGGTTCAACTTCATTTCGTCTGCCACCTCCAAATCCTGGAACTAGTTTTCGGAGGAGATTTGGGACCACGTCATATCTCGATTTCATAAAGCGAAGAAGCGGATTTGTGAGTTTGCTAGGATCGTCTGCATATTCAAAGACACCTTTTTCTTTGTTAAATTCTCTCAAGCAGTCCGGGTGATTGCGGGATTTAAATCCACAGAAAACAGCTCTGATAAACTCCCCATCCCACCATTTAGATATACCTGGAGTATAAAGGGCGCTTAAAGCCTCATTTGCAGATTCGTCACTTCCAAAGGCAAACTGAAAAGATGAGATGGAACAAATATGCATCAAAGTTTATAATCCAACCAAAACAACGATGATGGCAGAAGCCCGAGCGGAAAGCAATTGTGCATCTAGGTAAGAATTTTGACTTACGTCAAAGGCCCTGGATGACACAGCTGTTATACAGCAGGTAGCAGCCAGCACTGCAGCAAGTATAAGTGTCAATCGATTCATTTTTTAGACTGAAACGTTGATGGAAATTCACCAAGACTGATTACAACTTTCAAAAAACAAAATGATTTGCTTAATCCTTATTCAACATTTAACATTTTATGCCAATTTTAAATATTGCACAACCAGATTGTTTGAAAAAATGAAGTAAATGGAAAAAATTAGTAAAAGGTAATTTATAATATATATAAAAAATCTTACCTTTTGAATACTGGAAAAATTTCAAAAATGTAAATGGATATTTTGATATAAAATTCGAACAAGAAAACTAATATCCACCACTAAATCGCCTTTTCCAATAAAGATCTAGACCGCAACTGATTGTTGTCTTTCATTTCCCAAGTATTTATATCAATGCTTTTAATGGCAGAAGAAGACGTAGAGTTCATACAAAAGTCATTAATACAAGAGGGATTGTGCCGAATGAGTAACTCAACTTTTATAGGTAAAGAATAAGATGGAAATATAACACAGAGTGTCACTGCTTAGGGTACCATCATTTTCAATCTTGATTGCATTAGTAACCTTCTCATCACAGTCATTCGTGATCAACAGATTATTGTACAAGTTAATGTTACCTTGTGATTTATACTTTCATAAATTTATTTTTCTCTTGTAAAAACGGAATAATACTTTGCGACATACCTTACATTTATTCCACAAGAAGTGGAATTTCGGTGGCGTGAAATCTATGAGCAGTCGCTTTTGATTTTTACTTTCTGGAAACTATCTGCCCTCGCAATATCATGCAAAGATAATGTACAAATTGTTTTTAATTTGGGCCACTTTGGTAATGCATATGAATGCAGTTCATCCTCACCTCTTAACTTAAACAGATACAATGGATGCATACGTGATACCAAAGTCATTTATAGTCAGCTGGGTAATCAACCAATTGCAAACGGGCTATTGCCTTCATAATTTCTCATGAACAAAGGATAGTCAAAAGTGGGGCAGTCATTCACCACACTGAAAATTCTAGGACCAATTTTGAAATTGGCAATGGATTTTGGTAAAAATAATTTCAACCACCTATTCAGACACCATTTCTTGACTCGGGTGACTTGGAAACGGTGGAACTAGTCGGCTCAAACAGTTTGAAATTGTTTCCATCGTTGAAATTAATTGTGAAAAATTTATGTAATCTAGTTATAATTTTGCTTTATTTCATTTGACAAACTTTCATGATTACAAGAATTGAATTAAACTTTTAATGCGTTTAATGTTTACATTTTTCTTCATTTCAAATCAACTCTGTTTGGCTCAGCTGGTACACGGTCATACGGTGGCTGTGATATCTCCATGTATAGTAACACAAAAGAATGATGGCTATACCAGTGCAAAAGTTGTAAACGAGTTGATTATAATTAGAATAATACATTTCAATTTGATGAATGTTGGTTGTAAAAGTATCGGAAATTGTCTCCAGATTGATGTTTGGAAGGATGGAAATATTGTGTATGGTAAAAAAAGTAATACCATTATCTGTTCCATGTCCATGTGGCATATTAAAGTTTTTATGGTTTGTTAAAAACACGGGTATTTTATGAACTTGCTTGATTAAATCGTTGTCAAAACATGGTGTTTGATGATAAAACTCTTTTGCAATGTGCACGTCTTTAATGTAGCAGCTGCATGGAAGATGTAGGAATCTCGTTCCAATACCAGAATCGGTTTTAAGATACGCTCCCACGCCCAATTGAGTTTTGTATGTATTATTACCTATATCATGGGACTTTGCCGTGCAAATTATCGCCACTTTTGGATGCGGATTTGTTATGTATAATGTTTCTCGATTAATTGTCGTTATGTGGTTTGCGATAGTTGGCAGAAGCTTGTACTTGCAGTATTTCATTGTTGACGCAGTTCCACCATTAATTAAAAACTGTAAACATTTGTCGGCTTGTGAGTTTATAGTTGGTCGAAATGCTAGTTCACAGAGTCCATTTTGAAAGAGTCCACAGCGCTGGGCTTGCAAATTTGTCAATGGCCATACTTGGTTTTGATTTTTGTTTTCGACAACTAAATCTGTATCCAAATGGAGAATAAATGTTTTTCCACTATACATAAAAGGTATAGGGTGGATCTGATAAATGTTGAACTCGTCGTGTTTTTTTACTAGTGGTATTTTGAGTATGACTTTTAAATTACTGTATTCGGTTACACACTGAACAAGTGAATTTTTATAATAAAAGGATGTGTCAGTGGTTAGCAATGTAAAATTTATGCGTTCAACTGCCTGCTTATAACTTTTCAATTTGGTTTCAAGTGTTGGCCACTTTATATGTTGAAAAGATAACTTGTTTGAATTGCACATGGAAAATATATCATTTTCCACTGTATATCCAATAAATTGTTGAAATTGCTTTAATAATTCTTGCATGTTAGAAAATGACAAATAGTGCGTGTCGTTCATTATGTTTGAGACGTTACTAGTTGTCTGATTGAGAAGAGTATATAACTTTTCATTACTTTTGGAGATGGACGTTTTAAATTTTGCAGTGTCTACAAGTCTGATTGTGTAGAGATGGTCCACGTTCATGTATTTGTCAAGCAAATTAAGTTGTGCATGGAATTTATAGTTTGATTCTTTCTCTTGAATCATGTCCTGATCAGTTGCAACTTTGTGCAAGTATTTTTGAAAGTCCCGCATAAATGTAAATTGGGAATCATATTCTATTTGACGGCGATATCGTTTTATATGTCTGAAATAATCATAGCCTATCAAATTCTGCAAAGTGTTATCTTCTATCATATAGTGTGTTATCCGCAACTGTTCCCATATAGCATCAAGTACATTACATACTTTATCTGGGCTTTTGCATACAGGTTTTAAATTACGGCGGTCCCGAGACTGTAATAATGGATAGTCAAATATTATTGCCCCAGTGGACGTGTAAATATTAGAAGGGATTTTTTCTACATGAACCCCGGAAAATAGTTCCATATCTATTCTATCATGTTTTTCTTTGTTGCCAATGTTGACGTTGGAGTAGGAAAATACTAAAGTGGTATTGGCAATTGTGTCAATATGCTTTTCATATTCCACAAATGCATTGGAAAAACAAAAGTGTGCAAAAAGTGTAGCAAGTATAGTAACACACTGCATATTATTTGAACGGCTATAATAATAAATGTAGGAGAAAACGGCTTTGATGATAAGGATGAGGATGATGATAATGATGATAATGATAATGATGGTAACTTGGGGATTGAGGTAGCACACGATTTCTATTTTTACTTGGTCAGCTTCATACTACCTAAAGACATCAAAGGGACAAAAAGTTAATATTTTTTTATATCTACAAGAATAATAATTATCTCAAGCTTAAATTAATAAGCAGGGTAAAAAAATAATACTCACATAATAATTAAACATGATGTAAAGTTTCCCAATTGCATTGACAGCACTATTCATTTCCCGTAAATCCACTATTGTTGTTCGTGCAATGGAAATCTTGTCTATGGGTTTTCAGTTATGATATGTATTTTTACTGTAATTAAATCTGTAGACGTTTGCAATGTTTGTTTGTTTGAAAGAAAATGAATACGATTGCTAACGCGATACTAACCAACATCATAAATGTAATAATATGGATCGTGAAATTGTCTTCCATTTTAATTGTAACTACTGTATTATTGTAAAAGTTTGGAAGGTCCGGAGGTGGATCAAATGTATGGTTTTGGAAAGGATTTATGTTTGGAAATATAAATACGTTTTTGGATTGTGTTGTTTGACTAATGCCATTGCAAAAGAATAAGTTGATAGATAGTAAAAGAACACTGGAAATAAGCATCGCACTGATACAAACGTTTGCGATGACAAAGTTTATGTAATACTTTGCGATACCCTGGATTTTACTGTGCCTTTTACACGTCAAACAGAAATTCACTATAAACACTTTTTTGGTTTTTGCGCTTTCTTGCTATTTCGGCGTAGCTATCCAATCGAGTAATGAGTGTCAAATTCTGAATATAGTGTTATTTTATAGCCATGAGCTAAGGAAGTATTATGGGTATTTTACAACAAATCCTTGTGTATTGTAAACCATGCAATGATGTTTATATAGTGTTGTCTATGAATAGGTTTATGTTATTAACCCAATATTGGTCAGGACAACGTGTGCGTTGTCATCATTATCGTCGGCGTTTAAATAGTCAGGGACGTACGATCATGTTCCTTTTTACCTGATAAAAATTTGTTTGTCCTTGGTATCCAGCCACGTTTATACAGCAAAATTGATTGCCGAGTGTCTAAATATTGAAAATAAGCATATTGTGATTTGAGTAGATATATTTGAACGATGCGGTACACATATTGGATATAAAGTTGTGACATATATATGACAAAGTAGCTTTCGCATCGCATATCATTCTTGTTCATTGTTTTTCAGAATCCCACTGACACAGGGAGCATCTAAGGTTAGTGCATGCTCTGGTATTCATTTTGAGAGTTGTGTTTAATTGAACTAATTTAAAGAATTTGACAAAATAAATCATTTGGTTTTTTGAAACTGATAGTATTATTTAGCAGAACAATAGAATACGAAAATGGAAAATATTATCAACGAGTTTAATAGCGAGTATGACGACGTATTTTGCAACATTGATTTTGTTAATCTGGAAGAATCGAATATGGAACCAACCAATACTTGTAGGCCACTGTCAAGTCTAAAAACAGTGGGAGAAACTTTAGCGAAAATTCAAGTGGTAGTTGTCCGTGTCTATCCCCCTTTGTTTCGTATCATTGATGCCAATGGAATACATGGTGAATTTGATTTGCTTATTAAATAAAATTGTTATGTACATACATAGCATTAGGCATGCTTTAAATTTGTGTTTTCTTTATAGTTCTTAAAAACGAAATGATGTTTGAAAAAATGTTGCCTACTAAACCATCTAGTACAAGTCCTGGACCCCTAACTTACCAAGATATAATGCGTATCGATGGTGCTATAAAACGACGCATGATAACGGTATGTATACGAATCGTAGGTAAGGATAACATACATGAGTCACGTTATGACAAAAAAAATTAAAGTCATGTTTATGCTAAAATAGGTGCGTGTAGTTGATGTTGAGGACTTTAACAAGAACGATTGGTCTGTTAGCGCGACAATTAACTTGCCAAGCAAAGAAGGGCATGAGGATCCAGTATTCGTTGAAGGTGAAGTTTTTGAGTTTAAGGATCTCAAAGTAGGTGGGAAAACAGTCGATAATAATCGAAAAATCTTGATTGGTAACCCTTCATGGGAAAGTAAACGTATTGGAAGAGAAAACTTGATTAATGGAGGGGATATTGAACGTCGTCTTACGCCTGGGTTTCGTGTCAACGACCCTGACTTTAATCCACCATTCTACGAATTTGATTATATCGGAATGATATACAATGTTGGACAGTTTACAAATAGTTCTGGGCAGCAAGTCGATTGCATTACTCAAGACGAAACGATTATATCAATAGAATTTAAAGTTTCCATTCAGGTAAACATAATAATTAATGGTAATCATTGTAGTACTAATAATGTAAGAAAATACAAATTTTTCCTATAGGACTGGGACTTGGAAAGCGTAATAAAGAGAAAAAATGTCGTGGGCTTCAAAAACCTTTCATTTTCCAACCAAAAGATTTCTGCTAATAATAAAACTGAAATCCTGTTTGAACCTGATGTTGACCTTTTTAAAAATCAATGTGAAAGGTTGAAAATAGATTCCACGGTAAGACCCATTAAAGTCATAAAGTATTTATTTTTTTCAAGTAATTAAACGTTTGTATTCGGTTTACACACTAGTTGATGAAAATGCAGTTTTTCGACGACTATGGTGTAAAGCAGCTTGGAGATCATCGAGTTGATATTAAATTCAAGCCTAGCACTTTTACTATGACTAAGCCGGATGTCAAACCTGTTACTTGTACTACAACAACAACCACGAAGAAAGGGTTTAAATTCAAGTATTTTCCTAATAGTGAAAAGGTTGCTGAACAAGATTCTTTGAACCTTGTTGGTAAATCAAACACTGCATTGGACAATTCAGTGATGCAAAACCTGAAAAGTGCCAACGAATCCACTCTTAAACAAAAAGAAGGCTCGAGAAGCAAATGGGACGCGTTTACATCAAGGAATGCACAATTCAAATATGAAAGTGATAATGACGATGATTTAAAGTAATTAAGGGCATTACATGAATTACAGCTATTTAATGCAGTAAAAAGCATTTCAAATAAATAAATAGATAATTTAACCGTCCTGAAAACCTGTAGCAGTTGAACTTTTCATTTAAGATTGTTGGTCCTAGCAATTCATAGAAAACATATTGCAAATAAATTATTGGTTTGCTATAAATTCCGAAATTTCTGCCGCAATTTTTGCATAAAGTGTAGTCAAATGTAGTTTAAAAAAAATTCTGGATGGTGCAAGGATTATCTACAAAAATTTTACGTTGTGCAGTTGTACATTTGTATGCATGCAATGTATTTTTTCTCTAGCATCCACACAGTTGACACATCAAATGCTGCTCTGATTAGTAGGTTGCTTGTATGCTAAAAGATGTATTATGTTCATGTATGGTTTGGGTATATATATATGTGTTTAACTTGTCTGCCCGCTTATTAGAAAGATTACTACTGCTTGAGTGAGTGAATTAAAGAGTTGGTCAAAGTTTCTCACTTTACAACAATGGATAAGAAGAGTGACAAAGAATTTGATAGCGATGGGAACGAATTTCTATCAAACATTGATATTGAAAACTTGTCTAAACCTATTGCAAGCAGCTCTGGATTTGTAACTGCCAATGCTTATTTAGCTGAACGTGCTTCAATTAAAAACTCGAAATTAAAGGATGAGGATAAGGTGCTCAGTATTTACTCAAAACCAGAGAATATACGTGACCGTCATCAAGTAGGTCCATCATCGACTGATTCTAATCCAGATCCAGAATTTGTTCCATTGGCAGAAATAACTACATATGGTAAATTAATGGGACGAATTAAAGTAGTGGTTGCTCGGACGTATCCTAAAATATTTTGTGGAATTGATGTTAGCGGCAAAGATGGTAAATGATTACATTTGCCTATATTGATGTTATATAAAAAGTATGTATATGGCGTTGTTAATTATTCATTTCACTATAATTTGTTGCATTCCAGTTAAATTAAATCAGCGAATGATGGAGCAAATGGTAACAGATCAGATCGGTATGGGACCTGTCAGTATATACCCTGGGATGCGTAAAGTTCAGCCTAGTGTGTCTTTGCCGACAAAGCGTATATTCAATGTAACTGATAATTGTGTAGTATGCTGTTTGATGAGTATGTAATACAAATTTTCCTGACCATTTTAGTAGTTTCTTGATTTCGTGATTAGATGCGAGTGGTTGATGTTTCATCTTTCCATGTAAAGGATTGGTCGGTTAGCGCCATTGTCAGTTTACATTACACACATGCTCACAATAAGCCAACCGTCGAGGAAGGCCAAGTTATCATCATTAATAATCTCCAAGCGACCTTAGTTCGCAAGAATCGGAATAAATTCTTGGAAGGGTTTGATGACGCAAAAATTGAAATATTGGGAAAGCAGAGTCTATTAAACCTTGAGCGAGAGATTGTGGGAGCCGCGCTAGTTAATAGCACAGAATTCAAACCAGTATTTAATGAATTCGATTTTATTGGAGAAATTTGTGAAATTGGTGAAAAATCAAGGATTAGTGGTGAAAAAGTTAATTTTATTGGACACGATGGATGTACTTTATGGATTGATTTCATACCGTCTGTTGAAGTATGTGTATTATAATTACTTTAATCTCATTTGAAGTTAATAACATGAGCAATGAGAAGGTGTTCCATATATTATAGGCATTGAACCTTCAAAAAGTTATTGCCAAAGGCCACGTTATTGCATTTAAAAATCTGGGTTTACAAGATGGAAGCGTGTTTCCAACTTATAAAACAGGAATCTATCTAGACCCAGACTTTGGAATATTTAAACATCTATATGAAAAATTTAAAAAAAAAGACGAGGTGAGAGTATTATAAGTAAAACTGTGTAATTAAAAAGTAGTCTGCACTTTTAGTATGATTATTACTGCTATTATTAGTAAGTGTAATTTTTTCAATGTAGTCTAGATGCCTTGGATGTCTTTATATGTGTCAGAAGAACAAGATGTAATCAAGTGAAAGAATTTACAGAGCCCGAATACACATACTGAATAATAATAGATGACCCGAGTGTAAAATATTACGATCACATTATGTCATAAAATCACAAAATGAGAATTACTTTACGCCTTTTAACATATGATAAAATTAAGAATAGTAAATATTTATTGAAACAATTTTTATAATTAGTGTGATTCGTTTAAAACAAGCATGATTTCTACTTTTGTTAGAGAATTTTGGAAAATTTAAATTATCATAATGCATTCAAATTATTATAATAATTTAAAAACCTGTTATTATCATTCTATTTAGGATCATCACTTATATCCTATCATTTGTGTTCCCGCTAACATTTTTTTCACTTTAAATCAAGATTTATTCTGTAAACATATTCTTCTTAATCGGAATAAGGATCATGAAGTGAAACATGTCTAGCAATAACGATATTGCTTGTGGTGCATATGCAAATGCTTAATTTTAAAGCAAATTCTAACACACTTTACGAATAATGAGAATATATCTCGGTGTACAAATGTTTCCAGACATATTCGGCATGTATTTACAGCAAAGTAGATTTACTCTTACAAATTGAAAGCTCAAAATCGATACGTTTGCTATTACATCTATATCGAATCTGAATCTTACTCCGCATTGATATCCTTTATGGTTACCACGTCTTGATTCATTGATGGCCAAGTATGTGATATTATTGACAACATGATGGATTGCCGTATGCTGGAATTATTAGCTACATAGTCGCAGGATCGTTCTGGTTTTTTCATCTGAAATCAAATGTTTACAAAATTAAATCTGTGTTTGACATAGAAAAAAAGAAAAACTCACCATGCCTGCCATGTCAACAATTTAAATTTGAATGAAACGACGATTCGAAAAACCTTTTTTTACATGCAGTTGTCCTGGATCCTCAGTGGGCAATTTTAGCTTGTTTAGCTGGAGTTGAGATTTCGTTCTCGTCATCGCTTGACACGATTTCCTGAACTTCAATTTGGGCACTCAATATGTTTTGTAGCCTCATATTTTCAGCCTGAAGATTCATAATTTTCACTTTCAACTCTTTGCAAAGGTTTGTTTCTTTTTCGTTGTTTTTGTTTATCTCATTTTTCTGATTCCATATTATTTCCAGATTCTCTTTCAAACTCTTTTCGAGTGAGTTGACATGAATTTTTAGATTTTCAATGGTTTGCTCCGCCTCTTGTATCGTGACATAGTTTCGCTGCTTCTGTTTTGCCAGACTTTTACATTTCTTACCAATGTTTTGATATGATTTTAGTGTAGCTTTCAACATATTTTTTTCTTCGATTAAGGCATGGTTAATTGAACGATTTTCCATAGTTTCTTCCCTATACTTTTGCAACGAATCTTCTAAATCGGTGATTTTTTTTTGAAGACTTTCTAGCTCCACGTCCTTCTCTTCCGCTAGTTTGTCAAGTTTGTCGTAATGGGAATAATTTTTTGACTGAATTTTGATCCGCTGATCAATCTCACGTTGCAAATTATCGATTTCTATCTGCATGTTGTTTGTATCACATATAAGTAATTCAATATGTGCTTGTTGTCTAGTTATTTCCTCGGCTTGTGCTGTTAATTTGGAGTCATTTGCTTTAGATTCTGCCTGTAACTTTAAAACTTTTTTGTTTGAAGCTGCAAGACATTGTTTTTGTAAAACAGTCAATACTTTTTGTTCGTTTAAATCTTCCTCTATATATTTTAAATGTAAATAAATTTCTTGTATCTGCTTCTTCAATGCTTCTTTTAAGCGTCGCATGTCCTCCAAATTTGTTTGCATACCCTCATCGGTAACTGCATACATTTTATCTGAAAAGATCTTTAGGTCATTTTTTAACCGTAGTATATGTTTCCTTACGTTACTTGATTTATCTTGCAACTCTCTTTCCCTTTCTTTGTCTTCTTTGTCGTTGGTTTCATCATCTGTTGTTGCTACACTCTCCCTTCTCTTCCGCTCTTTAAGCTTTTCCTCCAACTCTAAATTTTTCTGTTGAAGGACAAAATTTTCAGCAAACAGTTCACCATCATCAGCTTTTAAATTGCACAACGTTTTTTGGGTTTCCTCAGCTTCTTTCAATAGTCGGTTATTTTGTTTTTGAAGCTTGCGATTCTTCTCATTAAGTTTTGTGTTTTGTTCAACTATATCTTTATATTGACTCATTGCTATTGTTTGGGTTCTGAGGCTCGACAATTCTACATTCATTTTTTCGATTACTTGCTCATGTGCGCGACATTGTTGTTGGGTGGCACCTAATTCTGCTCTTAAATAGACTTTGTTTTCACGGTAGGTTTGTAATTCAATATCTTTCGTTTGAATTACTTTTACAAGTTCGATGTTATGCTGGTTTGCGTCGTAAAGACGACGAACCATCAATATGTATTGGTCTACATGATTTGCATTTTCACTTGTTGTAGTTGCGACCACACTATGCTGTTCTAGTTGATCTGCATGATGTTGCGGGGCAAGAAGAATTACAGGGTTGATGCTATTTTTGGGAGATTGAACTTTTTGTTTATGACGAGGCTGTTGATCTTGTTGAGGATGTGACTGTTGCTGCTCAAAATGATGATGACGAGAAATATGAACATGATTACTCGGGCTTAGTGGTGCTGATGGTGATAATGGGGTTTGTTGTTGGTGTTGATGATGATGGATTTTAGCACATGACTCTTTGTTTATTTCTGAATCCATTTTGTATAAATTATTTTCTCGTGCACAGTATTTTTTAATCCAGATATGATACTTGTTTTGAGTAGTGTCTTGCTCCGAAGAAAAGACGGTTCAGACTAACTAAAAATGTTTGCTTACACTCTGAATCATTTTAAAAGCTCTCCGACTTCCCCATTATACCGTGGCTCTTGGATTATAGTGGGAGAAGATGTGAAGCGCAGTGTCTTGGTGAAGCACTACTGCATATGTTCATACATTCACGATGTAATATGAATATTTTCGGATATGTATGCATGCATTTATATTTGCCATTTCTAGTAAGTGTGAGTTCATACTCGACAAGCGCATTGGCTCCTCCTCTTAAACCGTCCATGCACAAATATATGGAACTCGTTTTGAACAATCTCAAATCCATTTATTGATCATGATTACGGAGAAAACACGTGATGAATATGTGTGGCAGATGCACCAAAAACAAATATGTTTGCATGGAAAAATAGCTAAATGCTGCTAGACTTTCAAAAAACAAAAATTACTCTCCAATAACAGGTACAACATCATTAATTATGTCCAAGTTGATTTCTTTATAATTTTCTACAGTTCGTGATAAAACATTATATCGTCCATATTCGCTGGAACTTTATCATCGTCATTATAATGTAATCAACCTATCTTTTAAAACAAATTCTATTGGAAACGTCTTTAAAATATGGTAAAACATGTAAAAAACATCACTGAAAAGGAGTTTAGTCTAGCAATATTTTGAGTATAAGTGTGCATTTTAAAAGTATTGTATCCACTGTAGAGTGTCGAACATACGAAAGGAGTTTTTCCATATATCCTAGCATTTCAATGTATTTTTACATTCAAAAGTGGTAAAAATTTATTCCAGGATTTTTGCAACCCTGTGTAGAACTTAAGAAATAAGCGTAGCTGAAATCCTTCCACCAAATAAAACCCTTTTGATGTATCACGCTTTATACTATAATGTAGAATCTTAACCTGTTAGTAAACCAATTTTGTCCAATTTAACATTACGAGCAATACAATTCCCCATCATGCCTGCTAGTAAGCCAATTTTTGTCCAATTTTCCACAACGAGCAATACAATTCCCCATCATGCCTGCTAGTAAGCCAATTTTTGTCCAATTTTCCACAACGAGCAATACAGTTCCCTATCATGCCTGTTAGTGTGTCAACATTTGTCCAATTTAACATAACCAGCAATACAATTCCCCATCATGCCTGTTAGTAAACCAATTTTTGTCCAATTTTCCACAACGAGCAATACAGTTCCCTATCATGCCTGTTAGTGTGTCAACATTTGTCCAATTTAACATAACTAGCAATACAATTCCCCATCATGCCCGCTAGTAAGCCAAAATTTGTCCAATTTAACATAACCAGCAATACAATTCCCCATCATGCCTGTTAGTAAACCAATTTTGTCCAATTTAACATTACGAGCTATACAATTCCCCATCATGCCTGCTAGTAAGTCAAGTTTGTCCAATTTTCCACAACGAGCAATACAGTTCCCTATCATGCCTGTTAGTAAGTCAAAATTTGTCCAATTTAACATAACCAGCAATACAATTCCCTATCATGCCTGTTAGTAAACCAATTTTGTCCAATTTAACATAACGAGCAATACAATTCCCCATCATGCCTGTTAGTAAACCAATTTTGTCCAATTTAACATTACCAGCAATACAATTCCCCATCATGCCTGCTAGTAAACCCATTTTGTCCAATTTAACATAACTAGCAATACAATTCCCCATCATGCCCGCTAGTAAGCCAAATTTTGTCCAATTTAACATAACGAGCAATACAACTCCCCATCATGCCTGCTAGTAAGTCAAAATGTGTCCAATTTAACATAACGAGCAATACAATTCCCTATCATGCCTGTTAGTAAACCAATTTTGTCCAATTTAACATTACCAGCAATACAAATCCTAAGCTTGTATGTTATTAGCATCATCTTATTAGTAGCATCTTCCTATTGAGAATTAGTTCGTACGAAAGAAAGATATTATCCACTCTATTCATG
This sequence comes from Orchesella flavescens, assembly GCA_964034955.1. Taxonomy (NCBI): domain Eukaryota; kingdom Metazoa; phylum Arthropoda; class Collembola; order Entomobryomorpha; family Orchesellidae; genus Orchesella; species Orchesella flavescens. The sequence continues at coordinate 263,676 of OZ035954.1, forward strand.
CTTTTGCACTATCTTTATATATCTTTGTATATTGAATCTGTACGTCTTATAAAAATCATGCCAAGAACAGGTTGTTATATTTGCATTTATTCATATATACATACTTTTATTCAACACTACGATATATTTGGACAGTTTAGTTTTACATTTTATTATAATATATAACGATGTATGATGCTTACACAAATAAATTGCCATTTCTTAATATTAACAAACAGAATGAAATTTCAAGAGCCTAAACAAATCAAATATACAATGTTCTTGCATTATTACTATCATCACTACCACCAGCAACCCCCCTCTCACCTTTACGGATTTTATTGTAGGTTTCACGCTGGTAATAATATCCCATTATATTAAGTTCAGTGAGAGAGGGTATAAGTTCCCATATATTTGAATCGTACATTTTCCCTATCATCCCGACAATACGAGTAAGACCCACGGCTGATGCAGTAGTTAAGTCAGTGAAACCTTTTAAACTTGCATGCCCCGTAAGAGGAACACTGTACACACGCAAACAAGCCAAGGTTTTGAAATGAATAAATGGGTCAAAAGATGCCCCAAAAAAAGAGAGACGTAATTTGGCTAGCTTATGTAGATTGTAGAGTGATACTGACCAAGCAAGATCATCATCTCCCCTTGCTTCCAAACTACCAGAGAATTCAAAAGATGTCAAAGTGTTATGGAAAGGTTCCAATGCTTTGAATACTAGTTGAGGATTGATGCTATCCTCCATTTTTGGAAAGTCCCAGTATAACACTCTCAATGGTGGAACTTTGACACGATTACCAAATCTTTGAAAATCACTCATGCAAATTTCTGCTTCTAGCAACTCCAGATTCATAAAATTAAATGCTGACTCTGGAAACTCCAACTCGCCAACCACATGTGGGTTTCTAATAATTAAGGATTTAATGTTAGATGCAACAGCACATGAACTCAATATTGCTCTATTAATGATTGGGTCGGTTCCGGAAACAAAAATGTGTTCCAAAAATTCGAGTCGAGGGACAGGACGCGTACTAAAAAAATCTGGCTGTATTTCTGGACCATGCAACATTATCTCTCCAGTGTTAACAGAAATGTTTAATTGTCGAAGGTTAGGAAGGAGGTGTAAACACTCAATCAAATACTGACACATTGCAACAGTGCTTATTGTGTATAAGGTACCAAATGTAAATAAATGTACATGTATCCCAAACTTGCGTAATAGTCGAATTGCTTGGGACCAGTATTCCCTACAAACGCGGTCGAAATCGAAATCAGGACCGTCGTCTGTTTGGTCATGCAAGAGCCTTAAATCTCTATCTGGAAAAGGGTTTCCAGAGTGGTCGTCTAGATCACTAAGAAAACTCTGAATAGACGCCGTAGAGTCAAATGACGATGAGTGTGATCTAACTGGTAAATCATTGATCAGTTCCATGAGTGACAGATTTTACGGGATTCTAGTAACAAAGGTTTTGGTAAGACCTCTAAAAAAGCTGGAGCAATCTGTAAAAAATTTGAAAAAACTGCTTTATATTGTAATTGTATTGCACCCTTGAAATATACGTCTTTTAACCATTAACAGAAAAGAATACGTATGACTTTTTCTTTTCCATGCCAAACAATATGTTAAATTCCAAAGAAGAGCAAGTGTTATATTACAAGCTTGCTTACCAAATTATGCAAGTCAGCAAAACGTAGAAAAACTTTAATTTTCTCACAACCACCACTTGCTGCTTCAATAAATTCCGATACAGCATCCACTACAAACAAAACAAGAATGCAAGCTTTGATGCTCAGTTACTCACCTTTTTGCTCCATGGCTCCTTTTATTTCAACAGAGTCTCGCAAAGACAAATGGGCTTTGTCGTGTTTCAAGAAATGCTTTCTGTTTAGAGCAATGAGCAAAAAATTCGTGTACATGTTGGATACGTGTTGAAATTGTAGTATACTTAATGCATTTAACATCCATTGAATGATCAGTGCCTCTCAGTAAAAAGCTGTAGTATACTACAATTTATGGTATATTATTAATACTATTTGCGGCAATTAAGAACAAAAAACAACGTAACAAACACTTGTGATACGTAAAAACGTATCAAACTTTAATCTTTTCTTACGTTTTTAATTTACAATGATGCCACCTTTACTACAACTCAAAAGGCGTAAAATTTAAAACCCCCACGTCAGTAGTAGTAGAAATTACCTTCTATTCAGGCTTAGTCTTTGAACCGGCTGAGTGACGTCTTTCTTTTGTCGCATACTTATCCACCAGCTGCAAACGTTCGAGCAATTCCAGTGTTAAATCATTCTTAATCGTAAGATTATTCCTGGCCTCTTGGAAACAATTAACTTTCATCTTGTCGACAATTTCCCCCCCAGCTAGCTGTACCAGATCGTTGACACCCAAATTTTCAGCAGCCTAAAACAAAAAATTAAACCACATTTGATGAAAAACTATTAAATAATTGGCAAATCAAAATTACAACTCTAACATTTTTTCTATATCTTACTCACCAAAAAGATTTCCATGCAAGTACCCATATCTCCCAAATGCTCATTTATGTAGTTCTCATTTAGTTCCATGATGGATAGATCTTTATTATATGATAGTGTAACCCACTCGATAATCTTTTCCAAGATTTCAGAAAAACATTTAGGAACTGGGATGACATTTTCCACACCGTTATCAATCATTAACTCATTGATCTTTGGAATCAATTCAGCTATTTCAATCGCCACTTGATATGTAACTGCATCAGTGCTGCGTAATTTTACGTGAGAAACATGATCCGCACAAAGTTTCACGACCTGTGGAATATGGTGATTCATATCAATGTATTTTACTTTGAAGATTTCTATTCTGAAGATGATCAGTAGTATCTGATAAATACCCTTGGTTCGTCATTATTTAAAGAAAGGGATTTTCTTATTCCTTCCGAGTCTTTTCCTGCAATCATGCGTGCGACCCTTTGACAAGCCATCTCTTCTAGAGGTTTTATGTCCAAATATTTGACCACCTGGTTGATATAACAAATTGCAATATAATCTTTCTATTACGCAAAGAGATGATTATTAGTAATAATAGTAATATATAAAATACGTTAATCAGACGAAAAATTGTAATTCCGTCATAGTTGTCCAAGAATGCAGAATCCCACTCACTAACTACAACACTGTCATTACCATCTGTCTCCCAGTTTAGGGACTCATCATCCTGTAACATGAAAGTTTAAAAGTTAGTTTACATGTCCAATGCGAAATTATTGAATTTTATTGACGTTTTACAATTATTAAATTAAATAATAACCTTGTGGTATTCCATCCACTTTAACACGTTTTCCAACATGTCCCCATCCAATACGTGCAAAGTAATTAATTCCTCATTTCCGTTGCCCGTTAGTTCCACCCCCAGTTTTGATAGCTTATCTCTAAGTTTTAAACTCTTCATTGCTAACTTCACTTCTACCACGAATTCTTTCATATCCCCGCTTTGCAGTCTAATGTTTGCCATCGTTCTAAATAAATTTATTACTTTTAATGTCAAACTAAAGAACTTGTATCAAAATCAAAAGTAAAGAAACGAAGGGAAATGTACATGAGTACTGAACAAGAGCAGAAAGGAGACTGACTCAAAGTATGAGAAAAGACAACCATTTCATGCTCTTTGTTTCTTTAAAAAGGTTTTCGCTGCCAAATATGCAAGGTGTGTTATGATTTACGTATACCATTAATTACTGTGCTTAGAGGTATTGCACTCTCTGGATTACAACGAAGCTGCGCAAGCAGAGCCGAACCATGTCCATTTGATTCAACAAATTCTAAATAATCCTGCATCTTCACTAATTAATTATAGACCAAAGTCGTGACGTTATGTAAAATAAAAACTACCAAATCTAACGAGACTTTGCAATTACAACAACGATAACATTGGTTTTTTAGTATTTATTGTGTTTATTTTTTATCAAATACACATACATTTATTGTCGTAGATTAATTTAATTTCCTTAAAATTTTATTCAAATGCCTGGTAAAAGTGTCATAACCAGTCCGTGTATACCTGTACGATTCATCTTTCAAACCATTACTCAAAAACGAATATCCTTTCATTTCGATAGATAATTTATGTAGATGAGGTAGAACCGTCCAAATGTTGGACTCGTACATAAAACTAATGTACCCGTTGAATTGAATGATGACCCGAGATCCAAAAAGTGCTGCTGATGTAGTCCTGCTTATAATCCTTGAATCAGCCCAACGATACGCCCTACCAGTTTCTAAATATAAACTCTCAAGATTTACACAAGGCTCTAAAAAGTCAATTGAATGCAACAAGAGGCCTGGTGCTACTAAAGAAAATGATTGCAAACGGGGACAGTAAAGTCTACGGTACGAAGCATTCTTATAGTGGAGTCTTTCATATTCGCCAAAATTGAATGAAATTGATAAATGAACAAGTGAGTCCTGAAAGTGAGTCATGACGTAAAACACGTGCTCCATGTGGAAATTGTCCATATTTTCAAGTTTCACAATCTTGAGTGGCCAATTCACATGATATAGGCGGTAAAGATCTTTTAAAGCAAAATTGCATCCGTTCAGTTCATCAAGTCGACTCATTAAATGATTGAATTTAATTCCTGCGTCAAGCCTCTTATACTCATCCCTAAATTTCAAACCGGTAAATTGGAGCATTCGAACGTGGTTGTATCTGGTTAGCAATAACATTTGAAAAGAATGTGTGATATTGACCATAGTGAGACTCTCAAGATGATCAAGTTTTGGCAAGGAGTAATCTAAAAAAAAAGCCAAGGAATTTAGCTCTTCAAGATTTTCAAAATAATGTTCAATGTTTTCCAACCAAAACGACCTCAAGTTTGGCATTAAACTGAGGTAAATACAAATTTTCGCATACATTAGTTTAAGGTTGACATTGGTACTAAAAAATCTAATTCGGCAATGCCAAATTTCTGATCCGTAGAGACTGAGAATTTTTTCAAACATAGCTCTATGTGAGTATGTATTTTCCTCATACACAACATAACGTGTGAACATGGGATTGTAAGTCAGACCATCCTCCAGTTGAGACACAAATTGAACAACTTTTTCAACAGTATGCATATTAGTTTTAAAGCCCAAGGTAGAGTATCGTGAATGATGGCATTCAGCAATACTGTTGTGATTTGCATGGTTCGCAAGATAATTGTCCACTGCCCAACGCCAAGAGCTGCAAACAAAACGGCAATTGAGAATGTCCTTGGAATCCACAATATATTTCCCAATGAAAGGAAATACCTGTTTTGGGTGTAAAAAATTATAAATTAACCATGTAAGTGGTATCTAAAACTTCGTAATCCTCACCATGACATAGAAATCAGTACTCAATCTAACCTCTGCCATGAGAAAAGTCTGCAGCTGTGACTTTTTTCTAAGTAACGTCTCCCAATATAACGACATTTTAAAACACGTTATCAAATCCTTCGGAGTTGCCATCAAGTGTTTGAATATCGTATCCCACACCTGAGATAATTAATCAAGCTTCTTAGTTATGTAAAGAAATGAAAACATTATGGCAATCTTTTAAGTATCGTAAAAACAGTTTAATGTTTTTATTTAAACTTACCAAATCCGGAAACAAATATTCTGGAGATTTAGGTTGACAGTTTAAACTGATTGCGGCCATGATCAAATACTTGCAAGCTTTTAGAATAAAATTGCACTCTTTACATTACATTAGAAATGTACAACCAACCAACCAACCTTGTAATTCTATCTGGTTATCAACAATTCGTCGTTTCGTGATTTTCTCCTCCACAGCAAGAAACAAAACGACACAAAGTGCACAAAGAACCTGACTAAAAAAGAGGAATGCGTACAGAAGCAACAATGAATGGAGACTGAACTACCAACCCCTCTCATTGAATTCTCATTCACAATTATGACAATGAACGATATTTTAACTGAAAAATAGTTCAAGCTTACAGTTAAAGACGGAACACGTTACAGGACACTATACCCCCTGCAAATTATCCCTACGGACAAATATCCCCCAGACCCATTATTCCCCGTATTTGTTCATGTGTCACATTACAATGCAAGGAAACACAAAGGACGTTTTTCTAAGAAGCAGGGCACCTGTGAATGAAATGGAAGCTAAATCTGTGTGTTGAATTTCATTTACACACAAAGACCTATTGTGCGTACATATTATGTGCATATGTGTATACAATTACTTGTATGGGGGCCAATTTGTCATCGGGGGGATAAGGTTGGGTACGGATAATGTCCCAGAACAGACGGTACATTGGAAGACGGGTATGCAAAGTTTTAAATACAAAACATGAGGACTATCACGCATACGGATAGCATTCTGCGCAACGACTCACTCACGTTCGGCAATGTAGACGATGCAGAAAAAGGGACATGGCTCATTTCAGTCAGAAAACTTGTAGCTCTTGGTTATCACTGTGAGTCTTCTTTTATAATTTATTCAAGCAATTTATTGTTCACCCTCAAATTACATTTTTAATTCCAATTTTATTCATTTTTCATTTTTACAAAATGACTAACTACTGGAATTCGGAGAACCCAGTACGTGATCAAATATTCCGGTTACTATTGACCATTCATTACTACTAATACTGCGTTAAAAATCTTCAGAACGTTACTAGATTAAACCATCATCAATGGCTGACGAATATTTTTGAATTCCTGGATAACGTAATTTCGCTTATTTATCGGGCAGAGTTCCAATCTTTGGCAGAAACCCAAAAACAAAAAGACGAAATCCCATCCACCAGCCAGTCTCAGCATCCTAGATCTATTCTAAAAAGGGCCAACTCTCATCAAGAAACCAGTTTCTTCAAAAAGAAAAAGTCGTCTTAATATTCCAACATAACAATTCAAATTATGATTTAATCAGTTTTCTTTTCTTCCATTCAAAACATGTAATACATTCATCTCAATATTAATATACATTTTCAAGTGTGAGTATCTATCACTAAATACACCATTTATGGTACAATTAATGCATTAAAGTAAATACACAGAACATTAAAACTTCAGTAGTAACTGTGTGACCATAATTATATGTAATTTAAAAGCTATAAATATGATCAAAGAATAAATAAATCCAGTCTCGATTGTCACTTATGTTAACACCTCTGTTCTTAAACGATTATTTCACGGACGCTTATCTTTAACTGATTCACGTACACATAGAAAGACAATGTAATTTACGTAGGCTAAGGCTCAAATCAAAACTCAGGTAATAATAAAAACCAAAAAGATATTCACCCACAACATCCAAGGGCCATAAAAACAGTTTATTTCAAACAAAATTCCAGTACATGGCCATGAAGTTGGTTGATATTGAAAAACAAACAAATGTGTATTTAATCATTCAAAGTTGATAAAGGCTAATATAAAAACGTTGAACTGACAACCATTCACAGTACTAAAGAATAGCTAACTGGCTTTTTTGAAGTTATAAAAAGATTGAGAGTCTACCAATTCTTCTTGAAAAGTTCCATTAGGTTGTAGTTGGAACCTATAAATTTATACTTTATCCATGCTTCCTTGCTGGCAGGCACACTCTATGCATGATTGATCCGGGAAGCAGACATCATTCTATAATAAAATAGGGGGAAATGACGGAACATTACACTGAAAACAACCGTTCGAATTGGTCCCGTAAAATAGCTACAAGTGACTCAATAATAAAACAAAAATTTTGTTACTCTTAATTTCGAAACCGTGTACACACTTTCCAAATATTCAGTAACCCAAAGACATAACCTAACCTATTTATTATGACCAAATTCTAGATATGATGCGACCATTGTTTGGGTTTTTTTTGCAGTCAGAGCAGCAAAAGACTAGATGATTAAGAATTTCGCCTTCTATGGCACTACATTTCTCCCAATTTTGGTAGCTATAGAATTATTATTTTATTTGAATTTTGACATGTCCCACATTGGACTTGATATACTCTTTGTATTTCCAATGAATGTCATGTTAAGACAGGTATTCATCTATCGAAGGATCCTTTTTTGTGTGACATTCCCTTATACAATTTACATGTTGTTATCGATCTCTATCCCAGGATTTGATTGGTATGCAGATAGATAGATTGAGGCCAAAATTTGCGTAACATTACTCAGTTACGTTTATTTATATATAGTTGTATCTCAATTACAAGTAATACTTGAAAAGTTACCATACTCTCGTAATGACTCATTTCAACCGCTGGGAAAATTTTATTAATTTTGCCTGGAATATAACGGCAGGCTTTTAAAGATAGTCCAGGAGGCTGTGTCTTGTAAGCGGACAACACATAATGGCGGGGTCACCATCTCCAGTACTTCCGGTGGACACGTTACTAGAGGAGGTTTACATTTTACTTTATTTATTACTTATTTTTGTGCAAAAATCAACTATAATTATCGTGAGGTGGTCGCAAGTATACCATGCAGGTTGATTTAATGCCAATATTTTTTTACTTTCTTCATAATCAGATTGGGTTAAAAATATTTGCATTGCTGACAGATGAAGGCCGTGCCAGCTGTTTTCGTGCGTATCCCAAATGGCGACACTGGTTATTGAATCAAAGGACTCGGTTCCTTTTGCCAGAGGTTATTTGCCCTTATTAAATTTCGCAATGTAACTTTGTCAAAATTAAATGTCATTTGGTTCATTTCTCCGTCATAATAGGTTACGCGATTACTTCTACAATACCTCTCCCCAACGGATTTACTAGAGTGCCGCAGAGTATGCCCATCATGGAGGGATGGAATAGATACAGCGTATCAAGCTCAATATTTAGAAAACGACGAGTACTTGACTGAAGCACTGACCAATCGCTTTGATTCTTCTGATACGATTACAAACTTTTTGCACAAGGTGGTATCCGATTATGGAAACCCATTTCCGGGAAGAAATCTGGTTCTGCAATGGGTCTTTCCAGATGATTTCGATCCAGAAGAACTTGGCAATCGCGATAATATGAACAATCTCTTTGAAGACTTTTGGAACAACAGTGTGATACAGTTATTAAACAGGTTTGGTCACCAAGTTCATTTTGTATGCATAGATTTTGAAAACATGTATTGGTTTGAGGAACGAGTTGGACTAGAGCTCATTAACATCAACATTCTTCAAATCCTGCAACGCTTATTAGAGCGTCTACCAAGTTTGAAAAAGCTAGAGTTTAGAGGGGTGACATTTCCAGAAGCAGAGGAATGGGAGGAGGCAATACGGATGATACGGCTACCACAGCTGCTAAATTTGGAAACTGTGAAGATAGTAGGTCCACCTGACTACTGTGTGCAAGCAATTTTGCAATCATGCTGCGATCCTAATAACATCAAGCGGGTAGAACTTATCCCTATGTGGAGTGGATTTGCCAATGTTGTATATGAATTTCGAAACCTTGAGGTGTTAGATGTCGGAAATGTTACTTTGGAAGTTGTGGAGCGTTTTCAGACTTTAGAGCGACGACCACCCTTGAGGAAAGTCGTGTTAAGCTTTTGGAATTCAGAATATGTAGATTGGCGTCGGTTCTCAAATTTCCAACGGCTTTTTGGCGCTTTACAAGTATTTGCAGACACCCTTAAAGACGTCAAACTTATCACTACACATTCAGCTGATCCTAACGCAGAAGCAATATCACCGATAAATAATGAGATGAAAGGATTCAGGATTAAGTTGCCAATGCTAGAGAGACTGTCATGGGTGAATTATGTCGGACCTCTAGACCCGTTTATTCAATTACCCTCGTTGAAGGATTTGGAGTTTAAATTCAAGAACCTGCTACCTTGGGAAGGGAGTGCAGTTCAACTATATGATGGTGAAAATCAAATGGAAAACTCAAATATTTGGTCCTTGATCCCGTCTCTCAAGACATTGACTATTAAAGGAAGAAACATTGAGCATGCTTCCTTTAACAAAAAATATCGTCGATTATTCCAAGAGATCATTGGTGAAAATTTAGAGAAAGAATAAACGTCTCAAAGTGATAGTACGAGTAGCAGAAGCAGCGACATGGACGAAGATATTTAAAAAAAGGCATTTAAAAAACTAAAAATTCCTGTTTCAATGCTAATGTAATGTCAAAACAATTTAAATATAATGATGCAAGTCATACATAATATTGAGCATTGAATGCATAAATAAAAAATTAAGAATTATAAAACACGAATAGAATAGAAAAATTGTAGTTTTACTTGGCATAAAATTGCTCTCGATACTGATTATTACAATTTATCAAATAATTCCTCATCATTACATGGCCAATGCTTTCATACATCTAACACGCACTATTTACCGACTTACACATTAATTGTTCTTCTATATTCGCACCTAATGCTGACAATTTCAATAAAACGCATCGTCGCCACAACAGGTGGACGATCTATGCAATAAAAAATAAAATTTCACAGGATTTGGTTCATATTTACTAAGTCATTATTGCATTAAGTTAATGCCAAGTCAATAACAACCCACATATAAATACACAATATATCATTTAACAATTAAACTTATACAAAATTCATCCTCAATACGCATACATTCGATTTCAATAATGCTACATGTCATTCAAATTTAATGTTAAAGAAACGGTCTACAGAAAATGCACAGCCAATTATATATTACAAACGGATTCACATATACCCCGAGGTTGTTATCTTCACGGTTCGCAGATAAAGATAAGATAAAAGATGAGCCTCTAGATTTAGTAAAGATGAAGATGAGATGAAAGATGAATATCTTATCTTCATCTTTTCTACAAAAAAGATAGCAACCTCTGCATATACCAGACCAAATAACACTGAATATTGTATTTGTGGAAATTCGCAAATTGAACCGATCAATTGATACATCTCACTTATCGATCCAAATTATCTTCTACCACTTGAAAACAATTTTGTCTTATCTACTGAATAAATAATATGTCCAGAAATGATAATGCATTGCATTCCCAGATTCCACAGATATTTTAATCTCTTTAACGTCCCGACACCACACATCTACCTCCATCATTTGCATACTACATCTTCAACAATGACCTTTAAAGAATTATGTTTTTAAAGGCGATTGTGTGTACATCCACACAATACACCGTGCTGAGAAAATCACAGTTTTAAACTAAAATAGAAGTTTCTTTTATAAAAACTATGATTTTCAAACCAAAATACGAAATGTAACTAGCTCAAAAATACTTTCAAACATCTCAATGGCAACTTTAGCTTGTACATCCAATCACAAAGTTTTCAATGCCACCTACGCTTAACTACCTGATTAAACATGAGGCTTTAACATTTTGCATAAAAGAGTATGGGATGGAAACTGTTTGTACCTTCAAACAACCCACCATCCAATTTTATACTAATTCCAATATTATACGTTTATGGGGTTGTCAAGGAGCCTTAAAATTAAAACTGGCCATAATCATTTCACAATTAGCATTTTTCATACATTCTTTAATTTTTGAAAAATGCGAAAAACATTATGGTTGTAGAGGCAGATAAAATATCATTTTCAAACTTAAAAAACTGAAACAGTAATTAGTGATAGCATAAAGACATTTGTCCGCAGAGTGTCTATTTTTTAAAAGGGCGATTGCTTGTACATCTGAGCAATACACCACACAATTAACCATACAATAAGCAGCAAACACATGCTTAGGAAAAATGCACAACTACCTCAATTTTTGAATTAAAGTCGATACTGCAGTTATGTCAGTGCATACACTGGACTTTACTGCCTGGTTGGCGGGTTGGCTTCATATTAACCAACCAGGACAACATCATCAGCATCATCATAGCCACGATACTCATCATCACAATCAAAGTTTCGTTGGAACACTATCTGTGACTGCAAAAAAAGAGAAAAAGGAAATGGTAATACATAGTTCATTTTGTTCATGAGATCATGTTAAAATTACGTTGATAAACAACATTCCGTGGAGTATCATCATGATGAACAAATTCATTGAAGTCAGGAACAGTTTTACTGCCCGTATCGGACGCGAAAATGTAATTCTTTATTTCAAAATCTTTGTTATTACACTACAAACTCATTGCAAGATTGTCTGCCGAATTCTAAAACCCAACCAACACTCACCATGCCACTTGATCGATTTAAATATAAATGTTTTACATCGTTTTTAAATAAATAATGCTTACCAGTGGTACATATTCATTGGAGTAGTCCCATCCCTCCATACATCAGTCACGGGAATTTGTCTCAAAGTTTCCGATATTTTTGATGGTACCGATACCATAAAGTACGGGTTGGATTGCGGACGAATCTCAACATTCTTTGAGTCCAAAAACCAAAAGTTTTTTAATTTAAAAAGTTATTCAAAATTTTAACTTGTCATAACTTGGACTATATTATGCATAAGTTAACACGCTCACCCAAGTTGTGTTACGACACAAACTGTGTTTTTGAATTTTTAAAAAAAAATTTTGACATTTGGACTCACCTTGCTGATATGCGTCAAGCGACAATTTTTAAACCAAAAACTAAACCACAACAACATACGTAGTGTATCAAGCCTAAACAAGAGCAGCTCGGTACTCCCCTCGAGCTCAGAAAAACAACTGAGGAGAGTATTCCAGAGAGTCGCTATATAAACATGAGGAAAATACATAATCTTCGGTTTGTCTGCCGTGCATTTAACATAACAAGCTTTATACCTGGCTTGGAAATACATGATATAAAAGGTTGTATTCCACATACGTTTCGTATAGCATCAAATCGAGTCCTACAAGTTAAGGTATATATTCTTGGTTTGTATTGCAACAATGAGCCCAATACTGACAAAACCAGAAACACAAATATCAACTAACAATGTACAGAATACTTGGACGAAAAGTCCAAGTAGTCACCATCCTTTGAAACCAATCATGTTTTAGTCACATACATAACTTCTACAAAGCTATAAACGATACTGGGCAAATTACGGATGGGATTATTTAATTGAAGTAATCATTGGATTATTAGTTTTGTCAAGACTTTTTTTATTTTTTTACTTTAACAATGTTCATATTATTCATAATTTTATTTATACTAAGCATATATACACCCGATCCTATCTGGACGTTCATACTTTTTATGACAATAAACAATTCGCGAGCCTCGTTCGTCAAGCCTCTGTTTCAATACTACAATTCTTTGTAGAGACGCACATTTGAGCCAAATATTGTTCTTAAAAGTATTTGACTCGTAAATGAAATTATGATTATCTTCAAGACAGAATACAAACGGATATGGTTGACTACCTGATTCAGACTCAAACAAGAATAATTCAATTAAAGACGGGAATAATGGGAGTATAAAATCTACAAACGTTACCCTACCCCGACACAATCTTGGAAAATTTATATGAAGTTCACGCACCTTCTGAAACTTTAAATCTAAAACAACATTTTTACCAAAACTTATCAAATTAATATCAATATGCACAATCACTAACGTATCTGAAAATCGACCAAGGAAGTGAAAAAAGTCTTCAATACATACCAAAACACGCTCTCTACCTTCATCTAACAAAGTCAAACTTATCTTTTCGAGAGACTTTAAATTTCCAACTGAACTTTTCCCCACAAACGTAAATGACGAAAACCCAAGGCACAATTGTTTTAGATTAGGCATTGCATCAATTTGCAAGTTTTGATTACACTTTATTTCTACTTTAACCAAATCAGGTGCGTACACATTAAAAATCCAATCTTTATAACTACTCAATGGTTCCTCCCTAACCAAACCAACCCTATAACTTTTACTATATACGCAAAAATATTTTAACATTATGATAGTCTTTAATTTCGGAAGAGCTGGCAATGTAGTCAAGCGCAGTTCCTCATCGTCTTTCACACACAAATGCAAGTCCTCTGTAATTAAAACTTTTAAATTTTTTACCCCTCTTAAAAGACAAACAAATTCAGGCATGTCCAAACGCATTTCTTTCAAACACAACATTGATAGACTAGATCCATATTTTACACCAAAATCATCAATTATTAAACTAACGCCGTCACCACGACAATTACCATGAACACAATCAGAAAAAACCAAGCCATTCCCTAGAAATGGACCGATTCGGTCTCCGTTGTCTACAATGGTCAATGGATATTCTACCATTTTATTAAAACCATCATCTACAACACTTGTAGTAATCTCACAAAGAGTTAATGTTGCAACAGTGGAGGGTAACCGTTCATCGTACCACATATTTGGACGCCACCTGTTAATTGCAGTTATTAGTCGCAGCTCCAATTGTTCAGCAATTAATTCCATCCACGCTAACGAACCGACTTGATTGTAACCAGACACATGTTCAAACTCTTTGACCCAACATTTACTACTATGAATGGATAATATGGGTTCCACATCAAACAGTCTTTCGACAACTTTCTCCAACACCTAAAGAAGAACAATCATAAGAAAAAGAATAATAACAAACAACGCGCTAATAATCATTTAAATAATTGTTTTGAATCTTTACCTCATTTGGAAGCTCAAGCACTCTTGCAAGTTGAGTATCTTCAATGTTCGGAAACAATGCATCAATTGGCAAATTTTGGGTACACTTCATTTCTAGTTTCTCGAATTGAGCTACGCACTCATTACAAAGACTTTTATCCATTTTTCTAATTTCTTGTTACTTTTACTACACTCCGTTTCCAGACTTTTAACGATTGCTCCAGTGACTTTTAAAGAATGATGTCAACTGAACAAGGCCGAAACTTTTTTCCATATAGCTGCGAAAAAGTAAGAGACTCACTTGTGCGTGCCTGGAAATGATGGAATGAAATGCCAAAAAAATATAACACACGAACATATCAGCAGCAAGCATGCTCTAATTTGATAATGGCAAATCAGGTCCCAAATCAACCAATAAAATTGAAGCACAGTTGAACAAATAAACGAATAACTGTTGTTGTCTTTACCTTTATATTTTGTTCCATTTTATGCAGAAATGTCGTATCCGTTTGTCTATACAACTAATGGGTAAAAAAGCTTGTATAAACTGGCTCATATACCGTACAATGTCGGGGCGCAATGCAATGCAGCAGTCAGAAACCAAAGTCTCGGAAGTGACGAGAACGCAGTAATAGTCTGCTCGTCTCTTAAGCAACGTCTGCTTTTCTCTGGGTTTTGAACAGTTTTACTTATCCGGAAAAGTGGATGTATCACCAGCTGGTTGCAAAATAAACATTCGAAATGATGGTGCAAAGAACTCAAAAAATTTACCTTTTGGAGGAGGGTCACACACAAATTGTAGTTGGTACGTATAGCATTATTTTTTTGTTTTAAAAATTAAAAAAACAACTGCAAAGTATTTTTGAAATATGATATAACTTACAGATGCCCCCGACGACAATTCCAAAATTACAATGAGGAACACAATATTGTATGATGGTAATAGAGGAAATCTCAAACAATACCCGGGAGAAATCTACGATGAGACAGTTATTGAATCCGTGCTAAAAATATTTGAAAATGCAAACAATGGTTCTCTACTGAATCAATTGTAAAAAAATAAAAGCCAAAAGAAGCATATTAATGTTGAATTAAAAACATAAAAATTAAACTGTAATTTTGACCAAATTTTAGCCAAATGGGTGTTGCAGTGCAGTACGACACCTTTTACGAATCCTTCAGGCTTGTGATCGGCCACCGAATTGGAGATGACATCAAAACTAATCTAGTTCTTCTTTTGGCAACTCCCTCCATATCCATAAAGGGAACTATGACAGCTACACATCTAAACCAAGAACCAAGTGACAAAAAAGAATGGCACGAGTTAAGCATTTCAGGTAAGGCACAAAGAAAAAACAAATTTGCAAACAAACTGGAAAAATTAATGCTGTAAATATTCCACAAAAAAGATATGAGTTTAACCGAATCCAAAGCTTATGACATCAACGGTGCACAAGTTCTCAATGAACTTTGTAACAAGGCAACATCCGGAGTTGTGTTCCAGCTTAAGTACAACATCACACTGGAATGGAAAAATTCAAACTTGGTGTTCCGACAAAAAGAAGTCAACGTTTTGCAAAAAATTTTGAAGGAAAAGATCCTTGTAGACTGTGTCATAGTTGCTGCAAATGATGTGGAAATTCCTTGTCATCGTAGTGTTTTAGCGGGTAGAAGCAAACAAAAGTATTATTAAAGATATTCGTATGAATATAAAAGATTTTTTAAAAAATCATTTCCTTTTAAATTTTAGCACACAGTGACGTCCTTCATACGATGCTAAAAAGCGGATTTCGAGAATCCCAAACATCTCG
This sequence comes from Orchesella flavescens, assembly GCA_964034955.1. Taxonomy (NCBI): domain Eukaryota; kingdom Metazoa; phylum Arthropoda; class Collembola; order Entomobryomorpha; family Orchesellidae; genus Orchesella; species Orchesella flavescens. Next base: position 279,959 of record OZ035954.1, read on the forward strand.
CATTGGTATGACAGATTTGACTAAAGAAGCAATTGACGTCTTGATTGAATACTTGTACGAATACAGTATCGATTCTAAACGCATAACTGAAGAAATTGCATTTGAGTTACTACAAACGTCACACAAATATAATATTTCGCACCTGGAGAGATTCATTATGAATATGCTTACCAACAAACCAGATACTTGGTTTCAAATCAAGAACGTTTTGGAAATATACTTTTTCACGGCAGTGAGGGAATATAACACCCTCTGTGAAAAAATGATTAACATTCTCAAAAAGTATGAAACCAAGGAATTTTTAGGGGTATGTGTTTTTCAATGTGTAGTTTAAAATATGATTTTGTCTTTTACATCTACAGGAATTTAAGAGAACTTCGAGCTACCACTGTCTATCAAAATCTGGAAAATACAAATCCAAATGCAGCCTTAAACTTGGCGTTCAAGCTTGCAGAGCGGTGAACAGTGCCTGATAAAGCATTCTTGTTCATGCAATTTTTACTATCCCAGTCGTGTAAAATAAGTCATGTTGTTATGAACTTGAATATCATTTATTGTTATCCATTATAAATTATTATCCATGTAAAATCTCTATAAAAGTAATATTAAACGAGCATCAATAGATCTACGAAAAATGCAAAAATTGAATATTTCAAATAAAATACAAGATCCATGTGCGGTGAATAATATTAATTATAACATTGCCTTTATCCGTTACATCAAATCATTATCATTACAATCATCAATGTTTTCTTGAACATTATTCAACTGGAGAGTTTTTCGTCGGTAGAAATGGGCACAGTAAGGATTTTTTGTTGCTATGGGACATTTCTTCACGAACCGTGTTAAACCATTGAAGGTTTGACAATTTTGTGTCTATAAAACCTTAGAATTTAGAAATTTAGAAGCATTTTGGTTGGGTGTGTTTTTTTCTTCATGTGTCAATAAAATCTTATTTAACAAAAAAATGTTAATTGACATTGGTCCTTAAAAACCAATTTATACGCCAACGACAACTTTTGCATAATATATTTTCCATACGTTTACACAAGAGAACGAAACGTTAAGAAATATACTACTGCTACAAACACATGCCTTACATACGAAAGTATCTATTGTAGTCGCATCACCTTCACAGTCTGGTTTCAGTAACCAAGTAGATAACATTGGAGTTTTTGGATCTGCAGGACATGAAAAGGATTGGAAAAGATCCCAGACAAATTATTAAACAAGAGTTTGACAACACTCGGTATATCACTAGTGACTTACAATCCTTAATAAATATATGTATATTTTCAATCTACATATTATTGTATGAGTTGAGTAAGCTACATAATTATTTTTATATGTGTGATCATATCATTCTATCAACTAGAAAACATTCTTAAAAACAAAACTTTGCTGGCCAAACACTGTGTGTAGTGTTATGAGTTGAGATACATAAAAAATTCCTAACCACAAAATTCCTTACCAATTACCCCTCAATTGATGTTTACCTATTAGTATTCACTTGCATTAATATTTTCAGTTTTTTGTACAAAACCCCATCAACAGTTCCTTACAATATAGTACACATACATAAAAACTTATTTGCTTATAAAAGCTTATTTTCATAATATCCCATTTAGGAAATCTAACTAACTAGAGCTACCTATTAAAAATGTTTACAGCACATCTTCAAGTTTCTTTTTTTGTTCATTGTGGCACTGAAATAATCACTTCAAATGAAGACATTGGATTGGATTTGATTGACGGAAGAGACTTGAATGAATACGAGGTACGTGGTACGTTTCTCAAGAGTTTCTTCAAGGTAGTGAAGAAATAGGAGTAAAAAGTGTATAAAAAGGAGTTCATTGTAAAGTGCTTGTACTATTCCTTGAGCAAAATGGTATAAACTGTTGAGGAATGAGAAAAGAAACAGAAAAGAAGTATAATATTATTGCATTGACTGAAATGAAGACTGGGGCGAAGTAAGACATTGTATTGTTGAAGCCTTGAAAGTAAAGAAAGGAAAGTAGTTGTTTTCTAACTCTTACAGAAAATACTGAAACGATAAGCTAAGAATCACGTTGAGTATGAGTTGCATTCAAGTTTTGATTAAAAATGGAGACCTTGCTTGCCTTACTCGATTAAAACTGAGCAGTTTTTCCTTACAAACTAAGAGTTTATCTTAAAATGGCAGCTTTTTTGATAAAAATGTCACAGAGGACATTTGGTAAGTAAATATCTTGCATTATTTTTTTTACAGTATATACAAGGATATGATATGATATATCATTCTTGCGTAAGACGTATCTTTCCCCGTGTTGATCATAAAATGACTCTGTATTATGTATATATATATATTTATGTATGTAAAAGCTATGTAATAACTACGTATTTAGGAATCTAGGTACATAATAAATAATTATATGCAGAAAAGTGTACGTACACTTTTTTTTTACTGGAGAAGGTCATACAAGGCTGTGATGTAAGACTGTGCCATTTGAAGCGTCTCATTTTTCGACAGCTGCTGATCTTTACCTATTGACGGGAGATGGTTTCTGAGCTTGTCAAAAGCTGAATTGAGACTTTGCATTCTTCTCCTTTCCCTCGCGGTAGCGGCTAATCGTCTCTTCTTCATCACGACTGGATTGACCTAGTTGGAAAAAGGAAAACATGCAAACTTTTAGTAAAAAATTCATTCATAAAAGCAACATCATCCAACATCTATCTGCATTTGATTTGATTTTGTTTTGAATATTTATCTGCATTGCATTGAATTAATTCTTACCTTGCTATTATTCCTCTTTTTCTTTTCCTTTGGCTCCTTCTCCTTTTTTGGCTTGCCCTCCTGTTTCTCCTTATTTGACTTTCGTCCTCCTCTTCCCTTCTTACTAGTTTCCTTAGAAGGTGGGGGTGGTGGAGGAATGGGAGAGCACATGCTTTGCTCAGATGGAGACGCAATGTTTTCTTGATCCACATCTTGGTCTTGGCCAAGGAGAGCAAACCTCTTGTTTTCATCGAAAACTATTGGAGCACCGCCACCACCAACAACAATATTGATGTTATTATTTTCACTCACATTACCACCAAGACGTCCACTTGTGTCCATGATCACAGTTGTTGTTGTTGTTGTACCTCCATTGGTATTGCTTTCTGTTGGAACAAGATCCAAAACCATGTTTGGATTACCAGGAGCCCCACTACTTATATGATGAAGGTGGTGGTGGTGATGTTGCTGATGAGAAGGTGGGGGAGGACTATTATTCTGTTGGAGATTTTGCATGGCAGCCACAACCGCAGCGGAAGAGGCCAGATATTTCTCCCCAGTAACAGGATCAATGACAGTATGGTAATGAACGGGGTAATCTGCGTCACCATCCATCCCATAATCTCCTTCATGTTTGAGGAACTGACCCGTCGTTGTGCTCACCAGTTGATCACCAGCATTGGAACTGGTCAACAATGTGATGTGATAATGATGATGATGGTGAGAATGATGATGATCTTCAGGAAGACTGGAATTGCTGATGACAGAATAAGACCCATTTTTCTTCTGACTTCCACCAGAGTAATATTCTGCGGAATCAGTTGTATGCGTTGAGTGAGCAGGACTGACAGGACTGGACATGGGACTTGGGGTGTGGAAACCGTCCGACATTTCGTCACGAAACGCCGGATTATTGTTGTAGCTATACAAAAGGCCAGTGCCAGGCTGATGCTGCTGGTGGTGTTGATGTTGAAGTTGAAGAGTTTGATATTGGGGTACTCCTCCTCCTCCACTAATCTTTTTTGCAGCCGCCGCCAAACTCCGCAGATTTGCGGCGAGTCGAGAGTCACAATCAATTGAGAAATTCTCCTGTTTGATTTTCACTTCCATGTACTTTCTGTGCTCTGGTTGGGGGGATAACGTAGTTGCTGATGGGGGTGATGAGCTCATGACCATTGGTAATGACCCGGATGATGGTGCTGTTCTCAACATTGCTAACAGCGTTGACATTTCCCTCCAAACTAATAAAAATTATTCTTTTTTTTCTGTAGGATCTATCCCGAAGTCTTTTTTATCACTGTCTTCTTTTGATGATTGTCAACTAGTTTTTTTAAGAAAAAGTCTGGCCAACAACCACAAACTTTGACGTAGAAGAAGAAGTAATAAAACACAAAAAAAAATATTGTTCTTCTATCTCTTAAAACAAGATCACTCTGAACAAACGTAAAAATTGTTAAAATTTTTTTGAGTTGATGATAGGAAAAGTGCAAGGGATAATAATGTGTGTATATATGTGATGGAAAGAACTACTACAAAAAATAACGTGTATTTTATTTGATAAGGTGAGATCGACTGAAGAAGTCTTGAAGAGAGGTGTCCTTTCCTTCAAGTAGCTTGAGTGAGACTGAAGTAGTCTTGGGTAAAATGATCTGTTTTTACCTGTGGAGAAGAGAGGTGTTCCGTGCTCTCTCTCTCTCTCGGCTTTTTCTAAGTGGTTTTGGTTAGGCAACAATAGAGTAAGAAAAGAGAGCATATTTTATTTACGTGTTGTAGGGATTCACGCAGGTAGAATGGTATCATATCATTGTTGCACTGCCACTCTTCTGCTTACCTGCTGCCTTCTTCTTCTTTCTTCCATCTACTTGTTGCCCCTTTCATAAATGTAATATTGTATTGTTACTGTTATTATTGTGGTTACATGCATTCAGAAGCGTGTACACAGAGAATCCTGCATCACTCCTAGTTTCTCATCCAGATCATCATCAAAGAATCCTTTGGCTGAGCACAACCGTGCTGCTTGGCTATATGCTCTTGCTCATCATTTTTTGATGCACTTTATTGTTACAGTGGACTACTGACTCCACTCCAACAGTTTATTTCAACAGTTTATTTTAAAAAGACCAAGAGTCATTCCCAACTGTTGCAATAATACAAACGCAAACGTTGTTTTTTGTTGATGGTAAAAATTGGACCAGAATATTAAAGTAGGTCGATAACTTCAGGGGGCTTTAAAATATTTGCCCTAAATACTTTTCCAGCTCATTTATATTATTCTCAGTTCGTTCACGTCTTCACGTGTGTGTCATTTCCTAATAGTAATTCCAAGGCTGACATCATTACATTGCATTACAATCACGAAGCGTTGAATGGCACTCATGCAAATGCGATGAAACTCGGTCCTTCTCCAAAAATATCTCTCCAATTTAAAAATACAGTCGCCAGCTTAATCTCATCAGAACTCAACGCGAAAGTGGCGGTTAAGAAGAAGTGTGTCCAAAGCCAAAATTTCCTTATCACAGCAAATGCAAATGGTAGAGCGCCTTCGGGGTATGTGATTTTGCTGTCGAATTTATTTCAGGAAAGGAAAAGTTGTTGACTACATTTAAGAGCTGATTTTTAAGTGGTGTTTTTTTACCAACAATCATCCTCATTTAGAGGATCATCTGAATATTTATATTTTCAAAGAGACTTCATGCTGTTCACAAGTTCACTTTTATTTGAGTTGAGTTCATCTACATATTATTGTATATTATTCTACCTGCATCCAAAAATTAGGTTCACAAGACAAAGTAACTATAAAAATGGAGACAATGCATGATGGACAAGATCGAACGTTAAAAGAGGCTCCAATGATGTCCACCACCACTGTGAGCACGTTGATAGAACATGTGAGTATTACTAATAATCAATTTAATCAATTTAATCAATTATTATTATCACACATATATAACGTTGTTGTTTATATTATCCTAGGTCATGGTTAAGATATTTGACATTTTAAAAGATAAAGACATGACAAGCTGCTATATAGCAAATCCAAACTGGCAACCATGGCTTATAAATGAAAGGACTACGTTCATGTTTCAAGAGGTACTATTTATCCAAATTTTAATTAAATTACATTTTTATTGCACGCGTAAAATTTCTTGTGTACTAGGTTGCCCCATCTATCTTGAAATACATGTCAAAGAATGATATATTACACTGCCGTAAGGTATGCAATTCGTGGAAGGATGCAATTGACGATACATACCAATCTCATCCTCAGCATTTGCAGCTCGGTTCACAATACAAAAATTCAAATGACAATCTCCCACAGTTGGCCAACACTTTTCAATCAACACATCAGATAAAAAACTTTTTACATACAATGAAATCCCATGCTGGAAACCCCTTCCCAGGCAGGTTCCTATTTCTGGAATGGGGAGAAGAAGCTAGTCATAGTGTCGTTAATGATAACGCACGAATGCAGCATCTTTGTACAGAGTACTGGACCAGCGTCATACAGTTGCTGGAGTTATTTGGCTTCCATTCTCATTTCGTTAGTATTGATTTTGGTGAATTGGGATTTTGGCCTAATCGATTGGTTAACACAAGCGTTTTTGAAATTTTAAAACGCTGCTTAGAGCGACTACCAAATGTAAAATCATTGGCATTTGGAGCAGATGACACACTCGGTTCCAATCAGATAACACATCAAGTCGGTCTAATGCAGCTACCCGTGTTAAACCACTTGGAAACAATAGAAATTTGTGGAGCACCCATTGCCTTGGTGGACTCGTTTTTAGAATCTTGTTGTGTAGCCACAAAAATAAAACGAGTTCACGTTTCTTCTGAGGAAACTTTACATGGGCTTGTCAGTTCTGTTTATCGTTTTCCAAATCTAGAGGTGCTCAATTCAGCAATCACAGCTCAAGACTTTCTTAGATTCGAGAATTTAGAAAAGAGCCCTCCTTTGAAAAACATTTCGATTGACCTTATAGACCGTGACAACAAAACTGTGCAACGGTGTCTTGGACACTTGGAAACATTCAAGGACACTCTCAAGTATGTCGAGATGGGTTGTTCAAGTGACTACACACCAATTTACTTAAATGAAGAACATATTGGATTCAGGGCCAACCTACCAAAACTAAAACGTCTTATAATTGAAAACTATGACGGACCTCTTGATCCGTTTCTTCAATTACCATCACTCAAATATTTGGCGATTGAATTCAACAGAATACGCCATTGGGATGGAAGCATTACTGAGCTTTATGGATTTGAAGATCAAATGCAAAACTCAAATATTTGGACACTCATCCCGTCCCTCAAAACGTTCAGAATTGAATCCTCAAACGGTTACTATGATACAGTAAACAAAACATTTATTCGAATAGGCCAACAAATTTTTGAAGAAGAAGAATAAACAAGTAATATCAACAACAGCATAAAGGTAACATACTATTATTTTATATTACTTGTTTGCTTACTCAAAATAAGGCTAACCTACAGTCAACGATTACATTTCAGTCAATTACACCAATTAAAAACCAAACCCCAAAATAGTAACTATGAAATACGATGAATTCATAAATTAAAATAAATAAAAAGCAAAAGTCCTACCAAAGCTGGATACAAGATATTGGTTTGGATAACTGTTTGCGGTTTCATAAGTTACTCATGCGTAGTTCATATGCCTCTATTAAATGCAATTTGTCCAATTTTCCATTGTAAGCATGCTGAAAGTTGCTCCTGCATATGTGCCTCTATTAAATGCAATTTGTCCAATTTTCCATTGAAAGGATGCTAAAAGTTGCTCCTTTGTTATGCCTCTATTAAATGAAACTTGTCCAATTTTCCATTGAAAGGATGCTAAAAGTTGCTCCTGCATACATGCCTGCATTAAATGAAATTTGTCCAATTTTCCATTGAAAGGATGCTCAAAGTTGCTCCTTTGTTATGCCTCTATTAAATGAAACTTCTCCAATTTTCCATTGTAAGCATGCTGAAAGTTGCTCCTGTATATGTGCCTCTATTAAATGAAATTTGTCCAATTTTCCATTGAAAGGATGCTCAAAGTTGCTCCTGCATATGTGCCTCTATTTAATGAAATTTGTCCAATTTTCCATTGTAAGCATGCTGAAAGTTGCTCCTGCATATATGCCTGCATTAAATGCAATTTGTCCAATTTTCCATTGAAAGGATGCTCAAAGTTGCTCCTTTGTTATGCCTCTATTAAATGAAACTTGTCCAATTTTCCATTGAAAGGATGCTAAAAGTTGCTCCTGCATACATGCCTGCATTAAATGAAATTTGTCCAATTTTCCATTGAAAGGATGCTCAAAGTTGCTCCTTTGTTATGCCTCTATTAAATGAAACTTCTCCAATTTTCCATTGTAAGCATGCTGAAAGTTGCTCCTGTATATGTGCCTCTATTAAATGAAATTTGTCCAATTTTCCATTGAAAGGATGCTCAAAGTTGCTCCTGCATATGTGCCTCTATTAAATGCAATTTGTCCAATTTTCCATTGAAAGGATGCTAAAAGTTGCTCCTTTGTTATGCGTCTATTAAATGAAATTTGTCCAATTTTCCATTAAAAGGATGCTGAAAGTTGCTCCTGTATATGTGCCTCTATTAAATGAAATTTGTCCAATTTTCCATTGAAAGGATGCTCAAAGTTGCTCCTTTGTTATGCCTCTATTAAATGAAACTTCTCCAATTTTCCATTGTAAGCATGCTGAAAGTTGCTCCTGTATATGTGCCTCTGTAAGCATGCCGAAAGTTGCTCCTTTGTTATGCCTTCATTAAATTCAATTTCTCCAATTTTTCATATAAAAAAGCTTGTGGTAAGTCTTCTGATGTGGAATTTGTCAGCTTTGCAAATTAACTTGTTCATTTTAAGCCTATTACATGCGTAACTAGTCTTTGTTTACCACCAAGTTTTCACAATTTTTGGTACATTAATCTTACATAGAATTCACTTTTATTGATATTCCTGATTCACAACTTTAGATCGTGTCAGAAATTCAACCCATGTCGTAAGTATAAATACTAAGCATTCAATAATGTTAAAATAATTGTAAAAATGATTGTTTCGTTGTATTATAGTTTATTTATTATACATTTGTCCCATTCAGGTCTTCGACAAGTTATCAAGATAAATGTACTAATTGCCCTAATATTTCAAGCAAATGACGATGCCATCGTCCATTTACAACACGGGATTGACGCTTAGATGAATAATCTGATGTGCTCTCAGCAACTAAAAACATTATCACCACGTCCTACTACACACAGCATTCAGCCATGGAATACTATTCTGGGTCAACCCAAGACAGCATTGTTACGTCAGTTTTACAATGAGCATCAACCTTCTCTCGCTAAATAGCTAAACATTCGAAAATGTATAAATGTTTCAATGTAAATCCGACAAGTCAAACACATCCTAAAACGATATAAAAAATTTCTAGATCGACTCTGATACATGATAATATAATCGACCATCGTGAACATGAAGCTGTAGATTAGGTTGAATAAAGTATTGGAGAGTTGTCCTTACAATTCAAAGATTTTGTATAGCATCCAGTTATAGCCATAACCAGTTTTATTTCCAAACCCCACAGTAATTCATTTGTGATTTTATATTGATACCATTAATAACGCAATTGTGCTAAAAAATTGAAACTTTGTGCATTAGAAATAATAAATTAAAATAAAAAAATATATAATTGTATGAATGAATTAGGAAAGTTTTGAATTATATTAATAAAGAGCATTAAAATGTAAACAAACTCGCTTCGTTAAATAAATAATCATAACGGCAATCACAAATTTTCGTAACATGCTCATTCCTTCAAAATTAAATTTGCATAAAGTATCTTTGCATTACCTAAGCATGGTTAAAACCCTGGGCTTTCACGCCAGAACCCACTGGGCACGGCTTAAAAACTTGTTTATATACTAAACAAATTAGTTTTCGCTCTTGCTTTCTTCATCTTCATAATCTATTTCCCCCCTCGCCCATTGGTTCCTCTGCTTGTTGACTTTTTGTTTGTTTTTGAGATGATCCTGCTGCGGGATTGAATTTCCTGTTCCAAAATACGTTGGTACACTAAAACCGACAAAATATCGTCAATTAAAATACAATACACCACAATAAATTGATTCATACAAATTTCATTGATTGAGTTATTGAACATTAACACCTTCTGTAATAACAGGAAATGTCTCTGACAATTCTGTCACATCTGATCGGATGAAGCCACGCTTTCCGGAAAGTAAATATCGTGATTTTGTATTATGAAAAAAATCCCTGACCATCTTGCAAATCGTGTTGTTGGTCCGTTTTAATCTGCAATGATTCCATTGGAGGTTCCGGAAACGTTCTATCTTTGTTTCGCACTGAGTACACAACGGAAAAACTCGACGGGAACATTCGGCTGGCAGCTCTACGGAGGATATACTCAGGTGCTGACAATAGTTAACCAGCATCTTTTTTCTTTCATCTAGCTCAACAAAACAGTAGTAGGTAATAAATTTATTAAATTCACAGATGCCCTAGCAGAAACTGGCGTTGCATCAGGTTTGGTTTTTGGATACTATTCTCAAATAATCGATTTGTGTTGTGGAATTTGTAAAACACGGATCAAGTCAATACTGGAGTCAGTTATGATTTGGTGGGGAACTAAGGCGCAACCCCTGTTTCATAATTTAAATTTTTAACCTTAATTTACTACTGTGCTAGGGCGGCTGTGAATTTATGACCTATAATTGTACGCTCCTCCTCCTGCAAATCGGCTTCATCCACAAAGAATATGTAGGAACAAAGTCGACATTTCCTCTCGCGTTGAGGAAGATCCCCTTCGGACTCGATTGGTGACGAATTTTCATCACGAAGCTCGTTGTCACTCATTTTGGCTTATGCTTGAAATAAAAAATAAACTATAAAAGAACCTTCTTAGGAAATCTGACAAAAAAATTTCAACACACGCAATAAATTCCTGCTTAAAACATAGGAGGACAAAACCTTTAACGCATGTTTTTGATAATCTTACTCTACATTTTCGGAAATAATCTTACTACTGCACTCACTTGTGTACGTTGTTGTCATTCATTGAGGAGTCCTGATGCAATTGCTCGTCCAATTCAATTTTAGTAATGTTTGGGCAACTTTTCTCAACACAAATTGCCACCCCCGCCAACGCAAACTCATACCACGTCTGTAGGTATATACAATATATAACATGTTTTTTGCACCAGCTCAATTGCAACTTAATACAAAATGAGAGAGCCAGAGTCCGAATATAGTTCCATGTCTCGAGTGGATTGCAGTGTTTACAGAGAGAAAGCATCAAAAGTTTATTGGAAGCATAGTTTTTCTTGCATATTATCGCAAAATTAAAAGCTCTCAAGAAGGCTCAAGAAAAATGGAACAAATAGAGACTGACAACACTCGGTAATTTCATTTTATTATTCTGGAACATTATTCACATTATTATCCCAATTACATAATCTCATTTTCAATTTTGATTCTTAATTTTATCTACAAAAGAAGAACGTCAAGTGACGGAAATGCAAAAAATGAACAGCAACTATTTCAGGATGTGTCACCCATTGAAAATGACAAACATTCAGATGGACACGATGCTGTACAAGATCGAACGTTAAAAGAGGCTCCAATGATGTCCACCACCACTGTGAGCGCATTGATAGAACATGTGAGTATTAGTAATAAATTTAATAAATTTAATAAATTTAATCAATTATTATTATCACACATATATAACGTTGTTGTTTATATTATCCTAGGTCATGGTTAAGATATTTGACATTTTAAAAGATAAAGACGTGACAAGCTGCTATATAGCAAATCCAAACTGGCAACCATGGCTTATAAATGAAAGGACTACGTTCATGTTTCAAGAGGTACTATTTATCCAAATTGTAATTAAATTACATTTTTATTCCACACGTAAAAATGTTTATGTACTAGGTTGCCCCATCTATCCTGAAATACATGTCAAAGAATGATATATTAGACTGCCGTAAAGTATGCAAGTCGTGGAAGGATGCGATTGACGATGCTTACCAATCTCATCCTCAGCATTTGCAACTAAATTTACAATACGACAATTCATTTGAAAATCTTCCAGAGTTGGTCAACATTTTTCGCAGTACCAATAAAATTAGAAATTTCCTTCATGCAATGGAATCAAATGCTGGAAACCCCTTCCCAGGCAGAAGTGTCCGAATTAAGTTGACCACGTCAGCCAATGATTACTTTTATCATATTTTGCTGAATCAACCAGCAGGTTTTTGCATAGAGTACTGGAACAGTGTTATCCAGCTGCTGGATCTTTATGGCTCCCAAATTCATTTTATAGGTATATCATTCAATGTGTTACAATTTTCGAACCCCACTGCTAACACAAATGGGTTTGAACTTATGCAACGCTGCTTAGAGCGACTACCAAATGTTAAACACTTGTCATTTAAAGCAGAGAATACAATTGACACGGAGCAACTAGTACAGGTAATCGGTATGATGAAGCTACCCGTGTTAAACCATTTGGAAGCAATAGAAATTTACGGAGCACCAATTGCCATGATAGACTATTTTTTAGAATCTTGTTGTGTACCCACAAAAATTAAAAGAGTCCGTGCTTGGCCCCAGGAATATTCAACTGGGTTTGCCAATTGTATTTACCGTTTTCCAAATCTTGAGGTGCTAGATGCACCAGTCAAAAGATCAGATTTTGTAAACTTTCAGAATTTGGAGAGTGTCCCACCCTTGAGAAACATTTCCCTCCGCTTTATTGACCGTGACACATCTGTCCAACGGCTTTTTACACTTTTGGAACCATTAAAGAATACCCTTGAAAATGTCGAACTATTTAAGACATTTATGAATACACAAAGCAGTGGATTCAGAATCAATCTACCAAAACTCGAACGCCTAAAGATAGAAAATTATGACGGATCCCTTGACCCGTTTATTGAACTACCCTCACTCAAATATTTGGAAATTGAATTCAATAGAATCCGACCTTGGAGAGGGAGTGTAGTGCAGTTGTATGAATTTAGATATCAGATGCAAAACTCAAACATTTGGGCACTCATCCCGTCTCTCGAGATGTTAAAAATTCAACACAAAAACGATTTTTATGATGAAGTAAACAAATCATATCTTCGAATGGGTGACCAAATCATTGTTGAAGATGAAGACGAAGAAGACGAAGACGAAGACGAAATAACAAATATTTAACCCATTTATTACTTGCCTAAGCTAATCCTAATTGTATTTACCGTTTTCCAAATCTTGAGGTGCTAGATGCACCAGTCAAAAGATCAGATTTTGTAAACTTTCAGAATTTGGAGAGTGTTCCACCCTTGAGAAATATTTGCATTAACTTTAAGGACCCTGAGGAAACTGTCCAACTGATTTTTACACTCTTGGAAGCATTTAAGAAGACTCTTGAAAAAGTCGAGCTGTTTCAGACAGTTATGAATGCACAAAGCACTGGATTCAGAGTCAATCTACCAAAACTCGAACATCTGATCATAGAATCTTATGACGGATCCCTTGACCCGTTTACTGATCTACCCTCACTCAAATATTTGGATATTGATTTTTATAACGCAAGCCCCTGGAAAGGAAGCACTGCTCAATTGAATGGGTTTCAAAATCAAATGCAAAAATCAAACATTTGGACACTTATACCGTCTCTCAAGAAGTTGAGACTTCACGGCACAAGGTATAAATATGGTAGAATAAACAAAACATATCTTCGAAAAGGCCACCAAATAATTGTTGAAGTAGAATAAGAAGAGGAAGACGAGAAACAGCAAATATGTAATGCTGAGCACCTCATATTGAAATTATACTGTTAAATTTCATTGCTTGCTTGATTACAGAAATTACTGCTAATTTTGCACATGAATTACATACACAAATATTACCTTGGCTAATCATGATACACATTAAATGAAATAAAACAAGATAAAAAACCAGTATTTCAGTGTGGAATTTAAATTTTTTATTTAATAGTTCATCATATAGTTAATAGCTGGATTCCTGCATATATACATTGTGTCACGGAATCGATTCGTGTCGCGGGCAAACATATTTTTACGCTTTTTACCAATGTTTAAATGCACTCATATGCCTTTATGGACAAGCTGTCAAAGAAACGAAAGGCCGTTCCAGACTCCAGTAAGACCATAACCGAACTCTACCGAAGAGTCTTCAATTTCCGCCGTGCAATTTCCGCCGTGCATGGATGTTGCTACGTTACTCTGCAAGAACCTCAGTCCCTTTATGGTCTTCTTCATGTTCGGATTGGTAACATTTTTGAGGATTATGATGAAATGCAAAGACGGTAGTGAACCGGTGGTTCAGTGATGTCTGACATTGCCGGCGAGCCTATCCATTATTTGTATTTTTCAACACAAGAATTGAATTTTTTAAACGTAATGTTGGGTGAATCCGATACTGAGGTAAGTTTCATATTAAAATTACTCTTTAGTTATTAATTAAATCCAATCACATATATAAAATTTGAAACCTTTTAATACATCCAAGGGCCAAGTCGGATCAACGGACTCTGGTAGCGCCATAATTCCAAGAGTTCACACAAGAAATAGAGCAGTACCAAAGAAGAGGAGGTTCCTGTGGACACCAAGTAAAGATTTCTTACTAGTAAATGCAGTGTCGTTTTCTGAATCCTTTCTAGAAACTGGCAAACAAGCAACTGAATCATGGATGAAGGTTGTCAATACTGTGAATGCGGCATTTCCAGACACGAATGTGGATATGCTGGCTGTAAAACGCCGATTTAATCGACTTTTAGCTTATTTCAAGTCAAAAAGTTTCAAAAACAGATACAAGTATTTAACAATTTCTAACCACATTTTTTATTTTTTCACGTTTTCTATTTGAGAAAAAAATTATGACGTTTGTTTTAACCTTTATTACATGTATTTAGATCAGAAGCAGAAGAGCAAGTGACAACTTTCATGGAACTATTGGGTGAAATAGTTTCACTTATTGACGGTGCCAAGCAAAAGTATAAGGAAATTCAAAAGAACAAAAAAGGTTGGTTACTTGCAAACAGATCCCCTCCCTCAAACACACGAGAATCATACCAAAACATGAATGATCTAGAACACCGAAATAAGGAAAGAGATCTTCGTTTGAAGGAGATTGATCTCAAGAATAAGGAGCTAGAACTGGAGAGAGTTAAGCAGTACCATCACATGCAGCTCCAAAACGAGAATTTACGACTGGCGCAGCAAAGATTTGAACTAGAAAAAGAGGAGCGCTCCTGTTTCATACAGACTCAAAAAACAATGTTGGATCTTTTAATAAAACACTTAAACTAAATACATACGATTCCACATTTGGTGTTAAAGCTTAACAATAATTTGATGTTTGTGAGCCGTAAAAGCATGTTTACCAGGTTCTAAAAATGGTTGAATCAATAAATTTTGTCCGATGGGATAAAGACACAACCCTTTGGTAGAATTTTAATATTAATAGCTATACCTTCTATCCTAAAAAAGCATGCCACTTTGATTACATTGAGATTCGTATCGTACCCATCACCATAGTATGTAAACAGTATGTGCAGTAACATTGTGTGTCGCAAGGCTTCCTTTGAGTGTTTCTGCATATTATCCCATGGTATAAATACCAAAAACTACAGTCTTGTCAGACAAACGAACAATGGAACCAAAGACTCCACTACTTACTACTAGCTACTCCACTTGGACAACTAAATAGCTAAAACTAACAAAAAATCATTATCATCAACATCACCAAGGTAAATTTATAAAACCGAAAATATAATTAGTATAATTATTAATCATGTTTATTAATTATAAATAAAAGTTACAATTATGTGTATAGCCATTCACCATTCAAGACAATGACACATAAACATCAAACATCAAGATGGAGAAGAATACGTCAAAAACAAAAACAAACCATTATTAATAACCTTCCTGTCATTGTTGACCCATTGCAGAATCAACAAAAAGGTCGTGAATTACAAGTACTAGGCAAGGTAAATCGTAGTCAAGTAGATGGACATGCTTTATCACGCATTGACTTCAAACCCCACAACAAGAGACACCTTAAAAAGCGTCAAAAGTCCAAAAAGCCAAAAGGAAAAAAGGCAATCGTAAAAGACACACAACAAAATGAATTGAACAACACATCAATAGATCCTACCCAGCGCAAACGGAAACGCAAACGAAAATGTAAACATAAACGACCAACAAAGAATCAGGTTCGTCATACAATGAACCATGTGTTCAAAATAAAAATACGCAGTACCCGCGGTACCAGATTTTTCAATCGCCTTGCCAAATCAACAATCGTTGCATTAGGCAACAAAACAATTAGCGTAAAAAATGTGAGTAGTGTTTCAAATATTCCATTGCGGTTTCAATGTCTTTTGTATTTGGGCTTAAAATTTTGTATTCCTGCCCTAATCAAGACTAAAACACTGCGCTGGTATTTAAAAGCATCCCTTCGCAGACTCTCTTGGCATATATTTTTTGCACTAAATCCATCCAAGAACAGCAACCATATTGTTCCATTAAACAAATGGTATAATCAACTAAGAAATGAATACGCAAAAACTTACCAAATAGATTTAAATGTAGATGAAAAATTTAATGAAAACTTTAACGTCACCACTCTATTCAAAAACATTGTTAAGGTAATGAGATTCAAGTTTAGAAAAACTTGCGAATGGGAGCTGATAAAAGTGGTGCAAAAATTTAAAGAATTTTGCATTTATAACAACATTATGGCCGTTGAGGCTGACAAAAATGCGGGTTTTGTGATTGTTGCCAAAACTGATTACGAAGCAACAGCTTTCAGCGTATTACGAGATACAAATTACTACCAGAGTGTCACACTCCAACAAATGGAAGAAGCTTTTAAGGATTACAAAGGTCAACTGGCTACGCTTGATGTTAATCTGTTTGGTGTACATAACCCCAAACTTGATTGGTTTAACTTTCAAAAACATCCGGTCCCAGCTTTCTTC
Source organism: Orchesella flavescens (assembly GCA_964034955.1). Classification (NCBI taxonomy): domain Eukaryota; kingdom Metazoa; phylum Arthropoda; class Collembola; order Entomobryomorpha; family Orchesellidae; genus Orchesella; species Orchesella flavescens. The sequence continues at coordinate 296,754 of OZ035954.1, forward strand.
AACATTCTTTTCAAGATACACAAAACATTTGTTAAAATTCCTCCACCAAGACCAATTGCAGACACTACAAAAAAATTTAATAGGCCAGCTGCTCATTTACTAGAACATGCACTTGCTCCTTGTGTCCATTTCATATCTGATTTAGTTCTCGACTCTTCACATTTTTTAATCTTACTTTACAACACTCATCTCAATCCGAACCGAACCTACACACTAGTCACAATTGATATAGAAGCGCTTTATCCAAATCTAAATTTAGAGGATTGCTTCAGACACTCCAAAACAATGTTTAGGGAAAGTAGAACGAAAAACAAATCGGGAGTTCACTATAGTGATCTTGATATTTTATTAAAAATGGCATTGTGTCACAGTTATATTAAATTCAAAGATGAATACTTTCTTCAAAAAAGGGGACTAGAAATGGGCAATATAGCAGCACCCATTGTAGCAAACATTTCAGTATTTAAAGAGTTGGAGGATATTTTCAACAAAAAAACTGAAATTGTTTTTCGTAAACGATTATTGGATGACATTTTTTTAATAGTCGATTCAACTGAAATTCCAAATTTTAAAAAGTGGATAAATGATCTTGTCCAACATAGATATTTGACATTCACTAAACATTTTCATGACGAAACCGTTAATTTTCTTGATGTGAAAATTGAACTATTGAAAAATAATGTCATTAAAACTTCAGTGTATCGCAAACCAATGCATAGACTACTATATCTGCACTCCAAATCAAATCATTACATGTGCGTAAAACGAGCACTGTTTTACAGTCAAGGCTTAAGAATCATACGAGCTTGCTCTGATTCAGATGACAAGGAAAAGAAATTACGTGAATTGATGAATCAGTTTATTGAAAGAGGCCACAATAAAACTAAATTGCTACTGGATTTATATAAACTTTACGACGTTCGAAGAATAAAGGCTCTAAAACCAAATGACTCAACTCTAGAGCAATACTTGATGCAAAATGAGCCTACAATTTGCAACGAATTATTTTTTAGTCAACTAATACAAAGCACTCCTCAGCCAACTACAAAATTGGACGAATGGGTAAGAATTGTCGTTCCCTTTACCAAACAATGCCCCAAACTTGACAAATTTTTTAAAAAAGCCATCAAGGAACAACTCTTGGAAAAACATGAAAAAGAATTTGTTGAAGCAATTCCATTGGCAATCGCACACGCAAAAGTTAAAAATATAAATCAAGTTTTAAACACCATCAAGATTAATATTCATAATAACAAGCAAAAGTAATGATAAAATAAATATGATTTGTTGTTCAATATTATTGCAACCTGAAAATAAATACAATTATAGTAATAAAAAATTATTTGCACCAAATTTTGTCATCATCAAATTGCTTTTATTTATTTACCTTTTTAAATATATTTTTTACATTAACAACACTATATGATGTCTTATTATTTTTATGATTTTGGACGTGCCAATGTTGCCTGCGAGTAAAATCCTTGGTTTGGGTTCTTTAAATTAGGCTTCCATTTTAAAATTGCAAAAAGTTTTAAATTTGCACACTGTTGCCAAATTTTGTCCCTAAATGACGATGCTCCAATTGTAGGGTTTTCAAACGTATAGTGAAACGGGTAGGGACAAGAATGTTTTTCATAGTCCAACATGAATATCTCCTCTAGCGATGGAAACTTGCAAAGTACGAAATCTAATAGATATTGCTTCTCGTCAGGAAGTCTGGGAATATCCAATGTCAATTTACGCACATGTGGAAATTGTAACCCAACCACTTTAGAATCTACCCCCTCAGACTCTGCAGTAGTATGACTAAGCTTTATATCAAAGTACACCTCTGTCAAACTACTTGCAAATGGACTCATAAACTTGAAAATCCTCGCCCAACTCACCTTTTTGTCAACGTGTGCATAACCACTAACACATAATTTTTCAAGAGACCTTATGTTACCAATATTTAACGGTATCACGTAATCGACGGACGACGTTACTATAGATAATTTTTTCAATTCTGGCATTGCATCAAATTTTAATTTTTTAAAATGCCTCATTTCCAGGTTTTGCAATTGGCTGCAACAAGCATTGAAAATCCACGTGTCATACTCAATTAACTGCAAATTTGCTTTATATGCAAATCTGTTATTTTCACTATTCGTTGTTCTATATACAGAAAAATGCTTCAATAGTAAAAGTGTTGTCAAATTTGGCATCTCTGGCAATCGTGCCAAGCGTAACTCCTCCACGTCTTTCACGCCCAATTGAAAGTCCTGCACGATCAAAGTACTTATATTGTTTGCCCCTTTTAAAAGACATATAAAATCAACAATATATAAATGCATTCCTTTCAAGCATAATACTGACAACATTGATGCATACTTGGCACCAAAGTCATTAATCATAAAGGAAATTCCATAATAGTCACAACCTTGGTCATTAAATGTAAGAACCAAACCACTTCCTATAAATGGACTTTTGCCATCATACTTTAAAATAAATGAAGGGTACCAAACCGTTGCGCGGCTTCCCGCTACCTTTACAACAGTCTGATTGAGAACCAACTCTGGAACAATCGATGGTATCAGGTCATCCATTCGACTATTTGGTACACAATCTTTAATCATTGCAACAAGCCTTATTTTTAAAAGTTTATCCATAATTTCCATACAAACTCGACTGACGTTTCTGTACTCTGACACACGTACAAACTCTGCCAGCCACGAGTTTTCAGACTCTTTTAATTGTTTTGGATTTTGAACAAAGAGACTCCTTAACTTTTTTTCAAGTTTCTAGGATTAAAAAACCAAATTGTCTCAAATTAATTGCTACCTTACCTAAGTTTTCGCCATTGGTAAGGTGTTTACCTTAACCGGCAAATCAAACATGCCTGGGTTTAGATTGCCTCTTTTATTAGCGCCATTCGACCCCAACTGACCCTGTAATGGTTCCATGATTACTTTCTGTTGGCAGTATAAATGCAAACTTTGCTACAAGTAAATAAAACAAAACTACTAACGAATCCAATTTTTTTCTTTTTGTGAAATTTATTGTAAATATTATACTTATAACAACCACGATATAAGTTGAACCTTTATCTACTACGGACTAATGTGAAATACTACAAACTATGGGCATTGTGTCTTATATCATAATGCTTGTTTTTCCGTAAATCAAACAACCTAGCCGTAATTTGATTTATTTCTTTATCCTAACGATCAGTATAGTTCCAAGTCGTTTCGTGTCTAGTCGGTCTCTTGGCGTAGTGGCGCATCGTGTCTTGTAATGCCTTGCCTTGCCGTGCGCTGATCTATTGCATTACATTTATTAGATCGTCGTTATCGCCATTACTCGTATTGAATATTTACAGATAATTTTTAGTTTTCATATTGTCTGTAAGCAGTTACTGTGTAGCTAATCGCAACTATTAATTGATCAACTGATTAACTTACAATCAATAATGGCAAACCTTCAAACCAACACATATCAAGGCATATCATCTGGAGGAAGCACAACTGATGGTAGTACTAATAGGGGGTTTCTGTATAGTTCTTTAGAAGATGAACTTTTCCAATGTGACACACGACAAACCTTCCAATATTTGAAGAGGACGAGTACCAAAGACTCATCAATGCGTGGTGGTGGTAACACAGAAAAAAAGGGTCAATGGGCCTCTTTTGTATTTAAGCTGATTCCAACAGAACGTAACAATCCGAACATTGAGACCGAAGAGCTGTTCAAACAAATTCAGGTAATATATTCTTTAGTACAACTGCGGCTTTTAAAAAATAAAGCAACATAAAAAGAAATATTTGCTATTGTTTTATAGCTCGCCGGTGGTACCATCTATCAGGGAGACGATGCGGAAACAGACATTGATGGAGTGGTTCGAATTCTCGACGAAAGTTTCTATGTTCTGCACCCAATGATAGACTTTCTTGTCCCATTGGACACATATTCAAGCGCGTTTATCTATCGATGTATCAGAAATAAGAGATTGGGAAAGCCATCACCTGACCCTTCACAATTTCTGTAAGATTCTGATATCAATGTTTTAAAGGTATATATAAGTAGAATGTTCTGGATCATTTTTTAAACATACACTTTAAGGATTCCATCTTTTACATCAAAATACGTGCCTTATGATGCCAGGCGAATACTACAGAGAGAGCTGAAATGGGAAGATATTGAGAAACTGCCAATCGTTCCAAACAACCAACGGATCAGTGCTCAGCAGTGGATCGAGTACATGACACAGTTTTTCATCGGAAACGAGTAACTGCTCAACGCTAACCAACTAAGACTAAATGCAATGACTAAAATAAAATATAAAATCTTGTATGAGTTTTTGAATATTTTGTATTTATTTTAAAACGCAAACCAGATTACAACGAATAAGGGCTTTTTCATACACTCACCAAATTTACATCAACACTGAATGCGTTTTCAAAACTATCCAAAAGATCCAAATGCTTGGCTTACGTACTATATGTAAACATGTATACACAATATAGAATTTGCTTTGGATTTCATCCTCTAGACCTCATTAGGGCGTTCAAATGTTTCCCGAATATGTGGGGGGTTTTTACCACTTTCTATTGTTATGACAGAAATCGTTTTTAGGTTTGCACATGTAAGCCAAATACTATTAAAAAACTCTGGAGCAGAAGACATGCAATTTTCATGCAAATAGTATACAGGTAAACGACCTGAATGTGGCTTTAGACGCAGAAAAACCAAATGCTGAAGAACGGGTACATTTGTAACTATACGTTTTGTAATCATTTTTATCTCATCATGTATCTCTGGGTATCGTAGAGTCAGCTTTAAGAGTCTTGGAAACTGTTGCGCTGGTTGTGGTAGGTTGTCTCCATTTGACCCAGAAACATAATCGCATAAATCAACATCCAAGTTTACTTCAAACAACGTACTCGCAAATTGTCCCATAAACATAAGCACATCATTAAATTTTAAATGTTTATTTTTACAATCCATGAATCCAGTAATGCTCAGCCGTTCAAGTCTACTAGAAGAACCAAAATGATTCAGAAACGACCGACAATACGCTATAATTGAAAGTTGTTTTAAATTTGGCATTGGGTCTATGTGCATTGTTCTTTCATACCTTATTTCCAGCTGTTCTAATATATCAGTATATGCATTAAACTGCCAAGTTTGTAATAATGGTGTAGTCTTTTCATATTTTATCTTTTTGAGTTTCCGGTCGCAACCGAAAATATGAAAATACCCTTGAAAGAATAAACTTTTTAGTTGTGGCAAGGCTGTCAGTTCCACAGAACGTAGCGTGTCCATACTTTTTCGATGCAATGATACACCATTCAAAACCAAAACCTTTAAACCTTTAGCTGCATTCAAACATGCAATAAACTCTTCAAAAGACCAAATAGCACCTGACAAATACAAAACTGAAATATTGTCTACAATTAAATCATTTAAATCAACCTCTACTCTTTTATACAAACGATTCCCTGAAACCATCAAAGTCCTTACATGGAAGTGCTCACTTCCTTTATGACCAGTCACAAATGAATCGCATGATATTGCTTTTCCGTACTGAATAATTCGCAGCAATTGAGGTCTCATCTGAAATTTAAGAATGGAATGGGGAAATAAAGTAGCCAAGTCTATATTAGGTTTCCATTTCGAAATCAATGATACGAGACTATCTTCCAGGATATCATCAATTAAGATCTTCCACGTTGGACAGACGTTGCGGTGGCTCATCATATCCCCAAACGCTGATTTCCATTCCGAAAATTCTCGCACTGTAAACTTTTCTGGCAGAATTGGTAGTAGGTTTCCCAAAATCTTTTTCCAAATCTGTAATCAACAAACACAAATAAAAGGTAATGTCTGAGACATTACGCATAACACTCCACCCGTTCCATTAAAGTAGTGGACTCCTTTAGCTTACTTCAGGTGGAAAAATCTCAAGTTGCACCATATTTGGCCTACATCCAACTACTAGTCTCGGTCACGGTGGTGCCTATCGATATTGCGATTGGGATGGACGATACATGCAATTGTGTTTTTCTACAATACCGTACCCGATAACTGAAAGGACAAAAATTCCAATGGAGCCCGTACCACTTCAAGACCATTTCTGAGAATATGATCTAATATACGCGTGCCATTTATACTTTTCATGCTAATCTTCTTTGCGTACGTTCCTTTTATCGTAAATTTGCTTCAGTAATGGAAGGATAAGAGTCCCTTTAAATTCATCTTTTTACAATCTCGACAAGCATCTAATTAAACAGTAAACTAGTACTAGTCACAATTCAACATTTGCGAATCAACACGATTATCCTACGGGCAAGTAGTTGAAGATTATCAGCTATACGGACTGTAGTTTATAGGACTGCAGATTATCAGCTATACTTTATGAACTGAAATGTTTGCTCGTATGCATCATGTAAAAATTTATTATTAAATAAATCAATAAATATTAAACAAATTCAGCATTATCATGAGTTTATTGTCATAACTGTTACGTGTATATGTTGGACAACTCCTAATAAATTCCTTAATAAAGATTTTTTAATAATCTAACACATATATTTCATCATATTTAGACATAGAATTAGTCATTACTGATAAAAACATACAATACGATAATGACTGGTGTATAGTATCTATTGGACGCGTGGAATTACTTGTAATTAGTAGTCGTTAATGCAAAAAACATCATCACATGTACCTTGACCGAAATTATTTCATAATCTTGTGATCATCATTAGCACCCTCGTGGTCGCCAAACTCACCATTTAACAAACAACTACAACTAAACAATTACAAATGTCTAAAACGACAAAAGCTGCATCATATCATAAATATATCACAAATAACATTCACGGAATTGTCACATTGGAAAAATTAACTATAATAAATGTTGTCAAAAGTGGCAGTAAATACAGAGCAATCCATTGATACCTTTCAATTTATTGCCTCAACTGCATCTATAAAAACACATCCATTACACACCACTTACATATCTTACATAAATACATCCGTCACAAATCTCATATAGAGTCTAGTAAGGATAAGTAATCGTACATATAATCCAAAGTACTAGTCCATGATTATCAAGAAATCATACACCCATATGGGACATGTTCGTATATAATCCTTATATATACCCAATATTCCGTCGTTTTAAAGCAAGGCCTTTGCTCATATTGAACTACATGTATAGAGATTCAATGCATATTTTTGTAACTAACCTTGATGATATGCAACTACGTGAAGCCCTGTACACACTTTTGCTACGTTCAATAACCTATATTCTAACCTAACCATTTATTTTTCAATCACCGGATCTGTTAAACGGGTAAGTTCTTTGACCATTTATGCCTCATTAAACTTTTCAGGTGTGATAAGCAATATGACATAAGCTTCTATTACCTCACTCTGCAAAAATCCTAGTTAACCATTAGTACTTTTATGGTAGTCAAAATTCGCAAGATTTATACAGATCAATACATTGATACATCTCAATTCGTTGATTTCAATAAAGTTTTGAACAAATCACCACAGAGCAGGGCCTGTGAACGGAAAATCTGTGTACAACATGTTTCCTTTTCTCTTTACTATCTTCAAAGGAAAATCGCTTGTACATTTAAACGATTTACCCTTAAGTTGCTTTACTTTAAATATAACCATATTCGAAACATTCTTGAATTCGCAAGAACCTTGCCATGTCGAACTGGACAAGGTCTATAAGAAACTATGCAGATCATTAGAAGCGAATTGTTCGTTTATTTATCAAAACCAAAATTTATTGCATCATAATTTTCCTGTTTGTCTTTTATAAGGGCGTATGCTTGTGCATCCAAGTCGAAACGCCAACATATTTCAATATTTTGGAATCATTATTATAATTTCTAGGACTCTTGGCACCATCCGTGTCCCATAGAGTCTTTAAAAGGATAATCTCACATCAAAAGTGATATAGTAAATATTCACATTACCCTTATCAGCTTACCTAACAATTGTCTTTTGGGGTGATTTATTTGCTTTTATTCGACAAAACTAAAATGAGCACTTACTTTTTTCTTTAACTTTGCATTCCGTGCCATACTCGTACCAAAATATGCCACGATAGCAACATGAGCAAACACAATCATCATGACACGGATGCAGTTCTAATTAATTTTTACTGCTTGCTTTTAAGTGCAACAGAATAAACTAATAACGTTTCCCATCTCAATATGCACGCGTAAGAATATAAATATGTATACATCTTCCGAATGTACTTTACTAATGGGCAACAAAAGGATATTTTACCAGCTCTCGTTTTTAGTCAATCTACTTATCGCGAGTTTCGTGAGTTTTGCTGAAAAACTAACCTGGCCGTAGTGGAGGTTGATAAAAATGGAGGCGTATGTATTTTCGATGCAGAGGTTTACAACCAACGTGTAAAGACGCTTTTCAAAATCAAGCTGAAAAACATTATCCAACAAAAGTTAATTCATACCTTTTCATTAATTGCTTAATATACTTAATGAAAAGTGGGCGATCTAGCAAAAAATTAAAGCCGTTTTTACTTAAGTAAAAACGTTATGGAGTGCTTGACCATTTCCCAACGTGAGTTAAATTGTACTCACGAAACACTTTTTCCAATTAAATTCTTATACAAAATTCAAACTTTTTCCTGATTTAGTTTTACTACTCAAATCTGAAACTGCAACATTGCCCAACGTTTTGTCAACTGCAGCCGCTTATGCTTCTGCTGATGCTGCCTCTACTTCCTATCCGTTCATGGTTGGCAAACTGGAAAGGATCTACTCCAACATCCTTAACATCATCCGCATCAGGCATGTTAGGTTAGTCTGTCATTGTAACAACAAAAGGAACAGACAATAAAAAGTTAATTTTTGATACTTTTTGTTTTATACTCTCTAATAATACTCCTTTGTCATTAAAAAGTAATTGTGTTTTAAGCAAACAGGTGAGATAACACGACCAGCGTACTTTGTTTAAGATTTACCAAATAAAAAAAGCATATGTAACTAAAGCTGCTGACAAATGGAATCTTGTAGTAATAGACAAAAAAGTTCATGAAACCAAGATTAAAATGACCAATGCAATGAAATGGAACCGCCAATAATTGTACCAACAATTGCTTGAAATACATACTAATCAATATGTAACAGATGGACTACGCACTCCTGTTTTTTTGCCAAAAAACTGTGCTACTAAAGCGCAGATAGACTGTGTAATAATGCAGCTGCCAATAGCACCAATGACTGAACAGTTGATGTAATCCAGTAAACATTAGGTCTAACAATACTACAAACTAGGTTTCTACTTTATTGTACAAATCCTTGGCATCGTTCCAAAGTTGAAAAGAGATGCATTCAAGACAAAAATGAACAAAATGCAAACGACATTAATCATTCAGACTTAATCATTTCAAATCAGGGTTAATTAAAAGTGGTTTTACTACCACTATTACTAGCATGCATCAAGACAACTATTTCCCTGGTTTGGTGGCCCAACAGTAATAACGACCAATATTGCAAGTTCCTAAACTACCAGTTCAATATAACAGTGTGATTTCATCGTTTTGAAATTTTAGTTAGTACCAACAAAGGTGTAAAAATAACACAGCAAGCTTGGCAATTAAACAAATCACTAAAAAATCAATTCATGAGATTGGCTAATGTACACTAATCACTAAAGTAATAGACAAAAAAACATTAGAGTATGAAAATTAAAAAAATAACGTGAATTTATCTGAGATTGACCGTGGATGGATTCTCTCGCTGTTTGGTTTCGTATCAACAACAACTATACAAAACGATTTATTTTTTAAACTTGGAAGTAATGGCGTGCCTCACAATGTATTATTCAATGCTTGTTTCGCGTTCTGATATTTGGGTTGGGAGCTACTACTGCAACAACAAATATCATCGAGCTCTGTAAGACAACTGAAAGAAATTACAGAGACACACCATGAACAAAATGCCAAGCCACCAGAAAAGCCTACAATGTTCTACTACTTAAGTTGCTTTGGCGCATGATACAAAACATTTGCATCCTTGTGCTTCAGGAAAGTAGCAGATTCAGTAGCTCTATTTAGGATCCCAGCTTAAATTATAAAAGACGACTACGAATTTTGGTGCTAGAGCCTTTTACGCCATATATGCATATGATAACAAACATATATGAACAAAAGATGACAAAAATCGAACGAGACACGTAAATGAAATTCGTAATGATATCATTTCTCAGATCATCATCAAATTCTCATTTATTTTTGAATAACGCTTAATTTACATTGAACCTTTGCATCTTCCTGGTTTTTAACACTTTGTTCTTTTTTCCAAATTATGCTGGTACGGCCAGCATGAGACATTCCTACACCTATATCCTTCCTTCCATCAAACATGGACAAGACTTCAAGTTTGGAACAAATGTTTATATACTCTGGTTTCTTAATAAACGGAACAACATCATTATAATGAATAAACTCTAATTTTTTTAGACATTTAGCCACTGGAAGGATGACTTTCTTTATTGTTACGGATTCATCATAATCTTCTGGTGTCTGGATTCCAAGTATTTCCAATTTAGGAAATTGAACTGGTGGTTGGGATGCCTTGAAATGACAAATTTTGTTTGACATTCTCAGATAAACTAACGAACGTGCAAAGGCTTGAATGAGCTGAACCAAATGTCCTTTCATACTTTCAAAACCTTCACAAGAAGAACAATACGAAGGACAAAAAGGACACAAACGACACAAACGACAAGAAGGACACGAACGGCAACAAATATACATACAAGAACTAAAACAGTACTTAATGTAATGACCATCAAAACGTGCATCCTCATCACTCATAATATGTAAATGAGTTAGAGTCGCTGTGTTGACTAGTTCCAAAGCTGGGTAGTTTCTAAAGTTGATTCGCAGTTGTTTGAGGTTTCCAAATTGTGATGCATTCCCCCCAATTTGTCGTTTTATACATTCAGCTGTATACATATGCAAGAAACTGAATCCCAGGATGGTCAAGCCAACCAGTTGGGAATAATAGGTTTCAATAATCCATTCAAAGTGCGCTGGAGTCATTTCATGCTGCATTTTATATTCTGCTATTGTAGACAAAATTGTCAAATGTGTCATATGCTCAAGTATTGGTAATTCAACATCCACAATCTCATCATAATCATTCCACATGCATATGCCTTCAAGCGTCAAAGAATTGATGTATGGAAATTTGGTTAAAAAATCTGCAAAATCTCTATGGTACGCCTGATAGTTAACCAATATTAAATGTTTCACGTGGTGTCCGAATGTGGAGAAAAAACGGCCAAACTCTTCTGGAATATCTGACATGCTATGTTTGTCTAGAACTATTCGAAGAGAACAAGAGGGAAGTGGATTCCTTGATGGATCTGTACAGTTTTCCAAGATTGCGGAATACTGGTCAATATTTGGTGACATGTAGGTTTTACGAAGGGTCGGTACACAAACGTCCTGATGGTTGTAGCCATTCCACGTGGTAAACTTGGCAGTCGCTCTATCTTGTAAAATTTTCTCGGATAACGCTTTGAATGTACGGCTCACCAGTCTGCACGAAAGCAAGTCATTTGTCTCCAATTTCACCAAAACCTTGTCCAGCATCTAGATTTAAAAAACCACAAATTGTTGGTTTCTACTTAATTTTAATTAATGCTCAGTATTTAATTTCAAGATAAGATGTTGGTTTGTCAAGGAACCAGATGTACCTCAGCTGGCAGGCATGTGGCCGTATCTTTACTCCCATCTTCCTGTTGATTGGATCCCAAACTAAAACGATCGACTAGCCCTCCCATATTGATACGTCTAAGGCGCCTAAGGTGCAGATACGGACACCTCCTGAAGGGAAGTCAGCTGACAAGGTTGTTCACCTCAATTTAACTTTGATGTATTTATAGAAAATGTTTAGACTGAAAACTACATCCAACCTAGGACATGAATGACAGGAGAAAAGAAAAAAATAAAGAGAACAGTTCCTGTACAAATTGTTCAATCATTCAATATGCAAAGATTTTTGGAAACCAAACACACTCTTAAAAAGCTACAGACTCCACATGAGCTACAATTTCGAATGACATACCACACAACTCCAAAGTTAACCAAAAAGTGAACAAGCATACACCAATCATCCAAGCGAATGTCAATTTGTATTTTAGTACTACATGCCACACGAATGTAGATAGTCAGTGCGCATTCCTAGTTACGGATTCTCCTTCTTAACGTTACACAACTCGGATCACAGAAATGTTTAGCAAGTTCAAATACCTAATCTGCTAATATGCATGCCAGTGTACAGTTACAATGGGAATGTATTGAGAAATTTGTGCAAAACGGGAGAGAATTGAATACGCGCAAAGTTTGATCCGTTAGAGTCGACTCCTTAGTGAAGTGTATCCACCTACTAAAATATTATAACATGAAATCGTACAATGGAGTATTTGAGACAAGATTAGATAAAAGAGAAAGGTGTTTTTGCGTATGGTCTCTTTGTTTTCATGCAATCATCATGCAAACCAGTTAATTTCAGTTCCCCCAGTAGGAGAACCCAATCAAAAACATTGGAAAACACGATCAAAACATTCAAGTCCCCACTAAACCAAGAAACGATCTTAAACGAAAATTAAAATAGAATTATTTTACGTATGTTGAGGTGCTTGGTTTAGCAGTTTTTGTAAAAATGATAAATACTTACGATACGATAATGCGGAGAGCGAAGATTTACAATGTATAATAATGAATATAGGTGATGATGGCAGCGACAGTAAAAAAGTTACTAAATGAGGTAAAATTTACTTAGCTATCTATTACTTATTATTATATGATTTATTTATGAGTTATTTTTTGGATTTCCCGGTAATCGCAATGTGAGGAAACTGCAAAAAATGAGCAGCAAGTATTTCAGGATGTGTCACCCATTGAAAATGACAAACATTCAGATGCACACGATGCTGTACAAGATCGAACGTTAAAAGAGGCTCCAATGATGTCCACCACCACTGTGAGCACGTTGATAGAACACGTGAGTATTAGTAATAAATTTAATAAATTTAATCAATTATTATTATCACACATACATAACGTTGTTGTTTATATTATCCTAGGTCATGGTTAAGATATTTGACATTTTAAAAGATAAAGACGTGACAAGCTGCTATATAGCAAATCCAAACTGGCAACCATGGCTTATAAATGAAAGGACTACGTTCATGTTTCAAGAGGTACTCAAATTGTAATTAAATTACATTTTCAGTGCACGCGTAAAATTTTTTGCGTACTAGGTTGCCCCATCTATCTTGAAATACATGTCAAAGAATGATATATTACACTGCCGTAAAGTATGCAAGTCGTGGAAGGATGCAATTGACGATGCTTACCAATCTCATCCTCAGCATTTGCAGCTATATACAACTTTAGGAAATTTCATTCCAGAATTGGTCAATAAATTCCAAACTGAAAATGAGATTACAAACTTCTTACAGGCAATGGAATCTCATCCTGGGAATCCTTTCCCGGGTCGCAAACTAATGCTGGAGTGGCACCGTCCTGAAGGCACAGAAGAAGAAGAGGAAGGCCAACGCCACACCGATTATTGGCACAGGGTCATGCAGTTGATGGACACTTTTGGCTCCCAAGCTCATTACGTACATATTAATTTCACTACATTGGGATTTTTCAACGACGGTGCTTTCGTTGTAACACATGCTGCCGTAATTCTAAAACACTGCTTAGTGCAGATTCCAAATGTTATTAACCTGAGAATTCGAGCAAATGATTTGTACGTTTTCGATATAATACATTTGATGCAGTTGCCACAGCTACTTGACTTGCAAACGATAGAAATATGCAATGCACCAGATACTATGGTGGAACACATTTTGGAATCATGTTGTGTACCCGTTCGAATAAAAAGCGTATACGTTTTCTGCAAAGAAAATTGGCTTGGTTTTAGCAAAGCTATATACCGTTTCACAAATCTTGAAGTACTTGAAACACCAATCAAAAGTGAAGATTTTGCAAGATTTAGGAGTTTAGAATGTCTACCGCCTTTGAGAGAGCTTTTTATTACATTTAATGACACTGACAAAAATATTCATAGAATTTTTACGCAGCTGGAAACCTTTGGGAACACTATCAAATACTTGACACTATGTACGGCATCTGTGTTAAGCAGACCAATGATCATGAATAATGAAAGCACTGGGATCAAAATCACTTTGCCAAAACTCGAAAGGCTGGCCCTGGAACTGTATGACGGATCACTTGACCCATTCCTTCAATTACACTCATTGAAACACCTGGATATTACATTTTATGAATTTCGACAGTGGGAAGGAAGCACTGCTCAGCTGTATGGGTTTGAGGATCAAATGGAAAACTCAAACCTTTGGACATTACTTCCTTCTCTCCAGACACTAAAGATTAAGGGAACAAATGATTCAGGATCCTTTGACAACAAGTATAGACGCCTGCCCCATCAGATAATTTGTGAATCTAACCAAGATGATGACGATGATGACGACGACAGTGATGATGACGATGATGAATCTATCAAGAGTGAGTATGGCAGTGAAAGTGAATGGTTTATATTTTTCTATTAACTATAGTTTTGCTTGTTTGTATGTGCCATTAATTGTATATGACTAAATTGTAACTTTGGAGTAATAAAAATCTTTTTTATTTAATTATTTGGGTTCTACATGTCATGATAATTCAAGCTAAATGTTGTTGATAGGTCGTTGCACAATCGCATCCTAAATACGTACTACATTGGCAATGCAGTACCTTTGAAAAAGCATAAGGTTTTTAACATTAAAACGACGCACAAAATCTGACAAAAACCTTAAGAACCATATACCATAACATGTGTTGTGATGTGGACAAAAGCAGGAGAAAAGGGAGGAATCAGGATCAGTACGCGAGGAGCCACCACCGAGACGAGGACTTTTTATCTCATATCTTATATCATATTCTTTGAACTTTGTAATATTAATTTTAAATTCCAAAACGAAAATGAAAAGGTTGCAAAAGAAAATTATTCGGAGGAACTTGTCATTACTCGTCAAAAATGTGGATTTTACTGCCACCCTCCTCTCCAAACTTGAAGGGAGAAACGTAGCTAAACCACAATATGTTGAGACTGTGGTAATCGGATAAAGAAATAAAATGCTTAAAAAACCACAAAAAGTCTAATTTTGTGATCTTTTGCACATTTTGCACAGGGCGTGATTCTCAAACAAATGGAAAAATCAGAGAAACTTATTCGCCTTCTTCTCAAAACTTTTAATGAACTTCAAAATTGGCTTTTGATGGACATGTAAAGCCGCTTCTTGTGAAAAGACAAAAAGTATGCTATAATCACATCTCAAAATACAATGTTATTGTTATTTTATTTAGGCAAACAAATAACCTAACCAAGAGCTTAATCATTATTATTATAACATAATCAACAGATTTCAAGATTTCAGCTGCTACCCACAACCATTGATCTGAAAATGCTTTTCTAAGATTAATTTCTCATTATTTATTCCTAACCTTTGTGTGCATCGTGGACTTTAAAATTTAGTACGTATTTATTGATGTAAGATTTTCTTCTGATGCCAATAGTCAAAATAAATTATTTTCCTCCGAATAATATGAGCAAATAACTTTGCCATCGTAATGTTGTCAAATTTCAGTAATACACCCAGGTCCTTTATTAAACTATAAATTGATATTCAGACAAATTACAAATATAAATTAATATTTCATTCAATTATTTCTTCCAACGGACGTTTATAAGTATATCGCTTATCCGCAGGATGGGGAGCTTGTAAACGCCTTACACACGAAATCTTCTTCAGATTTGGACATTCATTCCAATAACTATTGAATCTTGGTGGCACCTCAGACTCATCAATCTCAATGTCAGGATAGTAAACAGGAGATGGAATAAACGAGTTTCCATCTGACAATAGCACCAATTCCTCAACTACTGGGAATCTGATGAGAATTAGATTCAAGAGCATTCCATCTTGTTCTTCAGATTGAGGATCACCAAATGTTACTTTACGAACAAATGGGAACGAAAAGCTTCCATTCTCTGTTTCTGGTTTCGCACAGATAAAGTTATTCCATGATATATCCAAATATACCTCATCCAACTTGGCTGCATATCGATCCAAATATTCAAACAAATCTGCAGCATCCCAAACAATATGCTTTGGAACTGATCTGAGCATACTCACACTCAACTTTTTTAAAGAAACAGCTGGACCTATTGGCTGCAACCAAGACAACTCTGACGTGATTAGTGATAGCTGCTCCATATTTGGTAGCATACCTATGTTTAAGGAACTCAAGCAGGACATTTGCAGCTTTACCAGCTGATCATTATAGTCCTTGAAAAGCCAGACATTAAGTAACTGGTTGATAACCTCATCATGGGTGTATCCTTTGACCAGTGTATTATACAAAACTACAAAATCTAGTAGCAGTAAAGTGTCCAGGTGAGCTAACTTTGGCATTTGATACATACGAAATTCCGTCACACCGTAGACCAACACGCGCATATTGTTCAAAACTAGAACATTTAAATTTTCAGTAGCCCCCAAAATACTAACTAAAACCTTTAGCTCCAAATTAATACATGTCAAACACAATATAGATATGTGGCTTGCAAATCTTATAATCAAAGCATTTGCCAAAAGAGGTGTCTGAGGATGTGGAGCATATGGCAAGTTTCCTCTGCCACACAACACTTTTCCAGCAAAAGGGTTGCTTACATCGTTAGTGGACGCAAATGATGGGTAACTTGCCATATTTCTACGCCTTATGTATCGTGATGTAAAAGGACTGATAACAACATGTTTAATTGGTACTTGAAAGATATCCTTCCATTGTATATTTGGCTGCCATCTTCGAGTAACTGCAAGCATCACAATTTCCATGCATTTATCACTTTGCTCGTTCCACAGTTTACAAACCCCCCGGTATTTCAGTAAAGACATCCACCATGTTTTCAACAAATCAAGCTTTGCCCTCGAGAGGAATTCAACATTAAGTTCCATCAAAAACTCCCGTAGGGCCTCGTCTTTTAACTTTTTTCACAAACATATTTAACCATCGTTAGTGCTAATTTTATCTTTGTGTGTATTACAAAATAGGTACATTCACAACATGGACAAGTCACTCACCACTGGAGGATAACGTTCAGATTCAGTAGTTTCTGTATCCACTGGACATGCATTCGAAGTACTTTGATCTCCAGTATTCATTTCCTGATCCGCTTCTTTAACGTATTGCACCTCCAAACTGCTTTCGATTCCTTCCATTTTGCATAAAAGCAATATTGCGTTCAGCTGGTGCTTGCTTAAACAACCCAAAACTGCGACTGCACAAGAAGATGATATAAAGTTCTCTCTAAAAACTTTAAGTTATACACGCCAACACACTACATTTTTGTATTGTGACCTGTTTCCGTGCATTTTATCAAAATTTATTCATAATATTGTTTGACCAAGCTAAGCTACAACCGAGCATCCGAAATAACACGAAATGCAACAACATGCCCACGACACATTATTATGTTCACACATTGACACATTGCCGTCGCCAACAAACCTTGACTATACTCATTTCCCTACTCTTGTTCATTGCGTATGCAAATGGGTAGGTTCAAATAACAATGATATGATTGTTTATGGTATAATTTTTGCAGATATGGAACAAAATTTTGATGAATTTGTGGAAACTAGAAGATAGCAGAGGGCTCCCAGGAATTTTACCAATTTTACCGTAACCTTCTCGGTTACGTTACAATTTCTCAGTTTGGCTTTTTTCCCATACATCAAGGGTATTGCTAAAGCCTTTACTCCTCCACCACAACCAGCAACATTTCTGAAAATAGAAAAAGTCTACATGTTCCATTTCAATTATTATGCCAAAAGAAAAAATCAAATCGTATTCCAATGGAGCAAAGATTAAACTACACACTTTTTCTTTGCAAGCACATAGTAATTGAGGACACAACTGACGATTTTGAATATCAATCGATGACACAATTAGAAGTGAACGTAATTTGTAACCAAATGTGGAGTTTACTACCTCCAACAGTGGAAACCATTTCTCTTAGAGCCCGCAATACTACTTCACTGCTCAACAACAGTTTCTATTTCTTAACACCTGCACTTGTGCGATCAAATTTATTAAAAAAAGGAAATGCCATGTATTTTGCAGGTCGTTTTGTCCATCGCATCTTCAACATGAATATCCTTTAATCATTTAATGTGACGGCTTTTTCATCATCAAGGTTTAAAAAGTATGATATTGATGACGACTTTAACGATTAACTATACGTATGAAACATTTCCACATCTCTTAAAAACACGTGACATATGAACACTAAAAAAGCAAGGCAACATGCATACTGAATGAACCATTCTTCATGGAGCAGTATTTGGTAAGTATCAAATGAGATGCCGGATAGACACACAAAATTTATAGCAACCAATGGTAATATATCTTTATTACTTATTTATATATTGTAATGACTAAAAGTTATTAAATATTGAATCAGGGGTACAATGTAGTATTTCCGGGTTATGAATCAACCAGCAGTCTTATTCGTCAACTTCCGGAGGCATGGCACTCGGTGGAAAACGGTTGGTTGGTTTTGTGGAGGCGTTCCAGCTTTTATTCCTTTAAGAAAATAAATGTGCTATGAGTAATTTCAAACCCAATATAATTGTTTTGACTCCAACTTGTTTTGTGTATCATGTAAATAACTTAATGTCAAACTGTAGATTGTTGAAAGATTCTCCTGAGATTGAGAAACGACAAATACTCATGAATACAATTAAAAAATCATAAGTACTGGCCGGTTCCCATATCCCAAAAAAACACAATGTGTGGTGACATACAACTGTATCAACTTTGCCACGGCGATTGTTGGGTAATCTGTTGGGTTGGGTGGTTGTGATGTTTCAGTATGTGATGGGTTGGATTGCTGGAAATATCTTGCAAAGAATAGGGGAAATGCTAATTGAGAGTATAATAAAATCTCACAAAATCCATTCCCCCTACTCTTTGAAAGAAAAATTTTAATGTCCTTTGGTCAACGCGACAAAGGTTTAAGTCCTATCAGTCTCGAAGACAAACCTAGAATGAAGCGACCAAAAGCTAAGCGTAGAACTACACCGACTGTATGGTATAACGAAGCAGAACGTAAAGAAGCAGAACTGTAGTACGTTAACATGTCTTTTATTGGTTCCTTGAAGGCAAATGGTACCACCCCAGCATTGACTTGTTAAATTGCAAAGTTACGTGATGAGATAGATACTATTGTGACACGTTGTGTTTTCCAAAGAGCTCCAATTATGACACATCACACCGTAATTAACGAACCCCAGACGGACATTTTGGTCCAACTAAATCTACATTTTTCCAACATGTAATAATGGATAAAAATTAGTCAATGCGATACATAATCATCGATCGTCCTACCCATTCCACACTCTTGCAATGCATTGAAGCTACCATCATCGAATACACCAAGTTCGAAATATGCAGTGAGCGACAACGTATTAAAGAAGAGCTCATCAAATTCAAAACAACTCGGAATACAATGCAAAAATCGATCTTGATGTATGATAGGATTTGTATTTGATGTGTCACAACAATAAAGGTTGTGCTATCGTCATACATTTAGTTATTTAATGATGTTTCAAAATCCTTTATTCAAATATAAACTGATATTCACACAAATACAAATGCCACCAACTATGACATATAAAAGCGCTACAGAACATTAAGAATAACCACTTTTCCCTTTTGACAAATATTTAGTTTTTCTTTAGATACTTATTTTTACTACATGCAACATACATTAAAAATCAAATGCAGCCGATTTTTATTTATTTTGTTGTTGTCGTACCCCAACAATCCAAATTCCTACTTTTCTACCATAATGTAATTTGAATATCCTAAGTATGTAATATGAATGGTGATTTCTTAAATGTTAAAGAATTATTGAATAAAGTAGTTAGGCTATGATTTTTATGTTAATGTTTGGAACAACCAAAGAAATTGACAACGATTTGCATCTATTATTACTACATTAATGCAAGAATTTTTACTGTCCCTTGGCTATTAGCTGCGACTACTACAGGAGACGAACCTTTCTTCCATGCTACTGCAGATACAAAATCGGGTGACTCATCTGGTTTTGGGCCTTCGACCATGCTTCGATAATTTTCAAACTTGAATGAAAACAGTGGTTTCGAAAGTAATTTGTGATAGACATATAGAGAATTATTTTCAGAGCCACAAGCAATGTAGTTACCATCGGTGGCAAGTCCTACAAAATTTTTCTCATTTATGTGACCCTGAAAAGATCGTACACAACTCATGGACTCGCCTAAATTCCATAACTTTATATTAGTATCAGTGGACGCTGAGACGAGCTCATCTTTAGACACAAACTTGACATAGCTAACAGCCTTTTTATGGCCGTATAAGACGCCAAGAGGTTTTCCTGGGCTTCTAAAGTCGTAATAATGTACACAATGATCAGCTGTACCAAATGCAATCACATAAGTACTTTTTGGACAAAATTTTACACAACAGACATTAACCTTTGCCTCCAAACTTGCGAGCGACTTTTCAGAATTTGTTGACCAAAGTTTAACTTTTGAGTCGTCAGAGCCGGAAGCAAATAGTTTAGGATCTCCATTACTCCAGTCCACACTCCAAACTCGTTTCTCGTGTTCCATTAGACTCCTATAAAGATTGTACTTTGTTAGTGACCAAATAAATTTATTAAATAACACCGAAAACTTGAACATTTACATCACTTTCGTACTGCTTGCTACGTCCCATAATGAAACGCATCCATCGTAGTCAGAGCTTGCCAAATTATATTTGTTGTAGCTACTCCAAGCAACGCAACTAGTTTTTTGAGCATCACACAAAAGCTCGGCACTCGGACAATCGATAGCTGCTTGTGCAGAACCAATCACATTAATATACTCAAAAATTTTTATTTTCTTGTTCACACCAGCAATTGCGAAAAACTCATTATCCTTATCAAACTCAATACTTGATACAATGTTAGAATTTGACAGCTTATCCGCATTGTATGATAAGGTAACCAGAGGCTTTAGCCCATGATACCGCGTTATATCAGACAATGTTTGTCCAAAATTGTTCACCACTTTTAAGTCAGACTGTTCACAATAGATCTGTGACAACTCGTCAAAATGATTTTGCATTCGCTTCTTCCTAGAGGCTAAGGATTGTTGCTCCATCTCAACATTGCGAAGGGGTTGCGTATTAAAACCTGAACAGTCACTAACTTCAACAACTTTTGAATCTTTACTTGTGGATGCAAGTCCAGTTTCTTCTGGTCCACTCACATGATCATCACAATTACCCATCACCAACATGTCCTTATTTATCATGGCAATTTCTCTGTACAATTGTTCCAAACTCGAGTTCTTAACTTGTAGCAACTGGGAGAGGAATTCTTGCATCAGTTTCCCTTTATACTCCTCATCATCAGACGCGACAATTTCTCGTCGGCGGTTTAAAACTTGTAATAATCTATCCAAATCATTCAAATTTAGATCATTATATTTAGTGGATCTAAGTAGCTCTACGATATCGTTTGGAGGTGATGTGGAACTACTACATGCGGTTTGCGAACAAGATGACCCCACCACCTCTGCTTGAATGGTACGACGGCTATTGCGAGCTCTAACAATAATCGCATTATTCAATGCAAAGTTTGGACAGTGCGACTCAGTGGTGACGAAAGCTCCACATTCTGGACATAAGCCAGTGGTCTCGGCAGTAGCCAAGATGCAGACTCGACAATAAGTATGGCCACAATAGGTGATTGTCGGCTCTTTCAAATCTTCCATACAGATAGAGCAAAGGAAGCTGTCCAAATCCTCCGCTTTTGAACTTGAAGGGGCTGGTCGTTTGCGTCTATTTGATGCTTTTGTTGTATGATCCATTGTTTCCTTTGCACTGTGTGTGTGTCACCATTAAAAGAATTTATTGTTTGTATTGTTTACATAAACAGCAGTTTCAAATGGGTATGTAATATAAATAATAATAATAGTCAGATGTGTATATGTTCTCTGGTTGCTACCACTGATGATACTAAAAGTACGAAAGACATTGCCGCTACACTAGTAGCTTTCTGGTTGTAGCATATTTTTCAGCTTGTGATATCCACATACCATTATTCAAGGTTCGGACAATTCCCAGCATTACAAACAAAAGACGCAACAACGGGCTGCGTCTGCGTAAAAGGTAATAGCTAATGCATGAAATTTCTACCTACCTAAAAAAAACTCCAATAACAAAGCCATTTTTTTAAAAAGCATTTGTTTTGAATTTGTATTTAATCGAAACCGAAGATGCAGATATTAACGCACATGTATCAATAAACATCTATTCACTCTCATCTTCAACGTTTATAATATCTATTAAATCCGGATCCAATTTGATTAGACCCGGTGTTGATGTACAATTTTTGTAGCGTTGTTTAACATTTCTGACTATCTGTGAAATCAGATCATCTGCCATTTCTGAGTATGCACTAAATTCATCTTCTTCCATTTGATTGTCTAAATCAATCACTGCATTCTCAACAGCTTCTTGTTTGACAGTGTCTGCATTATGGGAAGTGTCGTACACACTCTTATGCCAGTGAACTTGTTTACCAGCTGATCGTTCAAATCGTTTTGACATATCTTGTTCGTGCTCTTTTTCGACATGGAGTTTTTCCTTCCTCTTAAAGACTTTGTCACAGCCTTTCACCGCACAGCAAAAATTGAGACGTCGCACCTCGTTCCCTGGAGAAATATTATCCAACTTTGCAAATTTCTCTCTGTCATGTGCTTCTTCCTTCTTGTGTTGATTGAGATCATGTTCAGAGAAATAAATGCGCCCACAAAAAGAACACTTATAGATAGGTTTCTCTTTGTTGTGATGGAGCTTTACATGTCGGGTTAAATTAACTTTTGTAGCAAAAGCACGTTCACAATTATCGCACGCACATGCTGGCCTATTCAGAGGAACTATATTTAAAAATCTACTGACTAGAATTAAACAACTGGTTATGTTTGGTTACTATTATTATGTTCTGGTTTCAGAGACTGATTACTTCTCTGAATCAGGGTGTGTTATAAATGAATATTATTTGACTAGTTCAATGCTATGCATGATGCTGCGTTTTTTGTCTTGGCAGGTATTCTATCGAACAGAACAACGTATACCATAAAACAACATAAACATGACGCATAAGCAGTATCAACAGAACACAGACGATGTGTATCTATAAAATGAACAAAATTCAGTCAGTGTGTCACGATACATGCGCAGGATGGGTGACTGTATACTCGTCCTTTACGCCCATTAACGAACAACGCGTACATCAACCGGTGTCCGGTGTAGGAGCTCAGAAACAAACAGTGTTTTCTTGGTTAGCAAAATCGTATTCCGTAAAAAAATAAATAATAATTCCTTGAAATAACCAAGTCTTTGTCATAAAAAAGAGTAAGTACGCGTTAAAATGAAAAGGTGTCAGAAGCAAATTATTCGGAGGAACATGTCAGTTCTCGTCAAAAGTATAGCATGTACTAACACCCTCCTCTCAAAACTTGAAGGCAGAAAGGTATTGAGTCCAGAAGATGTTCAGGCTGTGGTAATCTGATAAAGAAATATGATAATAAATATAAAAGCAATAAATAAAAAGAGTCTAATTTTGGAATGTTTGAACATTTTGCACAGGAAGTGATTCTCAAACATATTGGGAAATCAGAGAAACGGATTAGCTTTCTTCTCCAAAATTTCCAAGGAGCTGAAAATGAGATTTGATGGAATTCAGGCACCACATCCATGTTCATCATCTCTACCTTTTTTCGTTACTTTATTGAATTTTCAGTTTAACCATCATTTATGCGTATCATATCTAGTTTTGCATCCTGGAATGTTAAATTTATTTCATAATTATTGATGTAAGATTTTCTTTTGATGCAAAGTGTCAAAATAAATTATTTTCCTCCAACAATCAGTCAAACTTTGACTCTCTTCACAGCAACCAGCATCCAAGTACCTGGTAAAAGGTTCTCGGGTATGAATTTTGCTTTTTAGGTTGTGATATAATAGCAAGTAGCAGGAAATGAAACCATAACAAAATCAAAATAATTATCAAAATATGATGCATACATTGTCCAATAAGTGTACTTTTGGAATTAGCGTAAAGTTTTTTAACATGAAAAAGAGGCACAAAAATCAGATAATTGCATGCAAGTAGGCGCAGAATGTGTGCCCATGTATAAGCATTACATGAAAAGAAACCAGTCAGGCCATGTCCAAGTGTAGAACTTGGACGAACATTTGTGAATGCAAACAAAAATGTGCGGTTCCTCATGCTCTTGTCTTGACGTTGTGATCAGTACGTTAGGAACCACCATTGAGACCAGGAGCTAAAAACAACCTCTCGGATTAAGAGAATAGTATTGGCATCAGTTGCAAAGTTGAATATAGTAAGGTTTTATCGTTACAGGTACTCAGTGAGTTTAAATACAGTCAAAGCCAAACATTACATTGATCATAACATCACAGTTGTCTTAATTAAAAGACTGCAAGAATTAGTGTTTCTCTGGTGAGCAAACACGTATTCAGTAAAGGATATTCTTTGAATGTTGTAAACAAAAATGGAAACGTGGCAGAGGCAAATTATTATGAGCAACATTATATTTCTCATGGAAAATGTAAATTGCACTACCATCTTCCTCTCCAAACTCAAAGCAAGAAACGTATTGACTTCAGGCAGTATTCAAAAATTGGTATACACATTTTTTTAGTAATTAAACTAATAATGAATTTCATTCTGTCTAATATTTTGTTATATTTTGCACAGAACGCGATTCGCACACAACTTGGGAAATCAGAGGTACTGATCGACCTTGTTATTGAAAAATTGTATGGATTCGACATTTTAATTGGAGTTTTGATGGACGTTGACGTAAAACAATATGCACCAGCCAAGCTGCTTCTTGAGGAAAGATCCAAAGTATGCTCAAATGAGTTTATTACTCTTCTCTTTTTAAAAATATGCAACAACACAGCCATACAATTATTATTATATTATCTTATAGCATTATATACAGCGCGGGGTTCAGGCACCACCACCACTCGTAGGATTCTCAAACCTCCATGCCTTGTCCGACATTCCAACGCTTGAAGCTCGTCTAGCAATTGAATTTCCAGGGGGTTCACCATCATCATCGCAACAAAATAATTTTTGAAATGATGATTATAATATTTAACGAGAGGTGGGGTATATGGGATTTTAAATTGAAATAAATTATTATGTATGTACTAAACAACAATTTACTTTGAGGTTAATAAAATTGCCCAATTTATGCAACAAAAAAGTGTTTCAATGATAAGTCAGGATGAAATGGTGGGCATGAGTGCTCGTTGAACCAGTTTAGCCTTAAGGAAACTTAATGGCGAATATATATATATATATATATATATACGTGAACCGTTCGGGTAGCGCGTGTGGTTAAGTCAGCGTATATTAACCAACACATAACCGAACCACTTAATTTCCAGTTTCCAGGAGTGTATTACGTTTCATTTGACATTATAGGTAAAACAACTTGGGTCTCAAGTTTTTTGGCGGTCAGCATGATTCTGAAATACGTGACAGCGTGTAAAAAATGGGAATCAAGACCATGTCTTGTCCTTTTGACCATAAATTTTATTATATAAAAAACGGTACAGTAAGTCTCTATTATTACTACATTAATGCAAGCATTTTTATTGCCCCTTTGCTGTTAGCTGGTTTTGTGATAAAGAGTTATTTTCAGAACCACAAGCACATGCGGTTTGCAAAAATTGGACTCAAACAGGACTCAAACAGCACTAATAATAACCGCATTGTTCAATGCCAAGTTTGGACTTTTGGCAGTGGTCTTGATAGTAGCCAAGATACAGCCTTGACAAAAGGTGATTGTCGGCTGTTTCAAAACCTCCATACAGATGGAGCAAAGGAAGCAGTGAAAATCCTCCGCACTTGAACTTGAAGCGGCTGGTCGATTTCGTCTATCCATTGTTTACTGTGCATTGTGTGAACTATTAAAAAATGTTTGTTAATTATTTTTAGTGTTTACTTAACTTTTCCAAATTTTGAGGGGGTAGTAGCTTTCTGGTTGGAGCATATAGGTAATAGACAAGGCATGAAATTTCTACCTACCTAAAAGAACTGCAGCAATCAAACCATTTTTAACCTTTTTAAAGCATTGGGTCTGAGTTTGTGTATATATATACAATTTAATCGTAAAATTGTAATGTATTCTGAAGATACAGATATTAACGCATCTCATCTTCAACTTTCATAATATCTATTAAATCCGGTTCCAACTTGATTAGACCCGGTGTTGATGTACAATTTTTGTAGCGTTGTTCAACATTTCTGACTATCTGTGAAATCAGATCATCTGCCATTTCTGAGTATGCACTAAATTCATCTTCTTCCATTTGATTGCCTAAAGCAATCACTGCATTCTCCACAGCTTCTTGTTTGACAGTGTCTGCATTATGGGAAGTGTCGTACACACTCTTATGCCAGTGAACTTGTTTTCCAGCTGATGGTTCAAATCTTTTTGACATATCTTGTTCGTGCTCTTTTTCGACATGGAGTTTTTCCTTCCTCTTAAAGACTTTGTCACAGCCTTTCACCCCTTCAAATTGCGGATATACTTGTCTAGCACGATGGCGATTTGTTTTCAAATGTTCTTTAAGGGTTTTCAGGCACAGATACTTACGCTGACAAATGGCACATTCAAACTTTTTCTCTCGGTCATGTGCTTTTTTTTTCTTGTGCTCATTGAGATCATCCTCAGAGAAATAAATGCGCCCACAATAAGAACACTTGTATAGAGGAGTATCTTTGCCGTGAAAATGCTTCATATGTCGCTGGAGATTCCGGTTCGTAGTTAAAATACATTTACATTCAGGGCACTTTAATGATTGTACAGTTAGAGGATCCAAAATCCTGTGCGTCTCCAAATGACGTTTCAAATCTCTTTGTACAACAAAAGTAGCAACACAATACTCACAGGTGTGTAAACGGGTGTGCGTGTGCCAATGGATTCGTTTGTTGTGTTGGTTCAAACTGCAAGCTTTCTTGAAACTCTTCTCACATTTGGTACACTTGTGATGTCGTGACTGGTTAGTACGTGGCTCACAGTGGTTATCATCCACATTCTGTTTGTTTTGGATTTGCTCGTCGTCGTCAAAGTTCTTGTGGTTTGCCATGTGGCGTTCAAAAATTTTCCTTGAGGAAAGGACACGTCCACAACCCACCTTCTCACAGTGGAATGACCACAGCCCATTCGACAATATTTGCCGCCCTAATAATGAATGAGTGGATACCAAGAATAATAATAAATAAATAAACAAATAAATAAATGCTAAAAAAATTACCCTTTGTGGTTTCAATCAGTGCTGAATCTTGCATCGTTCCAACGGAGCAACCGGTTCGTTGTTGTGTGGAGAAGGAAGAGAGAAAAATAAGTGAGAGTAGGTGAGGTTGCGTGACCTCACTCATATGCATAATATTTCAAAATGTTTTGCTGCATATGAGTGTGATGTAATATATATGCGACGGATAGCGGTGAAGCCTATAACTGTCGTGTGATGAGCTATGAAAAAGTTCAAAACAATGCCGGGTCGCATAATGAGTACTGTTATAAAATGTGTACAAGGTAATTGCAAAAAAGAACCAAGCTCATGAAAATCATGAGCAGTTGGCGAGACAAAATTTCGTCTTGGCAGGTATACACTAGGACATACTGGTTTGGTCATTTACAAACTGTGATAATTGTCCTCTCATGGTGAATTCTTGTGCCTACGACTCATGGTTGTTCACATTTTATGATTGTATCTGAATATTAACAAACATGTTCGAGCTCAACCTATATCACCACCAGAGTTATGAGGAAGTACATATTATTGGGCTTAAGCTCTATCTCATGCTTTGCTTTAATAACTTATGGTGGCCTATACTGTAGTCGTGATGCAGTTGTGGTAGGGAGGTAACAACAATTTGTGTAACATGGTAAAAAGCAAGCTCTTCCTAGTATTACATCATCATGCCACGCTCATCAATTTTGGTAAAGCGGTGTGTAAATGTGTGACTGTACGCGCTGTGTTTCCCATACATTCAATGCACCTTTGTTATGTATTGTATTGTACTTTTTTTGTATTGCCTGTTATTATTTTACTGACTGTTTTGTTAGCTAAAAGAAATATGGATTGACAGTAATGAAAAGCCGTCTCCCAAAACATGCAATGGTTGTCAATGCTAGCAATCAACAACAACGCCCGGATCACCATAAAGTCGTTCTGGCTTTGACGTGTCGCGTTAGCCAAAATGACGTGCATTGCAATGCATAATCATGTATCCATGTGAATGCATAATCATGAATCTATGTAAATGAATAACAAATATTTGAACATGCTAATAAATATGCTAATCATTACTTTTATTATTCTGACGAATTTTATTTCAACATTGTTAATATTTCATGTGGTCAATTGATATTCATTGATGCTAGAAAAACTTTTAATTTTGAGATTCCTCACTGTCACATCTCACTGTAGGTTGTGGTTGCTGTTGTTATCACCACAACAAGGATGACGATGATTGTGTATATTCAAATCCTGACGGTATTTGAACGTCTTTCCACAAAGGCTACATTGATACTTGCGCAAATTCAAATGAACTGCTTCGAAATGGTTCTTGAGCACTCCCTTGCTCGGAAAAGCTTTCTTGCAGCCTTCTACCTCACAAAAAAAGGGGCGCTTCCGTTTCTGTTGTGTTGTTATTATTATTGGTTTTTGCTCAGAACAAGTTGATTCACATGACTTGCGGTGACGATCGGATTTAAAATGTAGTTTAAATTTAGCCAGAGTGGAAAACTTGGCGTCACAAATGTTACATTCAAACTGTTTCTCCCTGTCATGTAATTCATTTTTCTTGTGCTGTTCGAGATCATGTTCAGAGAAATAAATGCGACCACAAAACCAGCACTTGTGGATAGGTTTCTCTTTGTTGTGATGGAGCTTTACATGCCGTAATAAATTATTTTTTGTGGTATAAATACGTTTACAATTATCGCATTTAACAGATGGACGAGTCCGAGGAACCATATTTAAGAATCTAAATGACTTAATTAAAATAGGAGTAGGATAAAACAACTGGTTATGTTTGTTTACTATTTTATGTTCTGGGATGGGTTAGTTCTCTGAAGAAGCGTGACTGTATGAATGAATGTTCTTTGCTCAGGCATGTCTAGTTCAATGTTATGCTTGAAGCTGCAATTTTTTGTCATATCGAAGAAGAGGTTATAATCGTAGACGTTAATCTAAACATGACGTATTTGAATCCAAACCTTGCACAGCAATTAAGCAGTATCAACGTATATAGTATAACTCTTCGAATGTAAGTCTAGTATGGGCACCTAAGAAAGCTAATGACATTATCATCATGCATGGTTCAATGCAAGTGGCATTACTGTGTTCTAGAAGATTACTCATAATACTCATTCCAAACCTTGCGCAAAATCAAATGAACTGATTCGACATACAGCGGTTCTCGCAATACATAAAAGTAGGCACAGAATGTGTGCCTGTGTGTATGCATTCAGATATGTGCAACTAGGAACATTGAACACTCGTTAATGCTCTGTGCATCGTCGGGTGCCAGTTGTAGGAGCTCAGTAGCAAATGGGGGTTTTTTGGTGGTAGTAAGCAAAGCCATATTCCGTGAGAGATATATTAATAATAGTTCTTTGTAATAAATAAATCATAATAATCTCTTAATAATGGAGAGGTGGCAGGAGGAAATATTTCGGAGAAACTTGTTTTTTCTCATTAAGAATACAAAGTGCACAACCGTCCTACTGGCGAAACTTGAAGAAAGAAACGTATTGTGTCCAGAAGATGTTCAGACTGTGGTATGCACATAAAAATTTAATTGTTTTATCAAAGTATTTTAAATTAACCGTGTAATATATTGGTTGCTCTAATTTTGCATAGGACGCGGCTTGCACACAAATTGATAAATCAAGTAAACTGATTTACCTTCTTATTCAAAAATTGTATGGATTCGAAATTTTTATTGAAGTTTTGATGGACATTGAAGTGAAACAATATGCACCAGCCAAGCTGCTCCTGGAGGAAAAATCCAAAGTATGCTATATCATGTCACTCTTAAAATAGGTACTTTATCTACCCCTCTGATTTTAACCATTATTATGATAGCATTACAGACAACATGGAATTCAGACCACACCACCGAGATTATCTGGGTATCTTGTTGCAGCATTGCCCGCATCTGAAGCTTGTCTAGCTATTGAATTTTCAGCTGGTTCACCACCACCATCATCATCAAAATAAATTAATCCATAGATGTTACTCAAACGGACAGCTGTACTGACTTTACTTTGATTTCTTGCAATTAACTCATTTGATAAGAGCCATTAAATTCGGGCGCACATAGTGTGCCTCCTAGAATGTAAAATGTATTTCACATTATTGATGTAACATTTTATTATGATGCAAAGTCTCAAACTAAATCACTTGCCTCCAACAATCACTTAAAATTAGAGTGTCTTCAATAAAAACAACATATAAGTACGTAAAGTATGATTTCTTTTTTACTTTCATTTAACTCTAGAACGCTTTGACGTATTTTCATAGGAAATTGGTTCCTTTTGTACTGCCTATTCATTGTAACCATTTCTCATCGCCGTTAACGATTTTTTCGACGTCTTTCAGGCATTCGAGTACGTATTGTACTTTTTCATTATACCCAATGTAATATAGGATTTTTAGCATAAAAACAAAAACCCAACCAAAATCATGCTAGTTTTGAAAGTATGGTCCGTACATGATTTTGTATTGATACAAAATAAAGTCTGCATGGCCAATCAAACACTTTTGACATTGCATCAAGTTTTTAACCTCCCATAAGAAGCAAAAAATCCGAACAAATACATAAAAACTGCATAAGAACGAATATTGGCATATATATATGACTTGGAGTAAAAGAAATCCCTCAAACTCTGTGAAACTGGGGTAAAAAGAAGCAATAGTATAATCATTTATGAATGCAAACAAACGTGTGCAGTTGAGATGGACAAAAGAAGGAAAAACAGAATGAATCAAGATCAGTACGCGAGGAACCACCATCGAGACCAGGAGTTCAGAACAACCACCGGGATTAAGAGAATGGAATTGTAATGTAAAGTTTTGTCATTACAATTAATCAGTCATTTCGATCAGTCATTTCGATCAGTCGTTCAGTTTGATTAATAAATTCAGAATTTAAAGGACATTCGTTGAACTTTGTGATACTGATTTTAAATTTGAATTCAAAACGAAAATGGAAACGTGGCAACAGCAAATTATACATAATAACTTATCATTTCTCGTCCGCAACATAAATGTTACTACCACCCTCCTCGCGAAACTTAAAGAGAGAAACGTATTTAGTACATGCGACCTACAATTTGTGGTATTCACAAAAAAATAATAATTTACGTAATAAATTAATTATTAAGAACAATTCAGTGACGGTTAAATATTTTAAAATGTTTTGCATAGGACGCGGCTCGCACACCAATGGGTAAATCAAGTAAACTGATTCACATTCTTGTCACAAGAAGCCGTACATTTGATATTTTTATTGAAGTTTTGATGGATATTGACGTGAAACAATATGCACCAGCCAACCTGCTTTTTGAGGAAAGATCCAAAGTATGATATATATTGACATTTCAAAAAAATTGTACATTTGTTGGATAAATGACTCCAGTGATTTAAACTTTCTTAATATAGCATTATAAACTACAAGGAAGGTCGGGGCCAACATTAAGATCATCAGTAATCCCTGACTCATTCGCGTTACTAGAGTCCCAAGTTGTTGCCGTATCGCCCGCATCTAAAGTACCACCACCATTTGTACATCCTTTGGCAGATGCTCCCTCCATGCCTTTGTCATCCCTTCTAACGCCAACGTCATCCAAATAAGCTGTACTTGCGTAATTTTCATTTAAAAATGCGTTTTCAAAGACTAATCTCTCCGGCATTGCAGCAGCATCGCCCTGGTATATATATTAACTTGTAATTCGGTTACTATAATATCGTAATGTGATGAATAAATGGAACTTTATTTATGCAAATAATACACAAAATCTTTTTTAGTATTGATTGATTTCAAAATTACTTTTATTTCCTTAATTTTAAAGCCGAGTTCAAAAGAATATTAATAAATAAATAACATTGTTGGCACGTTGTCTTAAAATTCATAATGTGGTTTCCAAAGTTGACGACTCGTCGGATTCATACATTAGCTCGCTTCTTTTAAAGCCCGCAGTCAAGTCAATAACAAAAACCACAAAGAAAATAAATAACAAAAAGATTACGAAACCACTGGGAAAAAGCCAAATATACCCATACTGCCTATTGTCACCATGTTTATCAGCATCATCAGAAACTTCAACGAGTGCTATACCCAATATGAATTACTTCAAATTAAACTCCCTACAAACAACCAAAACACAATGTTTTAAAACAAAACACTTACAATTAAAAGTTTCTTCAAATGATCCTGCTGTTATAATTTCGTTTTCAATCCTGTCTGGTTTTAAAGTCCACCATCCACCAAAGGGATCGTTCAGTGTTGCAAAGCTTCGCGAAAGGAGGACATGTGAGTTTTTCTCTTTTCCCCACTTGTCGAGAGCTTCCCAACAGGCTGCCACATTACCGTACATGCTTGAGTTTATTATTGCATTACTTGCAAGGCTTGAACATGAAACTGCAATCATCACATCAATACCAGGATACTTTGACGTTAAATTTTCCTTGCATTTGTTCCATTTTGAGAACTGGTTTCGGAGCTTCAACTCCATTTCCTGCTTTTCCAAGTAATAATTTGATGCACTAATCTCTACAATAACGGTGTCCACAATTGATCCGAGTGAATCAAATTCATCCTTGAATGCGTTACATTGAGTAATATCAACGTAAACTCCCAAATTGATCATGCTATTATTACGACTTTCAAACTTATTCAATAGTGCAGACTTCAAATTATCCCAATGGCTTCTGAAAAGCGAATATTTTGGTT
The DNA here is from genome assembly GCA_964034955.1 of Orchesella flavescens. Classification (NCBI taxonomy): domain Eukaryota; kingdom Metazoa; phylum Arthropoda; class Collembola; order Entomobryomorpha; family Orchesellidae; genus Orchesella; species Orchesella flavescens. The sequence continues at coordinate 329,984 of OZ035954.1, forward strand.
GGAATTCATTAAATGCTATCATCGTGACAGTTCCAGGAAATTTGCCATTTTCCTCCTGAGCAAAACTCCACGTCCTTTCCAATTGACGACTAATATTCCAAGGGAGATGAATATCAATCTTGATCACAACGTACAATGGATGAAAAACAGACCGATGATTGTCCCCATTCACTAGAAAGTCCGGGTCACGGTTGATATTTAAACTAGAAATCACTACACCAGCGAAACGAGTTGAAACAAGTTGCAGCATATTATAAAACTCCTCGTCCAAATATTGCTTCTGATCACCACATATAGGTGGACAAATTCGCGGGTTGAATTGAACGAATGTTCCGTTTCCACCGATTCCAGATAAATTGATTCTCATCGTAGCTTCCTGATATTTAATTTAATTATTTGATTATATTTAATAACTAGCAGTTGAAACCATTAGTACTAAACGAAATAAAAAAATGCTACTTACAACATTTCCACTAAAGCAAAGTTGGAGATACACCAACACAAAAAGTGTGAGCCAGACAGAAGTTGATTTCATGTTTTCGTTTGCTCCAATTAACCTGACTGATCACAAAATGTGCGCACTTCTCTCCATGTCTCTCTTTATATTGAAAAAAAGGCCCGGTTTACACATGCAACTCATTTCATGCCCTCTGTGGACAGTACTTAGGAAAACGCTAAACATAAGCATATGCGTATTTCTACTTGCAGTGTTCACTACTTCCAAAGCTTTTGCATTGCCGTAATCACAGACCTGCATCAACTTTTGTTTAGATAGTACATGAATTCTACTACCACGTTCTTGCTTTCCGCGAAATTGAGTTAGTCTTAAAATGGCGGCGCCCAGGCAAACATTGTGAAAATTTAAGTTACCCAGTGCTACAATATAATTCTCCACCTTTATTCCAAGACCAAAAACAAGCAAATTGTTATATATTCTTAGGTTTGTAATCATATTCTGTGTTATTTGTTCACCCAACACATTACTTTTTGTTTAAGGTTCAATTCATTAATTTCCCAAAAAAACACAGAACGACTGATCCCAACATCACAGTGAACCAGAAGTTGGAAGTAAGGTTTTCATTTTTATTTCAAAGAAACAATTTGTTTGAACAAAATCATGAGTTTACGGATTAATGTCTTTGATAGATGACCAGTGAAATGGAAACTCTTGGCGGGGGAGAGGAAGAGGGTACAAAATTTTTAATAATAGCACTAGCAATAATAATGTGTTTTCTAATATGATTTTTGGTTGTGTTATCGTTTAAGGGGAACGAAGAGCATGTGATTCAGAGTCTGATGATGATTTGTCTTTGTCCATGTCAAGTGGTAAGACATACAAACACCTTTTTAAATTAATGTTTTTGTAAAGTTCAAAACGTTTGGATAAAGGCTTTTTCCACAATGCTAGTAAACTAATTTAAATTGACCTGTACCTTGTGCAGGGTTGGTGTTGGCGACAAACAGTGTTAATTCAGCGATAAATCCGCATGTGTCATTTCTTGAAGCGGATGATGACACGGACGAAATTTGCACATCACTTTTTAGACATCATTTCAGTTCGCAAAATCACAGTCAAATTCAAATAAACGGAAATCAAATTGACAATTTCTACCATGCTTACTGGGAAATTATTCCTCACGTCGTAAGTACATTTGGCATTAAAAATTGGAGCATTTAAAAATGTGATTTTTGAATTTACTGTTATTTTTTTTAATGCAGATAAATCGAATAAACATCCAGATGGAGGATTTCAAAGGCCGAGTAACAAACTTTGGCCGTAACAATATAATTCAACTCTTAACGTCTCCATATATCAAATACTTCACCTTACTGGATTTGGATTTACGGAAAACGACGAGTTTCAATCATTTGCGTATTTTCCTGCATTGTTTGCATCCCGGCAATGAACACTATGTGAGGATCACTATAGACCAATATTCCAATCGGCTGCTTTACGTCTTTGGTGCATGGCTTTCTGCGAAAGGAAAACACGTTGTCCAGTTTGAAATTCAATTTAATTGTGAATTAAGGAAAATGCGAGAGTTTGTTCCGTATCTGCTGCATTACATGCCAAATTTAAAATACTTAAAAATCTATCGCCCGCATGGAAATGAGAGTAAAGTCGCCAAAAATGGACCTGCAGTAGTTGAAAAGCGATTTCGTAATCTGTGTCCTAAATTGGTTCGCCTTGATGTTGCTAACACATACTTGCTTAATGCAACAGTTTTAGACTGGATTTCTTACTTTGATTGCAGCCATTTGGAACGAATTGGGGAATATACGCCCGGAAATCTAAAGAATGACACAAATATTTTGCAATTTTATTGGAAGCATTTTCAGCTTATTGTAAACAGGATACATCCAGATGGCTACATGGAAATTGAGAGCTACCACAGCGAAAAAAATAAACGGATACTACAAAGCTACGCAAAGTTTGGGTTTTTCTCGCAAGGATTAAAACTAGAGTGTAATAAAAAATGATTGGCTTGATGTATGAAACTTTTAAACTTAAATAAGGTTTAGATTGGACTTTACCTTCATCATGTATGGTTAAAACATTATATCGTGGAAGGGGCTACAAAAATAACATGACAAGGATCGCATCATCGGACGTCTTGATTCAATGTCTTCACCTTCCCATTAATTCAGTCAGAGTTCAATTCACAATTAAAGTTAGTTAAATTAATCAATAATGAATTTAATTATACACACATTTTTGATGTTGTCTGATGTTTGACATTGAATAAAATATTATTGTTGTACTCTTATTTACCATGCTTTTAATTTTCATTTAATTTGTTGGATTTACAACGGGCGCAATTATAGCTTGTTTGAAGGGGCAGATTTATAACAGAATACATAAAATCCTTCCCATTTTTATAAAGATGAGCGTTCATTTCTTCCTTTATAGTAGCAACATATCTAATTCTCTCACCCACCGCCTTGACGTCTTGCTTAAATAACTTGACGTTGTCCGTACCCAGTGAAGAGTACCCAAAGAATCAACGTGCATGACCAAGTTCCCGAGAGTATCAAAGGATTTCGTTCTCCATTTACATGGCATTACAATGAAGTAGGGAGCACAATGAATTGGAGAAGTGAGTATCAGATCGAATTAGAAGCAGTTTGTCTCTAGCCGGCATCCAGTACAGTGCTCTTTCTTTGTACTCTTGCTGAGCAAAGATTTATATTGAAAAAATGATAACACAAGTTCAGTGTTTGTAATTTAAACTTTTTATCATCATCATCTAATAGACAATGGCAAACTGTCCCTTTTGCGGAAACTGTGCAAATCCCATGTTTTAAATTGTCAACAGTGTATTCAAAAATGTAAGGAGTGGCAGTGAAGAACATAACTGTGAGATTCCTCCTCCTCCATGGAATTTGCGAAGGATGGAGACAACTCTGTCTGTTATAATATGTAATTTTATGTGTTAGCGTGGCTTTTAAAGATTGGAGACGACGTCTTACGCGAGTTGTTGGCACTTGATAAAGAGGGTGCCAATCCGGATGTGTGTGTCAAGGTTTGCGAATCTTGCGAACCATTAGTGAAAGAGTTTTACGGTGTTTGGAAGCAGATCTTTGGGTTACAAAGGGGAATGGACAAGATTGGGAATGAGTTAAGGCGCAGAATTTTTAAGAGTACAGTGAAGACAAGAGGTGGTCCTAACGACACGAGCTAAAGTCATGAAAAACAGTTAATAAATATAAAATACATCTTCATCATAAAATTTCAAATCAAATTAACTTATCAACAGTTGTTATTCAATACTTGTCATGACTTTGTTTGTATTCAGATGTGGGAATGTCAATGGATACAATGCAAATTGAAACAACTGGAACTGAACAAGTTCCTCCAGTGATTATTCACAACTTTTCAGCAACTGCAAATGAGGAAGTTGAAATACCAATTCAAGTGGATCAAAAAATTGAACTGGATGAGGTGGTATTCTTGGGTGTTAATTTAGATCGACGTCCAATGCTGGAAGAACAGATTGAACAAGCCTCCTCCATGAATGTTGAAGAAAAGGAAACGGATCCTAAGGACTCTCCAATATTCATTGACGATGATTGTGTTATAGTTTTCGAACGCCTTTATTCATCCGTTGTCAACTCAAACGCTGATCATAACGGAGATTCACATCCAGGGGAATATGATTCACTTCCACCGCCACCACCACCAATACACGGGAATGGCATGACAATAACGGACGACCGTATGAAAAATTAATTTTATGGAAATTGAGCGAGCTGCTCTTTAAAAGTATCAGTAAATTTATTGATTGGCCTTTTTTACAGGAATGTCATTCCAAGCAGACGAGGAAGGAAATGAAACTGATTCATCTGAAAATGACGATTGTACAAAATCTGATAATGATGATGATAGTGAAGAGGAGATTAATTATGAGGAGTGGTACACTGAATCATGGGGTAAAGGAAATCATCTTGTAAACGAGCACATGTCACATGAAACTTATCATGAAAATGACGAGGATGATGATTGTGATTGCCCCTCGGTTTTAAGCAATCAAGAATCAGACGACAGCATGTCCACAAAATCCGGTAAATCAACCAATAGCCCTCTTTTTTGCTCCAGTTATGCAATTTTTAATTTCTTTGCCAAACGAATTAAGGAACATTATATTTATTATTATCTTTTTAGAAATTGAAATTAACTTTGAAGAGGACGAGAACTCAATTAATGAGTCTTCAGCTTTGCGTTCCGCCTCAGCAATTAATCTTCCCAAAATGGGTCCCCTGCTTTCCCTACATCAATGTGAATTGTGTAATAAGACATTTAGATTTGAACTAGAAGTAGAAAAACATCGAGCGGTGCACCATAAAGTTGTTAACTATGCTCGTTGTCACCAATGCAACATCATGTTCCCAGACCATGTGCGTCTTGTGTTACATCGTCGCCAGCAACATTCACTTTTCGCCATTGATCCGGAGGAGATTGATTTTCCTCAATTCCCATTTGAAGCGAGGCACCTTGTGTCGCCTAAATATTTTTGTCCCTTTGAATCCTGTTTTGAAGTGTTCCACTGTAAATATATGCTCAGTATTCACCGTAAGAGTCATGTTATGAAGTACTGCTTCCATTGTCCTGTAGAATCTTCAAAAACTCATGAATACGTTTGGCATGAGCTAACTGAGCACAACGCCAACAAAGGAAAAAAGGATCCAGAGTTTTTAGAAACACGCATTTATCACAAATACTACGGGATGGGGGAGGTTCTGTTACATTGCACCCGCTGCGCTTGGTCCTTTGAAGATTGGCCATGGGCAATTGCCCATTATCTACAAAGTCATTTGGAAATTGACTGCTCCCACTTTTCAATGGCAACGCGACCATGTAAGTGCAAAACCTGCAGTATATGGCGTGCCATGAGCTTACCAGCCAAAGAAAAGAGTTCTGCCCATGCACGCACAAGTTGCAAAGCAGTTTTCAAGTCTCAAGGGAATCTTGAGCGACACATGACTCGGGGAGCCAAAGATGCTCCAGCCAGCACGTCATCTAGTAAAAGTTTAAAAAAAGGCAAGTCAGCACGTGCCTGCCAATTGCATGGCTGTAACAAGAGTTTTGCAACCAAAGCAAAGTTAACTTTGCATATGAAGACTCATTATATGCAACAAGAAGAAGACTTTATTTGCAACCGTTGTGGATTGTTATGCCGGTAAATTGACTTTGTGATACAAAATAAATCAATTTCAGGTTAACACTATTAATTTAATTATCCGTTTCTATAGAAGTGCACCTGCCCTTCAAGCTCATAAGAGAAGGGCTTGCAGATCCTTGCCAGCAGCTGATGCTTCTACTAACTAATTCAATCGGTTCGTGTAAAACATGCCAATTAGAATCTAATTTTGTTTTGTCATTTATTATATTGTTTCATATATCTTGCAAGTCGAATTACGATTTACTATGTTACTTTGGATTACTAATAAAGCAAATAAAGTTACAGTATGTGTGTTAACCTATACTATAACCTAACCTATTTGAGCCAGAAAAGCCAACCCATATCTGGATACTCGTACAACAGATTAGAATTTCAAGTGCGGAATCATGAGAATTATTTCCCTTTGATTTTTGGGGTGTTTGCATATAATTCAAAACAGAATTTGGTTTATGGAAAATTTGGGATGCTTGAATTTTATTTGGGTTATTGGTATTTTGGGATCGTGACTGGACACCGGAAATATACATATTCATATATATTCAGAAAAATTCATTCAAAATCACTAATTTTCGTAAAAACGACATCAAAACCACAACAAAATGCAAATACACCAAAAAGCGATTAACTTGGTGCTTCTTGTTGTAAATAAATCAACGGCTTTCGTCAGATCTGGAATCACAACATAACATTCATTTACGGGAAAATATCTAAGCACGACTGAATCTAAATAGCATGATTGATGACAGGAAAATTTTCCTAACATCAAGGCCCACGGACATAATTCACTGCCATAAATTAAATACAAGATATTCAAATGCTAGAAGGCCATTGATCGCCGTGATATGGATCATAGTAGAAGATATTGTGTAGGGATTGAATATATGACGAAAGATTTTTTTCGCAGCGTATAGACATTCATCTCTTAGTAATATCTGGAAAATATTAGCTGTGAGTGGGTTGGTATGGGAGCATGGGAAATAACACGTAAAAATCTATAGTGAGAGGGGTCCCCCCTTCTCTGATTTTTGAAATCTCGATTTTTTCTGTTGTCGCCTGTAATTCATAGTACACATTTTCATGTGTAATTTCCCATAGGTCTTCAATATATTTTACAGACGTAAATAATCAAGCCGTCCCCATGCCAACATCCCGGCCCATTCACAGCCCATACTCATGTTTACAAGCTGCGAAAATAATCTTTCGATTTGGTGATATACAAGTTTCGTACTTTCCTCGTTAGTCATTTCATACTACCTGCAATGTGAAGTTGAAATGAACAAGTGAAGTGCGTTGGTATACATTGTAATTGATTACTAATTAAAATGAAGAAATTGATGACTACATTAAACCTTATATTGATCAAATTAATAGCTAGCACACCCAGCATTTCCAAATGCTTTCAAAGAGCATGGTTAGGAAATCCAAGCATTAGCCCTTTCAATGCCCAAATGAACATTAAATTTAAATATTAATATCAAACCATTTGAACCGGATCTTACAGATATTTAGGAAAATGCGGCATTGGCAATCGTTTTAATTGTACCCACAAAGTAATCGTTGCTGAAAATCCGAACCACTCCATAGAACCATCTTCTCCAGGATAGTTGCTGCTAAAAACCATCACAAAGTTTTCTCTCCCTAATGATCATCAACATTCAACCTTGACTTTTAACAAATTCATATATTTGAACTTGCCTGAATTTTAAGTAATTTAATTAAGACACATGGTAATATATCCGATGGACGATAAACCTAAATAAGATCAAAGAAATTCATAAATCCGTTTTCCTCGTATTTGTTTATGATATCTTTAAAAACTCTGCACTACCTCTGGCTAAACGTTGGCAATATTTAGATGATTCTATAAACGACAATATGAAGTGACGATGATAGACATTTCTGCTCGTCTCTATTCGGCCACCCGAACTTTTCAAGAGCTCAATCTTGTAAAATAGTGAAAACTCTTACACATTGAGCTTTTGCTTTGGATAGTTTACTTACAACCACAGAATCACGTCTGACTGACGCATAAACTAAACCAAAATTAGTAACATACAATTTAAATAATGGAACGTCGTCTGATTGAAGAGGAAAATAATGTGACAATGCCTGTGGAACAGAATAAAGTTCTACGAAGCAGCAGTTACAAACAGAAAGAAACTCCAGAAGAAGAGAAAACTCATCTTCACCGGCTTTTGCCAGAGGTAAAAAATAATGTAAATTTTTAAAATTTCTTTTTAACTTGCATAACGTTGAAACTAATGACTTATGCTATTATATTTGTCCAAGCTATGGAAATACATCCTTCCATATTTACGTGGCTCTGACTTTTTGTCACTGATAAACTGCAGTGGCCAACTAAGGAATTCGGAAGCTCTCAACAATGAAATCACAGGGAGATTGCTACCATTGGTAAGTAAGAACCAAAGCTTTGGCAAGATATAAATACATTTAATCTAGAAAAACTTGAGACAGTTAACGAAAAAAGACACCGCATTGCGTATGTTGAATTTAGGTTTCATCCGTATTTATATATAATCGACATGACGTCACCGCTCAAACATTGCTGAACATGCGACAGTTAAATAAGGCTACTATGAGGGCGGTAGATAGCATGTTGGAGGAAGAATTTTCAACTCAAAACTACTTGGACAAGATAGCCACTCACCATTTGCTTTGGAATCAAATGAGCAAGAGCTTGAAAGGTTTTTGTGAGCGGAAAGGGGACTTGACGGATGGGGATAAAGGAATAAACTTAACTCAAAGCCCATTTTTGGGACGATGCCTCGACGTCGACTTCAATGTCGAACCCGATCAACTGATGCTTGAGAAATTTCTCAATTATATGAGAGAGCATGGAAATCATGTTTCTCAATTATTGTGCCATAATTTGAAAAATATTCGCACTGTATTCTCAGTTCTTGCTCATTTGCCAAATTTGAAAGTTCTCAAGTTGTACACGAGAGACCAAGTACAAGAGGCTGAGGAATATGTAAGAGCCGTCCACTATCCACTGCTGCCAAAGCTAGAATTTTTGGATATCGAAGGCTTTTACGATAACGATTATTTCAATGTTTTCTCGACAAATGTACGTCTAAATACAGCCTTCATCCGACACTATGGTGTACAGCTTAAATCAATCAATTGCAATGACAAATTTTTCAAAGGATGGTGGCAACATAAAACTTGGTACACTCAACGTCTCCAAAACTTGGAGACACTGCGAGTTACTAATGCGCTTGACTATGCCTTTGTTATTCTGAAACAAGAAAAGTTACCAAAATTGCAAGAGCTTCATTTGATCAATTCACAATCAAAGTATGCTGAGGATGAGTGTTCTTATTTGCAAGAGGTGCTGGATGTTGTTAACAACTATGCACAAACGCTGACATCCTTTCATCTGCTAGTTCGAGTCATCCGTAGATTTCCATATAATAAGTTTAGGGAAGGAAGCATGGCACCTTTGCCAAAGTTGACCAGGTTTAATATCAATTTTTCCAACGTCCGTACCACCTGGTTTTGGCAAATCGTTGAGCTCAAGTGCCAGAATCTGGAGCATTTGAGTTTTGAGGAGGGCAGAAGAGTGAATTGTTCATGGTCAAGCGAAAATGTGGAGATTAAAGCTTTGCTGCAGACAAGGGCATTTGCATTACTACCAAAACTCAAGAGTGTTAGGATTACCTATGGCGTCGATTGTAAGCAAATGTTTTGCCCGCAAAGAATCGAAATCAATCGTGCTGGAGGAAAATGGAGGAGATTGTCCAGGAATGACAAATAACACATGTGCAATAAATAAAACGTGAATCAAGGTCAAAATATCCGGTGAAAAACTACTATTTCTATAAGACACCGAAGTCAATCACCTATAGATGAAAAACAAATCTATCAAATATCTGCAATCAAACCCACTTGTGCTTAAAGTCGGAAAAATTAAAATAAATAAATATATCATATTTTGTGAATTATATTAAGGTAATAAACTTGAAGTTGTAGAATTATTCTTCAGAAACTTTTTGTATGTTTCCTAAATTTTTGGTTCACAGTAACATGGAACACATGTATATTTTAATTAAAAAACCATCAAATTGCGTGCATACAAATTTACAAATAATTAGAATGCATAATCATGAATCTATGGAAATGAATAAAAAACATTTGAACATGCTAATAAATATGCTAAGTATTACTATAATTATTTTGAAGAATTTTAAAAGATTTTTTTTCAGCATTCTTAATATTTCATGTGGTCATTTGATATTCATCAATGCTGCAAAACTTTTGATTTTGAGATCCATTAAAATCATCTCCACTTTGGTGGTACTGAGGGTGAACCTGATTCATCTCTCTTATTGCATAAGTTCCAGGTACTGCTTTAGTAGCAGTACAGGGTACTTGTGGTTGTTGTTGTTGTCCGCTCGGTTTATATCTTGTTTCGAAATTTGGTGGAACAACATCACCACAACTAGGGTGACGATTTTTATGTATATTCAAATCCTGACGGTATTTGAACGTCTTTCCACAACCGCTACATTGATACTTGCGCAAATTCAAATGAACTGCTTCGAAATGGAGCTTGAGCACTCCCTTGCTCGGAAAAGCTTTCTCGCAGCCTTTTACCTCACAACAAAAAGGGCGCTTCTGTTCCAGTGGCGTTATTATTCTTGGTTGTTGCTCAGAACAAATTGATTCACATGACTTGTGGTGGCGATTGCATTTCATATGTTTTTTAAGTTTACCCAGTGTGGAAAACTTGGCGTCACAAATGTTACATTCAAACTGTTTCTCCCTGTCATGTAATTCATTTTTCTTGTGCTGTTCAAGATCATGTTCAGAGAAATAAATGCGACCACAAAACGAGCACTTGTAAATAGGTTTCTGTTTGTTGTGATGGAACTTTACATGTCGTTTTAAATTATTTTTTGTGGTAAAAGTAAGTTTACAATTATCGCATTCAAAGGATGGCATGATGAGATGATTCATTTGTTTAGAAATCTAAAGGTCAATTCAAAACGCATTGGATTTAAAAAGCTGTAGATAGGGATTCACACACACGTGAATGAAAAAAATGGGACGAGTAAATTACACCAACAGTTCACAATAATAACAGTAATAATGATGATGATGTTGCGTAGGAATTAGTGGTTTTATGAAGTTTCCTATAACACATTTGTTTAAATAAATATTGCTTTAGTCACCGATTTACAACAATGCATTAAAAATATTGATGTTTGTTGTGTGGTGAATGCATTTGTAAACTACAAGTATTTACCTGAAATTCTGCATTCCCAATTTCTTTAATAGCCTCCAAACAACAATATAAAGTCATCACGAGTGAACTCACTCACAACAATTCAGGATGATGTTTACTGTCCGGAGCACGTTAGCAGAATGAATAGAATGAACAAAAGGAGAAAATTTAAGGCGTGAGTGAATGCATAGGGGTGAAACGACAATATGCTACCTTTAGTGTTTGCCCTATTGAACCATAGCTGTGCTGGATGGCACGTTGGTTTTTACCAGTACGCTGCTTTTTGCTCAATTTTTGTTTGACCATGGACGACCTACAGCTTTCTTCAGCCTCAAATCAATTTCCACATCCTCTAGTAAACGACTACAACCATTTCATGACATCTGACACTTTTTTTAGAACTGCCCGAAACTCAACGCGGCAGCACTCAAAAACAAACGCTAAACACAAATATGATTTTTAGTTGCACTTTCTTCAACCAAGTCGGCAAGGCTTGGCTGGCTACGATATCCTTCAGATACCGTAAAATGTGAGTTCGAATCTCACTACCATCATAAGCGTTGTGTCGGTGGCTATCCATTGTAACAACCCTAAAAACAGCCCTAGCGTCCGCTTGGGCTGTTTTCAATTGCTAGTAGGTTTTCAATTTACTGGGACAACGATCCTAACCTCTGAGGGTTGACTGTTAATACGGTCCGATGGTATTCGCTTCTGTCTCCGAAAGGATGCACAGGGAGGTGCGTGAGTGGTGGTATAGCATAAAGGAAATGCGTGCGGCTGTAATAGTAGGAGATTGTAGCCAGATAACTTTTTTTTGTTAATTTTTTGCAACTTTTTATTTACCATAAGATAATGTATTCAAAGCAGTGGTATGACATTCAACATATATTATGTGATTAAAGAACTTTTTGCACATGATTTTATACATCTTTGTGATATCATGATTTGTCGTGGACTCCTTTATTTTAATTGACTCCTGCACGTCAGCTGACATTTCTATACGAATATGAGTACATATGGGTATACATAACAAGCCATTACATATACTTATATAATTGTTAATTAACAACACATTAGATTACTGCGTGTCACAAACGGAAACATAACCTAACATATCGTTTACTTTATTTGACACTACAAACTTCATCTCAAAAATTTAAATGCCTTTTCGGATTCATCCCTTTTAATTTCAATCATTGAAGATTTCGATTGGCTATATGACCCCTCATACACTGCAATTTTCTGCAATTTTTTCAAAAAAAGGAATCCCTTTCTCATTTCATTATCATGGTCATATTAGAGTCCCGGCTTTATTGGTTCAACGCAAAATGGTGAATCAAATGCCTCCCAAATGGGAGGCATTTGATTTGAAAATTGACGAGCCCTTGGCCACGAGATATTTGATTTTTGCACATTTTCCTTGTTGGCATCTATTTATAGTGAAAATCATACACAAAATAAATAATTAAAGTGAAATCATTTACCTCTGAAAAAGTAATCTTCACTGGAAACAGTGCTTTAATATTTTAATAATAAATTTGAGTAAAGATGCTTACACTTCATTTTAGATTCACAAATTTAACTTTTATGTTCACAACACACAAACAACTGAAATAACATCAACATCATGGTAAATAAATCACTTACTAGCCTAGCCTACCAGATTTTATTTTAAATAAAAAATCTGAACTCAAGTAACTTAAAACGAGAACCATGATTATTATATATATACTTTTTACTGCGAAGGTAGAAGCACTCTCTTCAAATCCTACTTTAACGAATACAACGCAGTACTTCAATGCCAACCTCCCAAAAAGGAAAAATAGGTTTGCGTATCTTGCTCATGTATAGCTACTAGCCGAGTACAACAGATTCTTTCTTTTTTTCAGAGCAGACCTCAAGAAAATACTTTTATGCTAACCGGCATCACATCATATTTGATCATATCAGGCCTTTTATATATGATGACCATATATTTCGTAATATGAAAGAGAAAGAGAGATCTCTCACATGCTCTCCCCTCATCTTTATAGTATGAATATAATCCCGAAAACTAGCATGCTAGGAAAGCTATGCAATGACAGGTTTTACCTCCTGTGCAGCTTTATAAACATTCTGAGCTTGGTTTGCCCCTTTACTTTGATGATGATGATGCTGGAGAGAGAAGGTGAAACTAGTTTTAATGATCATAAAGTTTTCGTTCAGACAAAACGCAGAATATAATTTTTAATGATTCGACTTCTTATGTACGCTCACACATTACGCACACTCATCCTCCACATAATTCATATCCTTAAAATTTGCATGATGCAAAATAAACACATCAGAAAAAAAACAAAACAACACTTGCAAAACAATGTATATTATTATTACAAAAATGTATAAATTTCGTACTGTGACAATTTTGTACAGGTAATTTTTAAAATTATAGTTTTGATTGATCATCATTATCACTTATGCTTTCGCTGCTCCCTCTTGAAACGTATAATGCAACACTTCCATAAATAACCCCTTGAGTGACGGTTGGTTATCAGGTTTATAAAAATGCAACTCTTCTAGACTCCCAAATTGTCGCAGAACAACCTTCCAAAAACCAGCAGATTTAAGATGGGTAATATGACACCCGACTTTTATTAATTTGGGACAGTATGAATCTGGTTTTATTAAACTCCACGTATTGTATGACACATACTTGAATACGTACGAGATTGCTTTCAAATTTATCCAATACTTTTATCACACTCGGATCATTACCAGCGCATACTACATGCGCAGGGCGGATATCCTCCAATGACAATGATGCTAACTGATGCAAACATGATAACAAATTATCATCAACTTTGACGATACTCAAGAAACAAATGTTTGAACCTGTCCCCACCTGAATGTATCATATGCCCATTTGTCCCGGAAAAAATTGGACGAACAAAACTTTAAAAAAAGCTGAATTCTTCTTACCAAATGTATCACCTTTTAATGTATCACGCTGTATACTATATAATCATCTTCATATACTAAATTTTTGCCTCTATTAAATTCAATGTCTCCAATTTTCCATTGTAAGCATGCTAAAAGTTGCTCCTGCATATATGCCTCTATTAAATTCAATGTCTCCAATTTTCCATTGTAAGCATGCTGAAAGTTGCTCATTTGTTATGCCTCTATTAAATGAAATTTGTCCAATTTTCCATTGAAAGCATGCTGAAAGTTGCTCCTGCATATTTCCCTGCATTAAATGAAATTTGTCCAATTTTCCATTGTAAGCATGCTCAAAGTTGCTCCTGCATACATGCCTGCATTAAATGAAATTTGTCCAATTTTCCATACAAAGGATGCTGAAAGTTGCTCATTTGTTATGCCTCTATTAAATGAAATTTGTCCAATTTCCCATTGAAAGCATGCTAAAAGTTGCTCATTTGTTATGCCTCTATTAAATGAAATTTGTCCAATTTTCCATTGTAAGCATGCTGAAAGTTGCTCCTGTATATGTGCCTGCATTAAATGAAACTTGTCCAATTTTCCATTGTAAGCATGCTGAAAGTTGCTCCTGTATATGTGCCTGCATTAAATGCAATTTGTCCAATTTCCAATTGAAAGGATGCTAAAAGTTGCTCATTTGTTATGCCTCTATTAAATGCAATTTGTCCAATTTTCCATTGAAAGGATGCTAAAAGTTGCTCCTTTGTTATGCGTCTATTAAATGAAATTTGTCCAATTTTCCAGTGTAAGCATGCTGAAAGTTGCTCCTGCATATGTACCTCTATTGAATGAAACTTCTCCAATTTTCCATTAAAAGGATGCTGAAAGTTGCTCCTGCATATGTACCTCTATTGAATGAAACTTCTCCAATTTTCCATTAAAAGGATGCTGAAAGGTTCTCCTGTATATGTGCCTCTATTAAATGAAATTTGTCCAATTTTCCAGTGTAAGCATGCTGAAAGTTGCTCCTGCATATGTGCCTCTATTAAATGCAATTTGTCCAATTTTCCATTAAAAGGATGCTGAAAGGTTCTCCTGTGTAGTATTCGTAAAGTCTTAAAATATTCTTCAATCGTGTCGCCGCCATCGTTCTCACGGACAGACACTATAAGTAAAATTAAGAACCTCCTCCTTTTGCGAAGGGTGCCGGTTTATAACGGTAAAAAATAATTCCAAATGGTTAACATTAACAAATTTATTTTCATACCCCATCTCTTTTGACATTCGTCAAAATTATTTACGAATTAATCTGAATGCGAAACATACAGGTTGACAATAAAATTAATCGATTTCATTACAAATGTGTCTTTATCCGACAAGACACTTAATATATTACATAATAATTTCTAAATGTTGAGTAATGAAATATGTAGGAACAAAACACGGTTCAGATCAGTGAAAAGTCAAATGATTACATACAATAATACATACCTTCTCTTACTCCACCAACAACTAATTTGTACATACCTATCCTAAATTCTTGAGTCTACCAAAAAACACAAAAGTAACAACGTCCTGAAAGTATTTACCTGATTAAACTCCTTCAGTGGTTTCCATGACTGCTTCCCCGTTGATGGTGTTGATGGTGGATTTGCCATGCTGCTGCGAGTATCCTGTAATATCATAAAAACCATAATTCTAATTAGAAACTTTTGATTTATATTCCCTAATAGTACTTGCATTCCAACGTGTTTAATTTTTGCAATAGATTTATCTATTTGACATCCACCAATGAGCAGTGCAATCAACGCAATGAAGATCAATGGAATCGACCAAGCGAGTTGATTAGATCCATCAGCAGGTTGAGGTTGAGTTTTTGGAGTATCAGCTTTGTAATTAGTCTTTGTGTGGATGTTCGGGGGGAAATTGATGCCAGGAGTGATACCAGGATCAGAAGTACTCTCGGTGACTTCTTCGACTGAAGAATAGGTCGAGGCTGGTGCAGACTCATAATTAGTGCAGTTAGGTTCCATTAGGTCATCAAACATCACATGATCAATAAAATTATTGATTTCCTCCTCGTTGTCAGGGTATCTAAAATTATATTTATATTATATGATATCACAATTAGTTGCATTATGTATATTTAGAATGCCCCAACGATTTAATTAATTCAACCGAAAAAAATAAGCATTTTAGTTTTTGCTTTCAGAATGAAAGCCTACTTACAATTTAAGTAATTCCCCTGCAATGACTACGATGGTAAACACGGATAGGCGTGTGTAGTTGTGCTTGCATCTATTGAATTTTAACAAAGTGATTACCATTATTATAAGTTTGATCATCCACCTCACCTCATTCGACGACCAATCGATAACTTTAATGTCAAAACGCAAGTTATTACGATTGACGACAATCATCAATTTACTATCAACGTGTGTTATTAAGTTTTTAAGGTCATGCTTACCTTGCAAAAGAGCAATTTTGCAGATTTTACTTACTTAATCACAATGGAATCATAAAGTAACGTCTCGTTGCCAATAGTTCCAAATTCAGGCTGGGCCGCCACCATAGTTCCCGCACAGAACAGCACCCCGATGACAACAACCCAAACGGCAAACATTCCTTGTTTCATCGTGATTCTAAATTTGGTAATTGATTCCACACTCCAATTGGCAGTAAGAATGACTTAAATTGCAACAATGGCACAAATTGCTTTGACTTTGAAACGCTCACTACCTCAACAAAATGCGTTTCTAACAGACAGAAAAGACAGTTCCGAAAATGATGAAAGTGACAAGTAGATGTCCAGCTCAAGACTAAGTGAGATAGTGACGCTCATGCCTAATCTGGCTTAGCTTTGCTTTTGCTTGGATATTTATGGAGATTTGCCGTCGCGACAAGAAAAAATAATTGTATTTTTTCACTATACACGCTACAGCCACAGAAAAATGCGTTGCGTTGATTGCATATACATTAATACAAAATACAACCGAATGCCGAAAATGAAAGCCGGCAAGCATCTTCTGGTGGATGTAAAAAGTTGACTACTACTTGCTCATTGGATAAAAGATAGGTATTAAAATACCCATATCTGATTTTTTGGGTATCTATCTGGCTACTTTTTACTATTCACAAAGATCATAAGATGCGCTCAAAAGATTTTCAGTATATCATGGTCGTTATAATATGCTGCTGCTGCTAAGCTGAAGGTTAAGTTTAAGCATAGTTTATTTAGTTTACGGCATATTATGGTTTATCTAGTTACACTTTTCCCCTGTGACATTACTAATGGCAACTGATCAGATCCAATTTTTCGTATTTAAATCTGATACAGTTTGAAAATTTCTGATCTGACCTGATATGGGCTTTAACTACATGATATTTGCTGTGGTCACCAGGCTTAGTGCTGGGGATTGGTTTGGAGATCTTTGATGTAGTTTATCCAAAATAATTACGTTATAATACTCAGTGTTTCTGTGACTCAATTAATTTATTAGTTCAGATTACAATTATTAATTATTTATAGACTGGAGTTGATTAAACGATATAGCTCGCTAAATAATTAATCACCCTGCTATTCCACCTGTCGATCATCATTTGTCACATTCTTCTTCTAACTCCCCTAGAGACTTGAAAATCCTTAGGTTTTTAATCAAGTTTTCATTTTCTACGACATTCTTTCGCTTTATCCATGCTTTCAGAGCTAGACCCTCCTTTGCGCAAAGAAGATCAGGTCCCCTTGAAAAAAACGGTTCGATCGAAAAACCAGTTCCTTGTGCTGACAAAACGTCCTTTGCCATTTGAGAGAGATGAGGAAACCGCTTAGCATGTGCCTTTTCATAAAGTAAAAGTACAATTTAACACCAATATGTTAAATTTTTGTTTGCTAGTTTAAATCTATCCCTTAGATTTTATTACGTCACCTCCCACCATCCTAGAATTCCACCAGAGTTACTTAGCGATTTTGGATCGACAATAGGTTCCGATAGGTACTGTTTTAGTTCGTCTTCAGATCGCATATATGTTTTCATTTTGTCAGCATACATTTCTTCAAATAATGTTCCACGAACATCAACCTCACTTTGACCAGAGACATCCATCTGATCTGTTGTGTCTGTTAGGTTTTGATACGATGGTTTTTGTTTATACGTTTTCTCCCAAAGAGTCGTCACTAATATGTTTGCCTCCCTTTGCCATTCCGGTGCCCATTTTAACGCTTTGTACCAATCAAATTTAAACCGCGGGTCCATCACTAATACGTTAAATAAATCAGAAATGTTTTAATGGACTCATTAGCGAGTCTCGTCTAAAATAAAGTAAAACCTAACCAGTTGCTGTGATGTATATCATGGCGTCGAAAGATGGGTAGTACTGCTTCAATTTCTCCCATGCAGCAGTAGCTGATTTAATAATCCAGTGGGGAAACGATGCTGACATGATGGATTGTCGGGCTTGCTTTGTTGTTGTGGGACCGTTGACCATATAAAGTTCCAAGTGGCAAAACAAAGCATGATAAGCACCAGACGTATCTGACAAGGTCGAGCCATTTTTTGAAATCATAATAATTGTCTCCTTGAAAGGGCGAAGAATCTCAATGAGTTGATCAAAATAATTCCACTCTTCATCGGTCAACAGATAATTCTCAAGCTCACGAACACCAGACACTGTGCGGTCCATTGCCTTTCTCATTTCCTTTGCGCGTACAAGCATGTCATAAGTGGAATTCCACCGAGTTTTAACGTCTCTGATTAGTGCCCTTTTCTTCAAATTCTCCTTTATGCATGCATTTTCGTATGTACGTAGACGTTGCGGGGAACCACTGATAGCCGTTATTCCACTCCTTAACTTTTCTAGAAGCCCGGATCCCAAGAGCTCATCTTTGCATGATTCTTCGTTTACTTCAAGGGATGCTGCTTCGGTTTCGACAGTTTTCATCAGTTCTTTGCATGATAAATTTATTATATTAGCCAGACATCGAACACGGTGACTTTTGGAATTAAAGTCGGATCTATTCTTTATAGCCATCTCATCGAGTTCTTCAAACATTGTGTCCATGTTGGAGACATTGTCTGTAGTGATAGCCATTATCTATCAAAACCATAAAAATATATATCAGCGGGTCAGTAAGCATCAAAAAATTAAAAACTCCAGATTCTTTTAAACTAAAAATACCCGACGCATTACCTTATCCCATAAGCCAAACTCAGCTAATACCTTTGCCAGTTCTGTGGCCAAATTAATGCCAGTGTGAGATCCATCTAAAACGCTCAGGTTAAGAAGGCTACTCTTCATTTTCCATTCATTGTCAATCCATGTAGCTAGTATGCCCAAGTATGCATTTTGATTGGACAAAGTCCAGCAATCCAGGGCTAGACTGATTTTTCCTTCATTTTTCAACAACTCTGACTTTAGTTGGTTTAATTCAAATTTGTACGTTTTTTCAATGTCAGCCTTAATATTATTACAAGTTGGAACTGGCACAACTTCAGGATTTTCTCCAGACACATACTTCAACAAATCTGTGAGTAATGGATTTTCAACAATTTGATACGGTAGATCACATGCAACAATCAAGTTTACTAGTCGAGACCTAACTTCATCCTTTGAAACTGGTACCGGTGGCTTTTTCGGCGTGTAAACAAAGTGGGCTCTCAGTGGTGGTTTCTGATGTGCTTCATTACTTCTAACTTCATTCCAGTTTTTAGAATGTTTATCTTTAAAATGTTTGTTTAGCGTAGAGGTCCCATAACCTGAGTGATGCTGCAGTTTCGTTCTGCAAAAATTTCAAATGAAATCATTGGCAGAGAGTTGTAAGTATTTTGGACTCCATATCTTTAAAGAATACACGAAAGATTTAATAATTTATTTTTATCCCATACTTGCAAAGGCTGCATTTCCACAGCCTCTCGGATTCCGACCAGCTGTATTGTTTGTATATAGACCCTCTTAATTTACTAAAGTCTGGAGTACATCTCCTTAATATCTCATCGGCGATGGTTAAATCAACAAGTTCATCTGCTTGGGCACTTAATGATGCCAAAATTTTATAACTATTGCTTTCGTTATCTTCTTCCGTGTTACCAAAGCTACTGTTTTCGTGAGACATGACTGATTAGCCGGAGTTAACTGTTCTTAGAATCTTACTAAATTAATAGAAAAAATATCACAAAAGAACAATCAGCACCGGGTTTTTTAATTTTTGATTGTAAAGAGTTAACACGTTGAGGTAAGTAACTAATCTCATTTGGTCTGAAAATTTTCTGATATCCATATCAGACTACCAGCACTATAGCACCCATAACGCTTTATCACAAGAATTCTCGGTTTATCGTTTACCAAAAAGGATCTAAAAAATTCTTCAACCGTGTCGTCTTTATCGTGTTCACTTACAGTCCGAGATCACTTCTGAAAATGAGAACCTATCTGCTTTTGCAAACGATGCCGTATAAACGGTACTAAATTTATGTTTCAGAACAATGTTACTTAAAATTACATAGTTTTTGCTCCATTTTTGTAATGTAAAGTTTAGTCAATAATTAGTTGAAATCTACGCAACTCCTGGGGACGGTGTTCATCAATAACTTATCTGCGCTCGGATGAAGCTATAAAGTATAGATATGTACTAATGCAAGTTATAGTACATATCTCTACTCATCAATACACGTATGGTTGTTTGCATAGTGCTTCAAAGAGCCTTTTTGGTCAAATTTTCTTAATAATAATATATTTTATCCTTTCCATCATTTTGTTACGAAAATGTAGCCAAACTTTCTCCTTTTCCATAAAGAAAACGGAAAATTTCGAAAACCAGGACAAAAAACAGCTTTTAATGTAACTCGAAAAAATGTGGCCATGGAGTCCACTTGCCTGACCATTCCCTCGTGATTGTAAATGTAAGTATAATGAATCAGAAGTTTCATGCTTGGAAGTGCAAAATTATTTTATGCATTCTCGATGACAGGGATAACAAAATTACATGAAATTAAAAATAAACCTGGTTAGTGTAGTTGCCATGTCGTGTATTTATGGGTGTGTAAATAAACAAATTTTTATTCAGGATGTTGTACATTCTTTATTTAGTAAAAAAGGTGCTGCTGTCTGAAACATTTAGTCTCACATTGATCTGTTTTAGTGTGGGACAGACAACACTATATTTGTTTCGTTTAACATGTTTCTTTGCCCTTTGAATCTCATTTAGTGTTGGCTCTTTACAACTTTTTTGTGATCTAAATCTAAAGAAATTAAGAGTCTCCAGATTGGGCATACAAGTCAACATGTCCTTTACGGTTTCCACTTCCTCGTCAAACTTGGGGTAAAGAATAGAGAATGTTGT
The DNA here is from genome assembly GCA_964034955.1 of Orchesella flavescens. Lineage (NCBI taxonomy): Eukaryota > Metazoa > Arthropoda > Collembola > Entomobryomorpha > Orchesellidae > Orchesella > Orchesella flavescens. Next base: position 351,168 of record OZ035954.1, read on the forward strand.
GAGTTTTGAACAAACTACTTTTTTTGCAGACCATCTCCGTGGGATGTGACTCTGTAACTCATTATAAGAATATTTGAGGACTGCCTTGTTTTTTCGGAAATTGTTATTACTTCTAACCACGTCTAGATGTAGATGAGTCAGGCTTTTTGTGGAGTCCGAAAGACACTGCTGAACATATTCTAATTGTTCTGTCCAGTCCCAACTCAGTTTAAGTTTTCCCAAAAAAATTTGGTCGGGTTCATCACAGAACATATTCATGTGGGCATAGCTATATTTTAAACCCCAAATTGATACCCTTTGTAAGTTTTTGAGACGAAACAAACTTGTGCCACCTTCACATAGACCCACAGTTTCGGTATCGTCTCCATCAAAAGTTAGCAGTTGATTTCTGTATGGTGTCAGAATCCAACTGCTCAATGAAGGAGCCCTGTCCCAGAATTGTCCAAGAGTTTTAGTAGCCTCATTGAGTGGGCGGGTCTTGAAAAGTCTAATATGTTTGAGTTGGGGAAGTGGAGGAAGAAGGGACGTCATTGCCCACTTTACAAAAACACCCTTCTCGGGCACATCCTGCTTCCATGGCGGCGCCTGAAAATTAATGTCGATTCGCACGGTGTCAAATGTTATTGCTTGGAGGTTTGGAGTTCCCCTCAGAATCGCTTGAAGACTTTCTGGAGCCAAATCAATTGAGAACAATATGAGAGAACTTAAATGGTGTCCGTAGGTGGAAAAGAAAGTGACAATGTCCATCAACTTGTATGACTCGTCAATGTTCTTATACGATGATGAGGTGGATGTATGGTAGGAAGAGACTGTTAGCGAGTTGCAAGAAAATGGAGTACTGTCTCTCCTGGAATCGAATTCATGAACCGATGGTGGAACAAGGACCAACTTTGTCATCATGTCTTCTTTTGGTGATGGGAGAACTGGCAAATGAGCAAAATTATTAAAGACGAGGTGGTGTTTGGCACGCAAATGTTTCAAAGAGAAACATGGAGTTCTCCACAAGTCCAAACATTTCTTTTGTAGTAAATCATCCACCCAAAATGTCCATTCTGGATGAACCATTCCACAGTCCAAGAGGAATGTCCTTTGTTGTGCGAGGTCCATGGTGTTGGTTATATGGTTGATAAAGTTTTTGAACATCATTTCGAGGAGCTGCAATACATTAGAAATGCTTAAAAAATGATAATGGTAATGCTTGGTAACATAATTCTTGGATCATGAAAAAACTGAAGAATACTGACCTCAGGTGGTACACACCGTGATGATGATGGCGGTGATGTACTACAACAAACAAAAAACGAAAAAAAATTATTGTTAACTTAATGGCCCGTGATTGGAATTTTTGAAACTGGAATCATCCTGAAGGATGATGATAAAAGTACGGTTTGTTTTGCCTGTCAATCTCCATCCTTAGACTTTGTGTGCTCTGCTCCTATTCAGATGAGTCAACGAAACTATTGTAATAACCTCAAAAAACGGTTACCTCACTGCACGTAAAATATATTCCTACCTTGACACTGTGATGGTGGAGTGAATTTGGTTGATGTTGCTCGTTAGAGGCCCATGAACAGAATGACATGAAGTGAAGCCGCTGCAAAGCATAAAATGGTAGGGGTTAGTAAAGCAAAGTTTAGCTACTTGACAGCATAACTTGATCACCCGAAAAGGAGAATCAAGATCCAGTACGCACGAATTCGGTATTAGGTCAAATGTTATAATGACCTTTTATTTGTTTTCAAGCATAAGAAATGCCATGTAGCGTATTATGAGTGATCATATACATAAATAATACTAGTTCATTACATTCATCAGTCAACATCGTAAAAAATTTAACGCATTTAAGGCAATTTCGATCAATAAACTTTCTGCAATTGACGTTATGAGTATTCTGCATTCTTTACACGTGTTAGAGCAAGTAATTCTTTTGCGTAATGTTCAGTTGTACATTGTCTGGACACCTAGTGGCGTTGTGAAGAAGCGGGTGAGCCAGGAAAAATCGGCTTTGGTAGTAGTGAGAAATGAGGAAGGAGTATGAAGCCACGGTAAAGGTTTTTCCAACATTTAACTGCTTCCTATTCCTTCCTCATTCTTGGTCCTCTGGATATGGCCTTTCAACTCTTGAATAGCAATCCAGTTTCTTCCCCCGTCATATTTATGAGATGAGAGAGGAGAAAATAGGAGGAGATTAGAGGAGAAGTAATAAAAGGTCAGTAAATCAGTAGGGTTGCACACATTTATGTAATCTTTTCAATTGCTTGCTGAAGATTTGATTTAAATTAATTTGAGAAATTGTGAAAAAGATGAATTGATTGGAGTAGTGGAATGAAAATGCAAGAAAAAGAGGAGTCCAAAACGTATTTCGGGAGGCTCTTCTCACTTGTGTCCCTAGTCAACTCAAATTTCAGTGTTACCAGCGCCATCATATGCAAGCAGTTTGAACACACTTGTTCTGCGCTCTCTATGAATAGCTTATAGCAACGCAACGTGTATTCTCTGCATCAGTCATCATCACGAAGTATGTACAAGACTGGCGTAGTAGCTTTTTTTTGTTTCATTCTGGCTGACAACGTTGTCAGTGTAAGATCAGAACATTTTTGACCGGTCAGTTTGTCTTTGAAAATCTATTTTGCTCTAAAACGTTCAGTTAATTAACATTCAATTTTTATTGAAACGGACCTACTTCAAGTTAGATTTATTTTGAAGGAGACTTGTAATTAATCATGGATTTACGATTACCACGAGCCATCCCTTCGGGTTGTACCCCCAACGACGGGAATGGGACTCAAATAATCAACACTGATCAAGAACGGCGTGTCACCTGCTTGCTCTGCCCTACTTCCGTTTTGTTAAATGGTAATTGTGCTTCTTTTGGTAAAAGTTTGGTGCGGAGCCGAATGATCAAGAACCTGTGCAATCACATGCAGATAAGTAGCAATGACATTCCTCCTGAATGTTCAGAGGAAACTCATCCCCTCTGCCTGTACTGTGAGGAACTCATGACCAAGCTTTGGAAGATTCAAGGAGCCTTGGACAAGCTTGGGTTGTATATCTCAAAAATTGTGACCAAGATCGAGAAGTCGGTGGTAGACGACAATGTGTTGAGTGCCGGACTCAACAACGAGCAACGAGCTCATCAAGCAAGCAAGCAAAGGGTTACTATTTTAAAGGACAAGATAATGCAGGGTATGTGATCAAAAAACTACTTGAAAGTTGAAAAATATCATGAAAATAATATCAAAATTAAATGTTGATTAAGATTTATAATAATTCCTTTTTGCAGGTTATCGCAACAAGTTGGAGAAGAAACAACAAGATGCGGATGGTTTAATTTGGATGCCCAGACTTAAGATGGAGGTGAATCAAGATGATGCTGTTATGACCCTCAATCCACCAGTTTCAGAATGTATTTTTGAGGAAACGGTGATTCTAGAACCAAATGTCATGTCAGATGATGTTGGTCATACTCAAAATGAATGTACACTTGTCGGTGTTGGTGGTACTGCTGAAGGTCAAGGACATGGAGGAACTTGTGCTTCTACGAATGATTCCGAAAGGGTTGAAGTCACGCAGGAAATGGACAAGTGAGACAAATTGATAAAATATGAACATGAAATTAATTATAATTATTAAAAAATTTAAGCTAGTTTTGAATTCACGTGATTCGTTTTTTCAGTCACGTGGAATGTATGCTTCCTGAGTATGATAAAGATTTGCTGGAAACTTCTTCCTCACAAATGAATAAGCACATCCATCAAGCGCACAAGGGTGTCTTTCTAACCTTTTTTATTCGTAGGAATGGTTTCAGAACATAAACATGAAATTGTTTAAAATAAATTTAATTTTTTTTGTAGAAGAGATCTTTAAGCGCAAGCGTACCAGTACCAGACCCCTGAAAAGAAAAAGAGCAATAGAACTTGCCTGTCGTCGCTGCAAGGCCAAGTTTGACAACCAAGAAGCCCTGATTGAACATAAAAGGACTCACATTCTCCACTGCGATGTTTGCCAGCGTCCGTTTCCGGCCAACCAAAAGAGGAATCTATTTTGTCACTGGTTTTGTCATAAAAATGACGAGGAGAGGAATATCGCTCTTGCAGCAAAGGAGCTAGGCGCTCGTCCTGGAAGTCTGTCAAAGAGATCCTGGGGAAGGAACCCCACCTATACACCCGGTTCGGGTCCACTATAGTTCTAAGGCAGGCAGTGGTTGAGAAGTTTTATAAAATGTTTTGTACGTTTTTATGGAAAAAAATTAGCTAGTTGAAAGCAAGTGTTAGGTGTCAAATATAAATTGTAATAATCAGGTTGGTACATGCTCTGTGAATCCTTTGCTGGATGAGAAAATCAGAGAAATAAATGTTTGGTTATTATTAGTGATATATTGTCAAATGACTGTTCACCAAAACCTGATATGGTCAAATGCCTACTTTTTTTACTAATAATTACATTTTGTTATAATTTAGAGAATGCAGCTTGTACTGAATACACGCCATTCCATTTAGCATTCGACTGACCATAAATACTAATGTAGACGTTTTCTAATTTACACTACATGCACAGTTTTTGACGTGTTCATCGGATTCAAAAAGTAGCAGTACCAGCTGATTCAACACGTAAAATATTATTAAACATACTGAGTTTCATTTAAGCTAATAAATATTTTGAATAATTCCCAAAATGCATTCAATTCCTTTTATCTTACAACTCGTTTAAATTTATTTAGAACATTTTGCCACACTTACCTTTGTACTCTCAGCTTCCTATAAAGTAAGGGTAAAAATAAAATCGATCTACAAAATATTTGCTACACAAATCATGTTGTAGCACTAGTCCTGAACTAGCAGCGTTTCTGACAAAGCATTTTGTGTATGAGCTTATTTGAGCTTTAAACGGGTCCTCAGGGATCACCAAGTTTGAGATAATATGTACATCGAGCCACCAAGACAATATGACGATTTGGTTTCATTTCTAATGCATAATGCCATAAGAAAAATGGCGTATGATTCCTCCATTTTTCTTATAGTAATTAGTAGACAATATTTTAAAAGTTGCAGCCGTGATTTTTAAGTATTTTACAATTCCCAAAACTTTATTCTATCCTGAGACGTAAAAGCAATCAGTTTGTGTGAGGCAGTTCAAGCACAATCAGTGACTTTATGGAGTTTCAATGTATGACTTCTTTTCATTAATCAAGTCGGAGGGCGAGGGGAAACCACAAGTTTTTTAATTAGTGAGTTTACTAACATCTATCCACGTTCAACATTTATTGCACTTGAATACGATTCATGCTCTCAAAATCTTGTGGTTTTAGCGCTGTTGAGGCTAAATTAAATTAAATACACAGAGTTAATTAAAATGACGAGATCATATTGCTACATTAAATCTAAATACAAACATAATTAAACTGCATGACATTTTATTTTAATTGACACGTCTACTTTCTCTTCCTTTTCATTTGAACTAATTTTGGGAGTAATATCTTTATTAAGGTGAGCAGCTTCAGCACCCAAACCCATTCCTTTTTGGCCTTTGTTTTGGCTCTGCCATATCAACAACCTTCTTTTTCTTCAGCCTAATTCCTTCAGTCTCCTTCCAACCCATTCCTCACATTGCTTATCCAAACTTGTCAATAGGTATTTGCTCAAAGTCCTATAAGGTTCATTGCTCTGGTCTTGTCTGACGACTTCTGATGGAAAGGCTTCTTCCATCAGCTTTTTATTGCTACTTGTTTTAATGAGTTCCTATCACCATCACTTCAGCCCCTCCAGGATTATTATTGGTTAACAATGGGTCACCAGTCTCCTTTTTATCAGAATCTGTAGCAAGGTGTTTATCCCGTTTTTCTACAAGTTTATCATCAATTCACCATTATTGTGTTGTTCTAAGAGGGATGACAAATGCCTCCTTCACCGTCTTGGTTTTTTGCATTTTAGAAACAATATCGTTTCCATTCAATCTATCAATGAAATCAGGTTCATCACTGAACCTGTTTTTAAACCTGAAACAAATCAGGAGCAACTTACACATCTTTTCAATGTTCAATGCCAACCTTAAACCTTTCGTGAACAACTTCTGGAGCCAAATCGACAGCACAGCACTGAAATAATAAACAGAATTTAACTTCACCAGGTTGGTCAACATCTCCATAAAATCTTAAATATGAACTTGCAAGAGCATTCACCCGGAACGTGAGAGACGTGGGTTCGATCCCTGTCTCGATCACACTTTTAGAAAATAAAATTATAGCTCATTCAATCCTAACATTACAGTAATAGTTTAGAATTCGAACAGAAAAACAATTCCTCAATGATTGGTTGTGTTAGGACAACCAATAAATGGTTCGGTTGGTTGTAATAGGTTAGGTTATAATAAGGTTAACACGCTCAAAGTGTGTACAGGGTAAGTTAGGTAATTAGGTTAGCAGGCTAAAAGCTTGTGTTTTCTGTATGTCTACCTGGTTGAGTTGCCCCAGACCTGTCTCAAACTGCCCCATTGGTGTCTCAAGGCACCCCAAAAGTGGGGTGAAAGTAGAAATGATGTACTCGTCGAGTTCTGTCCAGAAAACACATTGTCGGGACATTTTAAGAAAGTGTCCATAACTCGAAAACAATAAATATGCTGTGGCTGAAAGGGCTACCATTCGACTCGTCATCAAATTGTGGTCTAGATCCACCAAGCGCTACGCGCGTCACGGAATGGTATACTTTAACCAAAAATCCCAATCTTCTCCTTTAAAATAACTGACATCCCTTCCATTCTCGCTGAGGGCTTCGAGCAACTAAAAACTTTGCTGTTTGTCCTCCACGTGTCATGTCCCTGTATAAACGACGAAAAGCTTGGCTCGGAGAAATCCAGCCTTATCAGGAAAACTTGCATTAGTAAAAGTACCAAATATGGAGTGGGTGCGACTGGATGAGAAAACATATCCGAGGTGGTGGTCTATAGCTTCTCAATGGAGTAATGCTCCAATCTTTTTGTTCGGCATGAGTCGGAGACAATTTGGAAAGCTTTGAGGCGAGTAGCCTGATCTGACTCGAATCAGTGAGGAGCTCATTAGTCACCAAGAAGGACTCAAGTTTATGAAAGGGGAATTTTTGGGATGGTAAAACTGCACAAAAAAATACCAAAAATATTTATTAAAATCCCAAAACACTTTTAACATATCGTTTAAATTAAAATTAAATCATTTTACCACCTCCAAGATATCTAGCAACACTCCCACGATTCACAAAACAAGTCCATTTACTCAGCCCACTGAAAAATTCACTAAGTACGACATTGAATGGTTGATTAAACTTTCCAGCCTTAGGGTTCGCGATTAGAGATTACAGATTAATCTAGATTGCGCGATCTAGATTATTTCCGATCCCTGAATATCATAGATGATATTGTCTCATGAATAGCTGTCCAACGATATCATGGTTCACAATGAGATTCCGTATTTTAAATGCATAGAAAGAGATTCCCTATTTGAAATTACTTGATGGCTTATCTCCTATAAAATTTGTCTAAATACTTAACCCATGCTAAATTTATTGAATACTGAATCGCATACCGGAAAATATGATTAATATTGTGCTAAACCGTAATTTTTTGAAATGCTTTGATTAAATAACGACACGGATGCATATTCAAAACTCAACACAGAGCAAAGAAACATAGAGCTGTTAATTCTTCCTTAATACTTAACTGGCTGGCACGGTCCAGTGGTTAGGACCTCGAATTGTGGCCGGGAGATCCTCAGGCTCGATTCCTAGTGCCAGCCTTACTTTTTGCAAAAAAAATTCGGGTCCGTTGATTATCTACAAACTCCAATGCTCACAAATTATAGATTTTACGCATGCATTTCAAAAAATGTTTCCAAATTTGATATAAGAAAAAAAATTCGCTAATATTTTTTTGTAAGGAATGTTGATGACTCGCGATAACTCCACTTTCATTCAGGACAAAACTCTTGTATTGCAAATTGCAATACTGTAAATGCATATGTAGTTTTTAATCATCAAAGGATCGGTCATTTCAATTAAAGCTTTCACATTTATTACGCTTGATGGTACCACCGCTTCCGATTGCTGGATGTCTGCATTCTTCGCAGATGAACTCATATCCCGTTCAGAAGGAGCATCAGTCAATTTATTTGTTTTTTCCACATCTGTAGTCCCAGTTGCAGTATCTTCAATACCGTTTGGGTTATCGCTCTCAGCAGCATGCTCCAGTTCCTCTCTCTCTGTTTTAATGGCTTTCAGATTCCAATTTCATGTCACCAGAAAAAGCCCACATCTTCAGTTTCCATTGGAGTAGCATCCGTATCTTCAATAGTTATTGAAACTGGATCCCTTTCAATTTTTGTTGTCTCAGTTGGAATACCTACGGTACCTTTTGACTTTTCATCAAGCTTGCTCTCTTGACCTTTGCTTGCTGGCAAGTTTGGACGACTTTCCTATCTATGTTCTCATCATGTTTAGCAGGTGTTTGCGTTTCAGCCTGCACAGTTTGATGATGCCAGTTTTTGCATTTGGTTTGATGGTTGGGATCCAGCCAAGTCATTTTTTAATGTTATAGAAAACATTGGCCAGGAGGAATTGACTTTAACCCTTGTTTTGGTGCAAGAACATTTCCAGGAGCAGACTTGAAGTTACGTTTTATCTCTTTAGATTTACTAATAGACGATCCTTTGTTACTGACTAGCATGGTTCCAAGAACTCCCGGGCCCCCTGCTTTTTACTCTGACTTACAGCTCCAAATCTATAACTCAACGATAACCCTGTTTCGTAGCTGTGGGATTTGCTACTTCAGTAGTATCGTTCAGGCCAGGAAATTTCGATGTTTAGGTGGATGCGTCCACTAGATCCACAATTGTCAAATTCAGAGATATATGCGGCCCAAGTAAACTTCTAATTGGCGTATACCGTCGAAAAATTGACTGCATAGACTCGAAAGCTTATTCCTGAGGAAGTAATTGCTGATAAGGAGGGACAGCATATGTGAAAGAACTTTGGCTGTGGGATTTTGACTTCTTCTTCTTATGATTTCTCTTGTTGCTTTTCTTTGAGTAATACTCAGAAGAAGAAGATGAGGAGCAGCTCGAAGAGGATGATGAGGAGGATGAAGACTGCGTCTTTCGCTTTTTAGATTTAGAATTTTTGTTGTCTTTAAACTTTTTTAATTTTAGAATTTGTAGCAACATCACCAGCTTCCTGAGATGAGAGCTAGCTGGAGAGGCCCTTGGAGGGTCATTATCGCATGAGTCCTCAACATTTGACTGAGATTTTGGCTCGGTCAAACAAGACCAATCAGAATTATCTTCGGGCTGTTGATTGTAGGAATCATTAATTGAGCGTCGTCCTCGATACCTGTTATTCAAAGGTGGACTCCCTCCAGCATATCAGCAGGTTTATCTGTATTGCACTTGAAACAACGTGCTCTGTTGCCAAAGCTGTGAATTCCGCAACTGCTATCAGAGCAAATACAATCGTCCACTCAGGGATCTCTCGGAACCGTTATTTAAAAAAATGAGAATAACAATAATAATTTGTTCCGATTCCTCATTCATCAATATTTCAGTCTATCATTTACCAAAATATCCATGTCCACATTATCCTCACACGTACCAGGACCTTGACGATGCGGATGTGATGGTTATTTATTTTATAAACTGTGTCATTGTTCAAACGAACAGCACTAATATGCGTCTTTATCTTCATGCTGATTGTGAATAAGAAGACAATCCTGGTATTTTTGATGATATCCAGAGACAGACAAGGGAAATCTCGATCGTTTTTAATCACTAGATAATTTTAATCAGTTTTTTTACATTTTAAGCTTCTGTGGTTCCCATGGAAACCAACTCTTTATGGATTAATTAAACTTATTTTTGTCAACATATTACTTACCCGCTCCTAGTGGCCTTCTATTTGTTTTAAAGATGATCCAAATCAAATTACTCACCTTGGCATTGGCAAGTTTTGAAAGTTTTTGTGGACTTGAAAATTCACTACAAAAACTATAAGTAAGTGGGCAACGTCGATTATAAAACCTAGAATTCAATCAAACTATTAAACGAATTTCTAGCGATGAAAGATAGTCTGAAACAATTATTATTTACAAGCTCACAAGTATTACTATACCATCATCACCTTTTGGATGATAGTACTCATTTGAGCGGGGCCCCAAAGTGTACGTGCGTATTCTTTGTGAGTTGATACAACGAAAGTAATTGGCCTTGGAGTTCATTGTTATGCTTGTTGGAGAAACGCTCACTGTGGCTCCATACTCGTTCCTCATTAATAACTACTACCAAAGCCGATTCTTCCTGCATCACCCGCTTCTCCACAACGCCACTAGGTGTCCATACAATGTTGAAATGAACTTTACGCAACACTATACCAATATCCATCTCGATGCATGGAGACCAATGCAACAAAGCAAAATACTTGCAACCCTTTAATGCATAAAGCGTTTCGATTTGAATCAGTTTTAAGTTCAATCATCAACTAAAAATAGCAGAGAAACAACGCAATAATGATGACGTGTTTCAATATGTTCTCAATACTATTCTAAGCTTTTGTTATCGTTAGCTGTTCCCTTTAATTTATTTCTGTTAATTCAAAAACAAAATTAATATGTTTTCAGGACAGAGTCACACTTCATTCAGCCGACCTCCACACGTAACATTATTTCACGGTGACTTCTGAGTATCCATGGATCCTATTATTCTATTAACTCGAGCTGTAACATATTGACCTTCCTTACAGTGATATTCTGAAACCTTGGCGAATCTAAGCTGCTATCAACCAGTGTAAGAAATAAATGAACTTGCATCAACTACCATGAAACAGGAAAAAATTAAATTTATACGAAACTCAAACATTATGAAAAATACAACAATATTATATTGGTTTCTACTCATACCAATCCCAAAAAAGACAACAATTACAAAGAAAATCAAAGTTCAAAAACAAATAGCCTTGACGAAGCTGTAGTGAAAGTAAACAAAAAATTGAAGTTAATCCCCAAATAATGAAAATTTTAACCGCAAAAATTCTTTAAGCAACCTCTTACTTAAGTATAATCATATACCTAGATTACAACATCAATATGAAGGTTTAACAATTTTCTAATGGTTTTGTTTGACGGGGGGCAAGCCCCCACATGCCGGAATCCCTTTATTATTTATTTAAATTATGGGGGCAAGCCCCCACACCCCCCATTAGTTTGTACTGGTAATATTACAACTAAAAATGCTATAGTAATAGCTCAATAAAGCATAAGTGACAGAAAATACCTCTAAAGCATCTTTTTAAGTTACGTAATAGCCTTCCCTGCTAAAAACTAGGTTCAAGGTAAGAAGGGATGACGAAAGGCAATTAGCATGCAAATAAAAGAACGGGTAAACAACGACTTCCGTTTGCTAGTAGGTTTTCAATTGCTAGTAGGTTTTCAATTGCTAGTAGGTTTTCAATTGCTAGTAGGTTTTCAATTGCTAGTAGGTTTTCAATTGCTAGTAGGTTTTCAATTGCTAGTAGGTTTTCAATTGCTAGTAGGTTTTCAATTGCTAGTAGGTTTTCAATTGCTAGTAGGTTTTCAATTGCTAGTAGGTTTTCAATTGCTAGTAGGTTTTCAATTGCTAGTAGGTTTTCAATTGCTAGTAGGTTTTCAATTGCTAGTAGGTTTTCAATTGCTAGTAGGTTTTCAATTGCTAGTAGGTTTTCAATTGCTAGTAGGTTTTCAATTGCTAGTAGGTTTTCAATTGCTAGTAGGTTTTCAATTGCTAGTAGGTTTTCAATTGCTAGTAGGTTTTCAATTGCTAGTAGGTTTTCAATTGCTAGTAGGTTTTCAATTGCTAGTAGGTTTTCAATTGCTAGTAGGTTTTCAATTTACTGGGACAACGATCCTAACCTAACCTAACCTTAAAACCTTGTTGAAAAAGAAACCCACCTAACCCAAAGTTCAATTCCGTATCATCCCCTAACCTCGCCTAACCAACCACAACTTTCCAACCCAACCATATTAGGCTTAAAATAACTACACCTAATCTAACGTAACCTAAGCTCCTAAGCTCATATTTTTTGCATCAACATTTATTCATTTTTGCATCAATGGCGCTCGGAAGACATACCATCAGGCCCGCTATCACCTAAGCCCCGGAAAACCACAGTATCGCCATCAAGCCACTTGGCAAGCCAATTCGATACTGGCACACGCAAGCGACTGCCTCACATTCTAAGACAATCGTAGCCGCACAATGACATCCACGATCCAAGCGATGTTATTTATTATCAAAGTTGAAGTTTCCAGGAGTGAGAGTTGGGTAAATTGTAGTTTGCAAAGTTTGAAATGTGTAGTTTGAGGTATATTTGAATTTTTTAGCCTGAGACAAGCTCAAAACCATGTTCGGACTATATTTTAAGTTATAAGATAAATTTTTAGCAATATGAGGGTGAAATACTCCAAAAAATTTTTGTATTTTAAACTCCAAAAGGACTAAATATCAACTTTTTAATTTTTACCTCCAAAAGGAGTGTACATCTAATGCTTTACATTGTCCTCATTTTTCAATTTTTTACTCCAAAAGTATTTAACTCCAAAAAAAATGCACATGACTTGAGGAAGAATTTGTACTCTGTTATATTTTTAACTCCAAAAGGAGTGTATACGTAATGCTTTACGTTGTCCTCATTTTTATTATTAACTTCAAAAGGAGTGTATTTGTAATGCTTTACGTTGTCCTCATTTTTTAATTTTTAACTCCAAAAGGAGTGTCCTTTGCATGGGGAGGAATTTCCTCATTTTTTAATTTTTAACTCCAAAAGGAGTGTACTTGACATGCTGTAAATTGAGAGAGTCTGTCCTAGGTTTTAAAATTTTTTACTCCAAAAGGATTGCACAATATATGAGGCGTAATTTCTGTTTTTTTATTTTTAACTCCAAAAGGACACAATGGGACTAGCTATTTCTTTTTTATATTTTTTCCTCCAAAAGGAGTGTATTTGTAATGCTTTACATTGTCCTCATTTTTATTTTTAACTCCAAAAGGAGTGTATGTGACATGAGGCTAAGTATCCTCGTTTTTTAATTTTTAACTCCATAAAAAGTGTATATTACATGGAGGAATTATATAGTTCCCTTATATTCTCAACTCCAAAAGTAATGTATTTTACATGAGGCTAAATATCCTCAATTTATATTCTTTGAGGCTAAATTGCCTATGAGGCTAAATGTCCTCAATTTTTATTTTTAACTCCAAAAGGACTGTGATTTACATAGGGAGGGCTTATTTTTGTTTTTATTTTTAACTCCAAAAGGAGTGTACCTGACATGAAGATGGTTTCCTCTATTTTTCTATACCTCCATAAAAAGTGTATTTTATATGAGGCTGAATATCCTCAATTTTAATTTTTAACTCCATAAAAAGTGTATGTGACATGAGGCTGAATATCCTCAATTTTATACTTTGAGGCTAAATATCCTCCATTTATATTGTTTGAGGCTAACCTGCCTATGAGGCTAAATGTCCTCAATTTTTATTTTTAACTCCAAAAGGACTGTATATAACATCTGGAGGAACCTTTATTGTTTCAATTTTTTAACTCCATAAAAATGTTTTTATCTCCATAAAAATTGTATATTACATATGGAGGGATTCCCTCATTTTTTAATTTTTCCCTCCAGAAAAATAATATTTTGCCCTCCATAAAAATTATATTTTTACCTCCATAAAAATAATATTTTGCCCTCCATAAAAATATTTTGCCCTCCATAAAAAATATATTGTTACCTCCATAAAAAGTATAATTTACATATGGAGGAATTTGTTTTTTCTATATTTTTAGCTCCATAAAAGTGTATTTTACATGAGGCTGAATTTCCTCATTTATAATTTTTAACTCCAAAAGGAGTGTGTTATAATATTAACTCCAAAAGGAGTGTACTTAACATGAGGCTGAATATCCTCAATTTTTATTTTTAACTCCAAAAGGACTGTACTTGACATATGGAGGAATATCCTCAATTTTTATTTTTAACTCCAAAAGGACTGTACTTGACATATGGAGGAATATCCTCAATTTTAATTTTTAACTCCATAAAAAGTGTACATAACATATGGAGGATTTATGTTTTTTTGATGTTTTTAACTCCAAAAGGAGTGTATTTAAAATGAGGCTGAATTTCCTCATTTATAAGTTTTAACTCCAAAAGTACTGTATTTTACATGAGGCTGAATATCCTCAATTTCTATTCTTGGAGGCTGAAAAGATTATGAGGCTGAATGTCCTCATTTTTTATTCTTGGAGGCTGAAAAGATTATGAGGCTGAAAAGATTATGAGGCTGAATGTCCTCAACTCTTTCTTTGAGGCTACATTGCCTATGAGGCTGAATATCCTCACTTTTTGTTTTTTGAGGCTAAAAAGCCTATGAGGCTGAATATCCTCAATTTTTGTTCGTGGAGGCTGAAAAGCCTATGAGGCTGAATGTCCTCATTTTTTATTTTTTGAGGCTAGTTGCCTATGAGGCTGAATGTCCTCAACCTTCAATTTTCACCTCCATAAAAAGTGTATATTACATATGGAGGAATTTATGTTGTTTTATCTTTTTACTCCATAAAAAGTGTTTTTTTTACATGTGGAGGAATGTTTCCTTTGTATATTTTTTCCTCCATAAAAATTATATTGTTACATATATAAAAAGTATATTTTTACCTCCATAACAATAATATTTTGCCCTCCATAAAAAGTATTTTTTTACCTCCATAAAAAGGAATATTACATATGGAGGAACTTCTATTTTTTATGTTTCCCTCCATAAAAGGTATGTATAAAGTATGGAAGAATGTGTATTTTTTCCCCTCCATAAAAAAAGTTTTTAGATGTGGAGGAATATTGGTTTTATAAATATTTTCCCCTCCATAAAAAGTGTATATTATACATGGAGGAATATCCTCAATTTTAATTTTTACCTCCATAAAAAAATGTATTTTATACATGGAGGAATATCCCCAACCCCTATTTCTAACTCCAAAAGTACTGTAGTTTACATGAGGCTGAAAATCCTCAATTTTTATTCTTGGAGGCTGAAAAGATTATGAGGCTGAAAATCCTCAATTTTTATTCTTGGAGGCTGAAAAGATTATGAGGCTGAAAATCCTCAATTTTTATTCTTGGAGGCTGAAAAGATTATGAGGCTGAAAATCCTCAATTTTTATTCTTGGAGGCTGAAAAGATTATGAGGCTGAAAATCCTCAATTTTTATTTTTTGAGGCTGAAAAGCCTATGAGGCTGAAAATCCTCAATTTTATTTTTTGAGGCTGAATTCCTCAATTTTTATTCTTGGAGGCTGAAAAGATTATGAGGCTAAATTCATCAATTTTTATTTTTTGAATCTGAAAAGATTATGAGGCTGAATTCCTCAATTTTTATTCTTGGAGGCTGAAAATATTATGAGGCTGAATGTCCTCATTTTTTATTCTTGGATGCTGAAAAGCCTATGAGGCTGAATGTCCTCAATTTTTATTTTTTGAGGCTGAAAAGATTATGAGGCTGAATATCCTCAATTTTTGTTTTTTGAGGCTAAAGCCCAACCTTTGTTTTTATAATGCTTTTTTTGGAGGAAGTCTTTTGGAGGATGAAGTTTGCTCCTCCATAAAAAAATTAAAAATACATGTAAACTTTAAACCTAAATATCTCCGTTTCCTTGATAGCTAGCGAAAAGTGCCCTTGGACACTATTGATCAGTATTCAATTACCTTTCGAATGAGCTATTAATCAAGGAAATTGGAGCACTCAAAAATCTGGCGTTAAATTGGAAGTCCGGCCCTAAACCTAACCAACCAAAATAGAAAAGGGTAATGAAACTAGAATCACAACCCTAACTAGGGATTCTTTATACATAACGAATCCACCACCAAATGCCAAAATTATTTGTGGTGGTAACAGCACTGTTCTCAAGCCGGATTATGAGGTCGGTACGCGATTCATAAAACCCCTATGTTATTGCTACATTGAAAATATAAACCTACCCACTGTATTTTTTTCTCATACTCCATGTCCAAAGGGTGATTCCATTCACCAAATTTATCGAATTCCTGCTGTATTGTCCCATCATGACGTAAAGATTCCCAGTGGATATGAATTTTTAAATGTAGATTTTGTCAAAATTGGCAACTTTTCAATCAAGCCTACTTTGAGTTCTTTCAATTATGTAGGATTCGAATCAAAATCTTACCACATACAATTAGATTACAATAAACTGCAAGTTTTCTATAACGCCATGGTTTCGTTTTTGCTCGTTTTCCTATTATATCCCCATTGTAGGAAATATATGCGTTGGGACAATCCACATATTTCAGCACCAGCTTTAAGCAAAGAGCCAAGTGCACAAGAAATGACGTTAATATAAATATATTAATATAATTCCTGATCTATTGCATTTTCACAATGTTTTTGATAGTCTGTCAGGTATTTTGGATGTAGAGTAATTCGCACGGGATGCCTACAACGTAAAAATTAGTTTTTTCCTCCTCGTCATCAATCTCTATTTCTTTCATATCCCACAAATAATAGATTAGTTGGTGACAAACCACAAGCTAGATATCAAGCATATGTTAGGAATTCTTACATACCAACGACGAATAGACATGTGCAAAAATTATTAGAGTGAACACTAAATCTTTCGAAATTACATAGCACGTACGTAGTGATCCATATAATCGCCAGTAACTCGCTATTCTGACCATCTCTATTAAAGCTTACTAACCCACCCAATCTAGTAGTGTCGGATAATTTAAACGACCAACTTGGTGCTATACTACCCACATGTAGCCCATTCCCATGACCTGCTGACTTTTTTAATCCTGTCATACAAATCCTGTTCACACCCATCTCCCATAATTATTCATTTTCATCCCAATGCATTTCCCTACGCCTGCTAGCAATTTAAGTCAAGATATATCATGTCCGGATGATAATGAAGACATTACCACGGATCAACATTCAACAAAATATAAGACATCTTCTGTATTTGAAAATGAATCCTGAGCACTTGAGGTACTGCTTCTGAAACCCTTTTGAATGACTAAAGTTAATTCAGAATTTCATTACAGTGCATCATTCTTCAACAACATCAATAAAAGTAACTACTTCTTCAGCAAGGTTGCAGTTTCAATGACAATCTGAAATCAACCCATCCTAAATTTGTGTACGTGTTTTCACCAACGTATTGCGCATTGATTATAATTGCAATCAAGTCACTTAATTTATAATAAGGATTAAACACGACGATAAAACTCTTACACATTATAAAGTTGGATTTATTTGCCTTTTTTCAGCTACCATCTAACAGGCAGATTCCACATTTATTAACCTAGCCGGTATAAAAACATGATCGCAATGAACCACCAAGGTGAAAATGTGGCCATACTGTCAACCATTCAACTACTTCCGGATTTCAACAACAATTTTAGTTTGACTCCCACACAGCATTCACTCTATGAAATTGCAATTCTCCTACCTGGCCTAGGTGACCTACCACCCGGTGCTGCCAACGACCTCATGTCAAAAATTGCCCAATTCAAACAATTATGGCAGTCTCTAGACCTCATAACGAATCACCCTGATGTATTTTACCTTGAAATGCCCATTGATTTACACTACTTTTATTCCAGTAACTGTCAGCTATTCTTACGCCTGCGAAACGTAAGTAACTTATTGAACACTGTCATGTCATCAAAATCTAGTTTAAAATATATGAAATGTTATGACAATGTTTTACTGATATTATCTCATTTGGCAATAGAGATATTAAACATTTCACCAGACACATTGGTTCATCATTTCCTTACCAGCACCATCCTATAAAATGTAGTCATTAATTGTAATAACACTAAGATGTAATAATAAAAATAATTATAGTACTAATAATAATAATAATATGCTTTAAGTGTCTAGCTTTAAGAATAATTGTAGAGTCGATACACATTGATACATTTATTTGCGTGTTCAATTAAAAGCAGATTGTTATTTGTTTCTTTGAAAATAAATTATTAATCTCAACTCTTTACCCTTTTCCATTTGTAAATGTACTCGTGATTAAATTTTTTTTACATCATTCCGCTCCCCCATTCTGATATTTTTTTAACGAATTGATGGCTATTACATTAAGCATATTCAGCTCCTTGCATTTTCTACGTCTTTTGCCTTTACCCAACAAAAACTCACAGGACATTGCCCTCACCAGAGCCTCTGATGAACTCATTTCTACATGACGGCCACAAATTGGGAAAACCTAACCCATGTCCGAAACTTATTTGATAGTAGTATTTTTTTAACAATTCTCCTATGACTAATTGCCAACTGTTATTTACAAAAGAGGGAGAGTTCTTTATTCTGTACTAACAACGTCTTTTTCCTTTTACCACCTGCTATCACACACAAGCATTAGTGTATTGTTTTGATACTGGACTTGGTTATATGCATTAATTCAGCGTGCGTGTTACAAAAAGTACTCTATTGAGAGACTAAATCAAGTGTACATTTACGCATTTGACCAACTTTTATTACCTCATCAATGAATTATAAATGTGATTACATCCTATTATTATGCAGCTGAATACAATGAACAACAAGTTTTAATAGAAATTTGAATAGAAATAATAAAAGTTTTCTCCAAACATTCACCCGCTCATTTTTCAATTTTCATCCAACTTTTATTTTGTCTAACAGACTTCTTTAATCGATTTCTTTAATAGTAATGGCATGGACTGTTTTTATTGCAAATGTAGATAGATAAAAATGCACCATGGAGATTTTCAAAGGGATCCAGCAACTCAGCAATATGAAGGCAATATTAAGCATTACACATATTTTTTTTAAACATGTTTATTCATATACCTGACAACATTTGCTACTTATAACTTTATTCTCATTATTACCATTAAACTAAATTACATACTACCTACAATGTACATGCACTTTCAGGTATTATTACTACATACAACTAGCACGTAACGTTGTGTTATTGAGGTTGATCGCTTCGCAAATTTACAATGTCGCTGTACCTGTTCGTGTCAAAGTACCATACTACAGGTTCTGCATTTGTCTGCTGGTCTTGAGGTTGTGCTGACTCTTGGGTACCAGCTGGTTCGTAATAGTCTGGTTCAAAAACTACTGTCCCAAAAGCTGCTGGGTCAAAAGCTGCTGGGTCAAAAGATAAAGAACTGTTTTGAGGCAACGTAACTTCTGCTGCTTTTATTCCGACTACAAAGCCAGTTGTTCTGTAAGCACCTGCTGGAGCAAAGGCTTCTTCCCGATAAGATTCATCTGTGTTCTCAGATTCAAAACATAATTCATATATGGGTGGGTCCCATTGATATTGTTTCAATCGGGGCTCAATTATATTGTAAAACGGAAGACTGGAACCTTTTTGTCCTATTATTAACCTGCGATCGAAGATCAATCAAAAGCAGGTTTTTTAGAATGGATCATAGTCTGTCTGTCCGTCCGTCCGTCCGTCCGTCTGTCCGTCTGTTCGCACGATAACTTTTACACCGTTGAAGATTTTCAAAAATTCTTTTTGCTAAACGATACCTTAGGTCAAGCTCTTGGCTAAGTTCTAAGATGAGCAAAATCGGTCAACGGTAACTGGGTCAAAGGTCAAGGTCAAAAAATTTTAATAGCAAAACATGGCTTATGATACATCAAAATGATGCTATTTTTCAAGAAAAACTCAACTATGCTAATATCAAAGTTCAGAAATGACCCCAGCGTGACCTATAAGTGATTAAAGGTCAATTTTTGAAAAAAATCTCAATAGCAGCCACAATTATGAAAATTTTCAAATCTTTTTTAAACCAATGAACTACTCAGACACAGCTTATGCTAACTTTATTCAGCATAAATGCTAGATCGCAGGTTACTATATATCTGCCTATTGTCAGGTTTATTATTTCTGCATACGCTTTCAACAGACGCAGAGTCGAATCTTGGTCCTTTGGCATGATATTGTTTGCGTACGAACGAGCCGCTATTTGAAAATCCAAATCTGGGATGACGCCTTCAATTATTCCAATAATAGGAGTTGGAAAAAGTCCGTTGCGGCGTCTAGAAATTGCTACAGCGTCAGAAAGGTTGATGGCGAAAATTACTGGGTATTTGCTGACAAGAGCATCTTCAATCTTGAAGGCCTTTGCAATGGGTTTTTGGCCTGGTGTAGCAAAAACATAGTAAAGTTCTTGATATTTCGTAGTAAACGGCTGTCGTTTGGTAACAAAGAGTAATCCGTACTTGTAAATCCATGCCTTCATGTTTCTCACGCTAGCTGCTTCCGACGACGACATGATTCACAAATTTCTGGAGACGCGCGAATGTTTTCGTAACTCTTGGAATTGAAAAAAATACTGCGAATATGTTTGCAATGGCTAATCCATTTATTCTGGTGCCTGGATTTGTGTGATCTAAGCAATATGTAACGTTCAGTTCTCAAGTAACACTGTGATTGCTAAAGTTTTATTAGGGCACTGGATAGTTTTAATACAGTAAGCAGAAATAGTAACAGTATTCCGTTTGTGTAATGACACGTATTAGTACTCTGAATGTTGAATGCTAGTATTATGAACGTTGATGAGGATACATATTAAATACAAACTAAGCAGCTACAGCACATGACAAACAGTTTCTTACGATACACAGCAAATGGAAATTACTTGTCACTATCATATACTTGCTACAACTACTTGATAACCTGATCTAACCTCCATCATTGTACCTGTTTAAGCATGGCTCTGAATTATGATTTATACAATTAGAAAAGACCTTTACAACATCTTGTTGCAAAGTAGGCCAAAAATAACCTCTGGAAATAATATCAAACATTTCTTTTACTGAATAAAAATGAAGCATTTCACATGCTTTGTATTCATCAAGAATACGTTTCTGAAGAACAGTCGGAATTACTAACAATAATCGATTATTTGAAATGTAATACAGAGTTAAATCACGAATAACAAAACCTGCGTTTGCTGCTTCAAATGTCTGCGACAGAATCTTTTGTGTCTGCAGACGACAAAGCTGGTCTAAATGTTGAAGCCCGCGAAACGTTACATGAAAATATTTTATAACGTCCTCCTGGGAAAAATTCACGCTAAAACTACCAAATGACTTTTTTTTTGTCAAAACGGTAGTATTTTATTTTAAAATTTGCCAAGGTCAATGTCCAAAAACAAATGTTTGGATTAGGAAACGAATAGTCATAGATTGGCAATTTCAACATAAAGTTGCAGTAAACCGATACAGGTAGAGACTGGAATAAATGTACAAACGACTTGACTGCGAAATATAACGAAAAAAATTGTCTTTCTACATGACGTAACTCACTTTTATTAAAAAAATACGAACTGTACAAAATAACATTGTCTTCATATGGAATAGTTTGTGCAACAAACGTGTTTACATGATTTTCGCCAAGTTCAATGAAAATGGACAATGGTAGATTAGGCTTTAAACGTGAAAGCTGATAACTTGATTTGATTTTTTGTTTCAGATACAGCAATGAATTTCTACAATTTTCATTCCATAACCTTGAAAAATTATCAGAATTTAATAATTTAAGGGGGTGCACAAGCATGGCAAAGTTTGGTATGAATGACCTAAATCTCTCAATCTCAACTAGAGATTTTGATAGGCTCTCATAAGACTCTGGTAAAGGGATATTATGAATAGTGTCGACACGAACTTTATATGGAATTCTTAAAGCCAGAGACGAGAATGCGATACCATTTATTACAATTTTGTCAAATGCCACTCGGCTAAATCCAACGTCAATGTACAAGTAGTTTTCCTCAGCTATGGAAAAAACTGAATAAAGATGATCCACGTGATCATGTGTAGAATTAGAAAATACAACTACTTGATTAGCAGAAACGTACAAATATTCAGCTTTGACTTGATTTCTAAAGATATGGTGTAGTTGTATTGGCAATTTTAGCAAAACTGAGTCTGGCTCGAAATATGATGGATTATGAATGCCCAACTTGAGACTGTGTGTGAATATCCAATACACTAAAAACATTTGTATGTCTAAACTGCTCAATTGTGAAGGCTACATTTTCGAGTGTGGCATTACAAGTGTGGCATTCAAAACTTTGATCGTTCATTTGTAGAAGAAGAACATGAGGAACGATGTCAAGGTGCCAGCAATACTCAGTGTGTTATTGCTGCCAACGAAGGAACGACTCGGAGATCGAAAGCAATTAAAAATAAAATTGACGAAACATTATCAGTGAAAGGAATTGATGGTCAATACTTTTGCATCAAATGTGGAGGGGGTTTACACGCGTGTGGCAATCGATGAACAGGAAACCAAATGCAAAGGTTGAAAAAGATGAGCGCATGGTTTAGTAAAACTAGTAACATTGAAATGGTTTAGTCGTGTATTATTTTAGCCACATTTTTTTAGCCAAACAGCAAGTACTAATTTTCTGTCCGAATTTATGACACTTTTTTTCTTTATCCAATTCGACATTAAACAAATTTGGTTGCAGGAGATTGCCTTAACCACATAGTTTATTCTCACCTTTCGATCAACCGTTGCTAATGTAACAAATTCTTTGTTAGCATTTTCATTTTCATCATGTCATCAATTTTTACTCCTGCCCTGTGATGAACCTCATACCATTTGCCATATTTGAAGTTACATTCTACCTGACATTCAAAGGAAAGATATTATACATTTGTATATTTGTACCGTTTTTGTTTTATCATTTGTACATATCCTTGTTATGTTTATCTTTCGGCATTCTTGCGCTAGATTCATAGACAGCGTTATAAGTGTTCGCACAGGGTTCACAGGCACCTCAGTCTGTTTATCATTTCCTTCCTTTTGCAGATTTCCACCCTCATAAAAGTTCCCAATACCATCCGCTCCTCTGCAACAGAATCATCAATTATAGGTCCTGCTGAATGTCATTAAAAGTAACACAAGATACCACGATTTTTTATTTATTTATTACAAACCGACAAAGTAAGTACAATTTTGAGAATATTACTTTTTTCCATTTATCAAGCCAACGTCAGATCAACAATAAACCCATTTTCTTTGCTCGGTTTCCTCAAATTTATCATTAGTCTCTCCATGACTAATATTCTTTCATGTAGGTAGAGCTTATTTTCCGATTTGACTAAGTAAGTAAGTAAGTAAGTATTTATTTGATCATTTTTTGCCATCATTCACGATCATTAAAGGTTTTACATTTTGCTCATCAAGAATAGAAGTTATAAGTAAAATTAAAATACGTTTCAGTTTACAGTATTCGTTTTCGTTAGTAGGTTCGTAGAAAGTTTCTTGTTTTCATAGCACTCATCCAAAATAGGCACATACACTCAATTTCCTCTACATTTACAGTATAAAACATTTCCTTTACAAAGTTTTCTCTACTTAGATTGACATTTCGTTTTATTTTATTTAAAATAACCCTACATGGGTTGTAGTGCTTACACGCACAGAAGATAT